>OU612059.1:52974088-53389676 GCA_914767635.1 Melanostoma mellinum | reverse complement strand
TTTTTCTCGCAAAAACTACTGAATTAATTTCAATGAAACTTGTAACTAAAATTTTAGCTTATAGGCTATAATTTACCCTCGAACTACAGCGGGAACGTTAACGGAAAAATGAATGAAGAGAATACTGGATTGACTTAAAAAATTATTTTAAGACTACAATACTACATTATCCATGAATAACGTAGGCCTTAATCATCCCCATGGAAACAGGAACGGGAAACTAAAAACTTTTTGGCAATTTCACAGTAGCCAAGCGGTTGTTCCTCATAATTTTCGTTTACTCTGCAAATTTGTGTCACCGACACATTGAATAAAATGGTTTAGCACAAGTATTAAAATATTAAAAAAATTTAACCTCAAGAAAAGCGTGTTTAGCTAGTTGTGACTTTGCCACTCAGAGAGCTATTTTGGACAACCAAACGAAAATAAGTAAGCATAGCACTAGGCAATCTTTTGTTTGTTTTACAGAACATAAAGATAGTTTTTAAAAAAGTTCATATATACAGGGTGATTTGCATAAGGTGTGACAAAAAGAAAGGGTGTGTAGGTTGGACCTAGAGAAGCAAAAATTCGTATATGACGTAGGGGGGGGGGGGGGGGAGGGGTCCATTTTCCTCCGTTTAGGCGGGAAGGGCAATTAAAGAAAAAAATCACTTAAAAAATTATTTAAAAATAACGGTAATACCTACAGAATCGTGCTACAGCATTTTAAAAAGCCAAAAACCTATACTATATTGAATAGTTTTTGAAATATTAATTTTCAAAGTTAAAGTTTTGAAAAAAACATAATTTTTATTTTCGAAATTTTACGTAATTAAGTAGTATTTTTCTGGCTTATTTTCAATGCTCTTATTTATTTTTGATCAAACACAAACAATACCAAGCCAAACATTACAGCTAAAGCGGTGTTGAGATTTGGTTTGTTTCTTGTTATGCGGATTGCTGCTACTCCAGTGATGTAAATTGTGGAAATTTGTTACTCCGTCTCTGGTAAATTGAGCTTCATCCGTCCAGAATATTCTTCGAAAGTAATTGTGGTCAGTTTCATATCTTAGCAATAATGTTCGGCAAAATGCAGCTCTTAATATCTTGTCGTTGGCAGTTAGCTCCTGAACTGGTGTAGTGTGGTACGGGTGCAACTTTGTCGGTATGAATCACTCCCCATACTCTAGTTTGGGGCAAATGAAGCATAGTAGCTATCCTCCTTGTGCTAATGGAGGGATTTCGTCGGACCAATCCCAAAATTCTTTCCTCTGTGTGCACGTCTGCGGAAGATGCACTTTCTCGCCCTCGTTGCTCCAGTACTCCACGTTCTCGACGACGTTGATGAATTCTTGAAAATATCGTATGACTGGAATGCCTCCTATTGAGATACAATTCAGCGTAGAGTCTTTGCGCTTCTCGACCTCGACCATGAGCCATACCGTAGCAGTAATGCATATCAGTTAATTCGGCCCGAGAGTAATTTGACATCGTGATATGTTGACGACTTGACATTCAAGTTAGAATTAATTTGTTCAACAAAACATTCTAGCATTTTATATGTCCTTAGGTAGGACATATTTTTATTTTAGTGTACGCGACGTTTTGTTCTTGAACTCAACAGGTAGACCTCGTTCGCCAAACCGACCCCACCGTAATAAAAACAAGTTGGCCGGTCAATTTCAACCCAATGCTCTCACGCAGGTGTTCTCAATGAAAAAATGTGTGAAATGTGGTTAATTGAGTACTTTGTAACTTGATTGTATGTTTTGAAGACTTCTTCTTCTTCTTCTTCTTTTTCATTTTCGGCGTTACGAGTAGTGATCTTGAAGCGATCACAACTCTCCCACTTTTCTGCTTCACACTAGTGATCCGCCTGTGGGGTACGCCGCGTTGACCTCAGAAATCGTCGGCAAGCCTCCCGGTTTTGGATTGTTCCATGTCTGAGGCCAACCAAATGCTGCTGTTTTTGCATTTGCTTGTACCAGGAGTGTTTTGGCCTGCCTTTTCTTTTTCGTCGCGAATTTGTTGAAACGTTGTACGATATTGCCTTTTTGACGGGGTTCTGCGGATCTCTCCTTTGAACATGACAATACCAACTGAGCCGGTCGTGCTGAATTTTGTCCAAGATGGTACTTTTGACATGAAGGCTTCCACGGATCTTAGTACTTCTAATTCGATCAAGCTTTGTTACTCCTGCTGTCATCCGAAGCATCTTCATTTCGGCTGCCGTCAATTTGCTCTCATACTTTTTGTACATTGTCCAACATTGTGAACCGTATGTCAGAGCTGGACGGACAACTGCTGTGTAGAGTATTCCCTTCAGCTTAGGGGGCATTTTTCGATCACAGAAGATAGCGGAGTTTTCTCGCCACTTCATCCACCCTACGCTTACTCGATGATTGATGTCGTCATCACAAGATGCTTCACTATTGATCATAGATCCCAGATATTTAAACTTTTCACACTTGGGAAGCACATTTCCATTCAAATAAATGTCTGGAATAGGCTTGTCTGGATCAGAAAAAGGGCAGCACAGGTATTCAGTCTTTTTAGCGCTAATACGGTACCCATTTCCTTCCAGAACATCAATCCAAACGTCAAGTGCTCGTTGAAGGGATGTAGGATCCTCGCTTATGATGGCTCCATCGTCAGCAAAGAATAATTGTTGTACTTTATTGTCCGTTACTTTTCCTTCGAGCAAATAATCCAGAACAGCAATAAAGAGCAGTGGACTAAAGACACTTCCCTGATGTACACCTACTGTTATTTGGAATTCTTCGGTGACTCCAGCTGGGCATCTCACTTTTATAACTGCTCCTTCGTACATGTCCATAATTATTCGCACATAGGCTTCAGGAACTCCTCGGTGTCTGAGGGCCACCCATATCAGATCTCGTGGTTGTCGATCGAATGCCTTTTCGAAGTCAACCAACACAATATGCAAATCCTCTAAGGCATCTCGGTGTTTTTCCATAATGATCCTTATACTTTGGATTGCGTCTGTAGTTGACTTACCCGCGACAAACCCGCATTGGTCATCAGACAGCCTTATTATTTTCCGCAGTCGGCTATCTAAAACCCGCTCAACGATCTTCATAGTGTGGGACATCAACTTGATCGAACGATAGTTGTCACAGCTTCTGGTATCTCCCTTTCCCTTGTACATTGGAAGAAGTAAACTTTCCCTCCATTGATTAGGCAAACTGTCACCTCTTATAAGTTTGGAGATGAGAATCGTGAGCCATCTTAACCCGATGTCTCCCATATTTTTCCAAAACTCATATGGTACCTCGTCTGGCCCAATAGCTTTGCCTTTTTTGGAGTTCTTAACTGCCTCCCTAACTTCTTCGACTGTGACGTCCGATACTTCCGTAAAGTTAGGTGCAGCTGTTGGAAAGTGGCGCCGAGGAAACTGTTCATTCAAAAGATCATCACATTGTATGTTTTGAAGACTAACAATGAAAAAAGAAAAAGATAAAGCTAATCGTTTCTTTCGTAAATTCACCTAATTATCCAATAACGTAAAAACTAAAAGAAAAGGTTTTTTCTCAGAAAAAAGTAGTTTTGGTCATTTTTGGTTTTCTCAAAAACTACAGGTTATTTTGACATCCGGTTTTTTGTGTTTGATCAAAAATAAATAAGAGCATTGAAAATAAGCCAGAAAAATACTAATTAATTTTTTTTCAAAATTTTTACTTTGAAAATTAATATTTCAAAAACTGTTCAATTGAACAACTTTTTTTTTAAAATTTTAATTAATGTATAGGTTTTTCGCTTTTGAAAAAGCTATATCACGACTCTGTAGATATTACCGTTATTTTTAAATAATTTTTTTTCCGTTTTAAGTGAATTTTTCCTTTAATTGCTCTCCCGCCTAAACGGGGAAAAATGGACCCCCCCCCCTCCCATACGATTTTTTGCTTGCCTAAGTCCAACCTACACAGCCTTTCTTTTTGTCACACCTTATGCAAATCACCCTGTATCGTGTTTGGTTGAGAGTTAGCAGCTCTGCTTTGTAATTAAACCGATTTGGCAGCTTACGAACATTCCTTTGTGATAAGTTCGGTTTGACGTCGTATACCGCCGCAATCTATTTTAAGTTACTTTGAGGTGACTTACAGGAAAATAACCGGCGTGGCGGATCTAGAACAATAATTGGTTCATTGTGATAACAAACGAGAGTTTGAAGTACTACCACACTAAAGTGTACCATTTGGAGCTCTCTGTATAGCCACAATTGATTCTAAGATCACTTGGGTCGATTTAAAGTACCTCTCTCAAATATAATTTTCATCTTCAAAAGACGGCAGGGGTTAAGGTCTGCATCTTACTTTTGGTCTGTGCAGATTCCGCAGAAATCATTTGATGGGACATTACGCCTTGCGTCACGTCTGCCTGTAAGGCATATTCCGGTTAAACTATCGATTATAGCTAAGGTGCATTCATCTTAGAGATAAAAAAAAACTAAATTGATGTTTTGGATCCAGGTAGTGGTGGCAATGTTTGTTCACCTAAAGTGTGTTGTCTTATCAGGAGTTCGCTTTTAGTTTGCTAAAACCAAAAGTATGGATATGCCCGCAAAATTTTAGTGCAATTTCTACAAACTTTTCGCAGCGATTGATTCAGTATTTGGTTAATAACTCATTGATTTTAATGTCTACGTCAATCTACTCAACAACTCAAATAAAAATCAGCAGTCAGTCACTTTGTTGACAGTTTAGTCTCCAGATAAAATCCTTGCCCTGGGTTAGTTACATACTCTCTCCCGTCTTAGAACATAGTTTTTTTTTACCAGTCTGTTCAAAATCTCGTTTCCGAACAGAATATTTCAAAGTTGTAAGGTTGCTTTTTTTAAGGCGGATAAACGTCTTACTAAAGAAGCAACAAAACTTTAGCTTATTAAAAAAAGTGAGGTTATGTCCAATGTTCTCAAAGACACGCTTTGAAAATTCATAGTGGTATAATGATATTCGTATTTAATTCATTTTTATGATTCCCCTATACTTGATAGTAGGTCTGGCAGGCTCTTACGAAGACTGCTCTGGTGAAAAAAGGTTCGACTCTGAAGTCTGTCTTGAAGGGGAATGATTCACGACCTGGTTTTCGAATGATGACGAGTCAGGGTCTAAAGCTTTAAGTTTATAACTCTATTGACGACAGGACTCGAACGATGGAAACGGCGACTCTCGACTTCACGACCTGGTTCGGGTAACTATGTATAACTATGATATGATGATGTTTCAGGGTTTCTACAGAATCAAACTGTGACAAAGTTGGTCTCGGTTTCAAAGCTTGACTTTAGACATCTATCTCCTTGTATGGAGTTTTAATTGAGACTTTTTTTTCATAGTTACAACTTTATGTAAGTGAAATACATAGTTCTTTTATGATGTATGAAACTAAATTTTAATGAACGATAAGTGAGCATTGGTCTCGGGTTGCTAATAGGGAGCTAGACATTTATATTTTTATCAAAGTTTTCTCAAGCTCGTTTCCTGAACGGAATTCTCGCCCAAACTAGCCATGTATATGTAGACTTCAGTCTATGCTAACTAATTTCGAACTACTATAAGTTCATATATTAACCTAGAGCTTAAATAGTCATAATGCATAAAAGCAGAAACAAAAAATATCAGCCCTTAATGCTACTCACTTTTATCAACTACCGAAGTGTCGAAGCGTAAAAAAGACATCAGTTCAACATTTTTGCAAATAAACAAAGACCTAATCGGTAAGAAGAGGTGTTCAAAGTGTCTCGTAAAATAAATCTCTCAAGCCAATCACGTTTCTGCCACTGGTTTATACAAAATTCACACGGCACTGTTCTTTTATTCGAAATGCGATTTATTCCCAAACTCAAGCTGTCAATAGGCCCGACATAAAAAAAAAACACAACTCGCACTAAAAAATTTAGATTTTGATCACATCATCTGTGACAGGCATTAAACTCCTCGACATCCTTGAACTGCTCTTATTTCCCCATAAAATCGTTGTATCCGAGATAAAATTTCCAGCACCCATTCAAGAAGAGGAGAAAAAAAAGAAAAATAAAGAAGTCATGCAATAATGTGATACAAAAAAAAAAGTAAAATTTAAACGAAAGCCTCTATAACCCTAACAAGTCACATCCCTTCATTAATAGTAAACGATGCGTGTGGCAGGACTCTGCAACAGCAAGGAACTGAAATGTCAAGGAATCGGATAGAAGCGATAAAACAGACAACCAACCCTCTGCACACAGTCGGCTGTCACAGAGACAGACAAACGGGATGTCGTAATCCTTTTCGCCAGATATTTGCATTTTCCTTTTTGGGACAGACATTTTTCAATGACGGGACGGAACTCTGAGGAGGCCTTTCAAAAAAAAAAAAAACAAAAAAAGAAAGAAGTTATCACTCTACTTTATAGCTACTCACTCGGTAAAGGTGATTTTACTTTTCATATCCCTTGTGGCATTAGGTACATAAATGGATCTTTGTTTTTTATTTTTTTTTATTTTTTTTTTTGCATGTGACGTGCGCCTAATCTGGCTGGCCAGGATGAATTCATTGTCATTTCAGAGACACAATGGTTAATTTTCTTTTGTGGACATTTACTATTGCAGGTATAACTTACCAAAGAATTGTGTAATTAGAAAGATTTGAAAGAATCCGATAAGCTGAGAGAAAAAGCATCTTTTTTACGCCACCTAATTACTTTGTAACGCGATGAAACGGATTTGTAAAGTGGCTTTTGGCTTTGTTAGATAAATCCACAGATGTATTTAGGAAAACGATTTGCATTTTTCTTTTGGTAGATTTTTGAAATCGCTAAATGGAATGTTGTAAAAAGGTTCTTGTACAGCTGAATGAAAATTCCAGAGTGATGACCTGATGGCTATAGATCTAGGGTTTCTTACAAGATAAGACTGCAAATGCTTGTAAATACTTTGGTTTTTTTGGATAGGGTTTTGTTGTTCGTTTGCCTTATTCTCTGTTTGATCTCCAACCTGATGTTATTTTCCTTGTCTAGGCGGAGCCTAGGTAGACGGAGTCCTGTATTCTTTGTCCAATTCGTCCATGTTCGTTGTCCTTGTTTGACAACAAAATATACTTCGTTCTAAATAAATAAATAGGGTTGCGCAACAGAGCGAGGAGCCCCAGGGGCCAGGGCCTAGCGCATATCTCACAACCATGCCTTGTGAGGGAATGGAGGGGGCCTACAATTTTCTGCCGGTTCCGAACGGCTAATCGAGAAAGCGCTTTTCATGGCAATGAATACTAACGGAGGACTTGCCAATTCCTCGCAAAAGGTGATACCCGTGGGAAAAATATTTTTGACTCTGTTGAGGTTCGAGCCACGAACCACTGGGTGAACAGGCGGACATGCTAACCATCACACCACGGGTACCACATACTTCGTTTTATCCTCTTCAATAATCAAACCCATTTTTAGCGCTTGTATGTCAATGCTCGCAGAAGTACCTATGACATTACGATTGCTTCTTCCCATTTCGTCAATCTCGTCTGCGTAAGCGAGTAATTAATGGTACAGACTTTTGAAATATTGTTCCTCTGTGATCTTGAATATTTTCAAGTATGGTGTTAAAGAAATCGCATTGCAGTTTGTCACTTTGGCGAAAGCTTTTCATACATCGAAGGTCTCGGTAAGTTCTCTACCTTGACGGAGCAGCGTAATTTCTCTAAAGTCATCCTGCGTAGTCATACCAGATTTGCAGGGATGACGAAACTAGTCATAGCTCTGTACAGCCTGTCTCTGTAAATGGGCTTTGAGTCGTTAAAGAGATGATGTACATCGATATTATGTTCCCGGTTTTTCTACGAACTGCCGCAATGTGAAAATTTGGTCTATTGTGGACTTCTCTGGTCTAAAACCACATTGATAAGGACCTATCAAGTTGTTGACGTCTGGTTTCAGACGTTCACATATTACAGCAGACAAGGTCTTATAATCGACGTTAAGGAAGCTTATTCCTCTGTAATTGGCGCAGTTGTGACCGTCTCCCTTCTTTAGGATCGGGCATATGATACTGAGGTTCCATTCATCGGGCATGCTCCTTTCCAACTGATCTCCGGCTGCCTTGAAAAGTTCAGCATCTGCACCCACAGTCCTAGGTCGGGAGGACGGCATTCATGATAATCGTCCTGGTTGAATGGGGCAGTCTGTCTGACAGCGGAATTTGTGTCCCCATCACCGCTAAGTGACTCACAGATCCTGCTGGTTACCCTGCTGGGGTTTACTGGCTTGAGTTCGGGGCTTGCCACCCTGGCAGGATCTTTTTACCTTTTGGTAAAACTTCTGAATCTCATTCCTGTCATGGCACCTCTCAATTTCTTCAAACCAGCGCTTCTCATGCTGCTTCTTTTTATTTTTGAGAATTCGGTGTTCTTCCCTTCTTCTCTCCTTGTAAATCTCGTTATACTGGTCGAAAGCAGTAGTTGGTCTCTTTCGCATCAAAATTTGTCCTGAGTTTTGATTGGCTGCATTTGCCTGCCTGCATCCTTCATCGAACCATGCGTTTCGTTTTGGGGGCCGAGTGAAATCCAAAACCTAAGATTCAACGGTTCTAATGGTTTGTTTACATTGTCACCACTGGTTTTCAATGCTAAATGCTGACGGATTAAAATTCGAAGGACACTCGATTGAAGAAGGTATTCGTAACCTCTTGCGATTGTAGCTTTTCGACGTTTGCGCGAATCGTGAACAGGATTTATGGTACTTTGGCTACAGCAAGGCAAAAGCCCGAGTCAAGGTTGGCAGTGGTTCTGATGCTTGACGCTGGTGGTATAGGATTCAAATATAATTGAAGGGACACTCGATTGAAGAAAAGGCACTAGCAATCTCCTGTAATTGTAGCTTTCCGACGTCATATCTTTTCATTGCATTAGTTCGCACAAGTCGTAAGCATGATATCCTCATTCGTGCCTTTACTATAACAAGGTAGTGGTCCGAGTCAAAGTTGGACCCTCGGAAGGTTCGGTCATCTAACACATTGGAAGAGTGCCTTGCGTCGATCACATGGTCTTATTTGGTTGACGGTTGATTGATCTGGGATCGCCATGTACGTTTATGAATTTGGATATGCGGCAAGCGTGTACTACGTAAAACAAGATTTAGCCCAGCACCGAATTCGATTAGCCTTAGTTCGTTTTCGAAGATTTTGTCATTAAGGCTATATTTACCGATTATTTTACCAAAGATGTCCTCCTTCCCAAGTTTTGCATTTAAATCGCCAAGATAGTTTTTCGCGTCATGTCTAGGGCACTGCTCATTTATGTTTCTTCGAGGAGCTCGTAGAAAAAATCTTTATAGTTGAAGTCACTTTCTTCTAATAATGTTGGTGAATTTAGCCCTGATGCGGATGGTCATTATACGTTCGTTAACTATATTTTGGCTAGTAACCTTATCCCTGAGTCTTCCTCCAACTACAAATCTGCACCCAAATAAACGCTGTTTCTGTTGTCTGTAGCAGTCGCCATAGTAGATGTCACAGTTTTTCATCTTCCTTATGTCCGGGCCATTCCATCGCATTTCCTGGATGGCGGTTATGTCTGCTTTGTAGCAGTCCAGGGCGTCCGCTGATTCTCCAGCTGCACGTAATCTGTTGAGGGATCTTACGTACCACCTGCAGATCTGGAGGTCTTTGTACTTTTTTCGTCGTCAACTTTGAAATCATTATCGTTATCCGACGCTGCTTGTTGTTTCGGAACAAAGGTCTTTTTTACGTGGTTGGGTAGTTAACCCTACGCACAACCCCCAAAACTGGGAGGCCATTTCCTTTTGCGATCTCCTTGGGCATAAAGGGCCGTATAATCCGAAAGCAGTACCCTGCTGCAGTGGTATGAGAGCTGTCGTTGGCTCACCAGCACCATCTTTGTTGCAATTGAATTACCTTCAAACCAAATACGTTAGCTCATTCAGGGTTTTCTGATTTGCAGAGGCTTGGTTTGGAGGTTTTTTTTTCGTTCTTGTCGCTTTTTTCTTTTTAAAAAAGTTTGTCCGATACTAAGCTAGAGCACTCTTTCGTGGCGGATGAGAGTGGAAAATGGTTATAATTCTTAATATTTCCTTAAGGACGACAAGCGTCCTGATGAAACTGTCTTAAAAAGATACGGGGCGGGTGGGAGACTCGAACTACACCCGATGTATCGTTGTCTGCTGCGCCTGTTTCTTCAAGCCATAGTATAAGAGATTATGTTTTAGGACGCAGTCGCGTTCTAAGCGCAAAGCTGCAAAATTAGATCAGAATTGAAAGTTGAGCTGCAGAGCGATGTCGCAAATTTTTCAGTTTTGATTTAATTTGGTCTTGTGGTCTTGTCGCTACAAAAAACCTTGCACTTGCGGAATATTCTAATTCTAATTAACTCAACGCCCTTTTTGCTCACAATTTCTTGGGAGAATGTTTTTTACTTTTATCAATTTTAAGTAACATGTCGTTTGATTTATTGAGCATTGACGAACACCATATTTACGAACACCAAAGGCTTTTCAGTAAAGTTCACTCGACTATTTCATAATTGATTTTTTTTTTTTTTTTTTTTTTTTTCATCTCTAGAGTACCGAAAGCGGAAATTTTTTAGATTTTTTCTTTACTGGAACAAAAGAGAAACATAAACCTTATCTCGAAGGCTTAACTAGACCAGCAGCGACCATCCTTAAAATAAAATGAAGATTTAGGAAAGTGGAAAATTTGTTGGCTGAAAAACTCTCACTTTTCCTCTTTTAAAAGTACAATTACAGTATTTGACTTCAATGTTGTGTTGCGCCCATTCAGGCCTTGTTCAGATTAAACTTAAAAAAACAAAAAATCACCCACCCACTAAGATTGGTCCCTAGTTGCACCCCGCATGCATGAGTATGGGCACTGAGAGGGTTGAACAGAGAGACACATAAGTTGGTCTTCTCGCGTTAGACTATTTCACTCAACTAGAAAATAAAGGCAAAGGCATACAGTTTTGAACTAGCTTTGTTGAAGTTGAATGAAATACGAAAATGGGATAAGCGCACGCCTTCTTCCACAGACTGTACATACTCTCCTTTCCCTGACACGGTTAAGCTTATATGGCACGCCTGAGCAAACTAATTTCAGAATGCATACATAAGGACCGTTTTTTTATTTTTAACGTAGATTCTATTTTACCCAGGTTTTTGTTTCAGGAGAAAGAGTTTTTTTTATTTTTTCTATTTTTTTCTTTATCTTGAAGGGTATTGTAGGTATGGATGTAGGTATACGTACCTACATTCACCGGCTCCAACACACTTTCTTTCTAGCCACTGCAATAACTGCAGTACGTCAGCATGAAAAGAGTTTTTGTTATTTCTGCACAGAAAACTTTGTGTGAATGGCTACCACGGCTGTGTAATGTTTTTTTCCGATTTTTTTCTTTTTTTTGGTTACATAATTCTACAAAAGTACTCCTTTCCGGCAACCGGAGGCAGTGCTGCTCAGAAACTACCACGCCACAGAGTGATGGTGGTGGAGGAGGAGTGATAATATTCCACTATTTGTTCAGATCGCGATTGCCTTCGAGGAAAGGATGTGTACTCGCACTCATAGAGTTATTTTTAATGGCCCACTTGAGCGTCCAATATCTAAAAGCAATAAATTAGAATTGTGGTCGACACAAAGTTGTACAACGGTTATTGCGATATTACCAACTTCTGCGATCTTGTATCTACTATCTAGTTGTTGAAGTTTGTATGCTCTGTGCCGTTCTTCGAGTGCAGTGCTTAGCTACTCTGTAATTTAGGACTTACGATAAAATAAGCCGATTTTAACCACCGCATCGTCCCTCTTTGCCGCTAGCCATACTCCACTGCCGGGCAAACTAACAGCCACCAACGAACGGATGTGGATGTTTTGTTGAAATTTAATATCGTATTGATTTCAATTAAAAGCAAATCAGAGCCCGTTGAAGTACGGTTGGAGTATTTGTGCGAGATAACAAGGAATACACATCACACAGCGTGTGCATTGCATGTTGGTTGTTGGTGTAATAAATTTAGCGGAACGAATAGGTCGATTTATTGTTATGTTAGAGAGCAGAGCACAAGGCCTAATGGAAAAACTTTCCCATTAGTGCTTGGTTACTTTTGCTCTCTCTCCCAATACACAGACAACATGGGCAGTAGCAGTATAGCAATTAAAATTGACGTAACAAGATGTATTGATATAGAGGATTCTTTTACAAACCCAAAAAAGGACAAACAAAAAAAACTGCTGGCAGTATTAACAAGCAATTTCTATGAGACTTAGTTTTCGATCTTTATTAAGTTAATTTATTGGTTTGAGTTTTGACAAAAATAGACATTAATTTTGGACAATGGCCGGAACACACTATGGGAATATATATAAGGCACAAGCGTTTATTAATTGTTTTGCAGGACTTTTAGATGTTGTCGGAAAATAAATGAGTCGCTGATGTCATCATCTGGTTTGTGGTATTGTGTATTTGGTTTGAGTAAAATTTTGTGTTGTCTGGCCAAGGAACTGGGGTACACATTATTACGGCTGTATGTGGGATTTCAGCAGGAGCTGTTTCCAAATACTCTTGGCTCTTCATATTTTCTCAGTAACTTTTTTTCAGTCTTACACCATCACTTTATAAAAACAGCTGACTTTACTTGAGCCAGCAGCGTTTTGTATTGAAACCCCCCGAAATTTGTGAAACGAAAAAAATCACTACTAGTAGTGGAGGACCGTAAGCTTTTTACCTAGGAATCAAGGGCCAGTCCATGAATTTTCATGAAATTTTCGGAAATGTGTTATAGAAACAAATAAAAAAAAATTTTCACCGCTCTCAATTTTTTGTTAGTTTTAATAATTAATTATCAACTTTTAAAATTTTCTTTTATTTATGTAGGGTGTTTCAGATACGGATTTCCAAAGGCTCAGGATGGATAAGTTTGGTCAAGACAAAAAAAAATGTCTAGGAGAGGGTCTATATCCCTCCATTTAGGCGGGAGGGGCAATTTTATATGAAATTTACTCAATTTTTTTTTTAAATTATTAAAAATCTTACTAAGGTATACTTTCTCATACCTTAGTGTTTTTGAAAGCTATTGCTTTGTTCTTCAATAAAAATTTTAATTTGAGTTTATTTAATGAAAAGTTTTAGAGAAATCAAGCCTCAAAGTCACGTCCCTGCTCTTCGGATGTGGAACTGGAACGGTTGCGTATGATAAGCTCATTGAATTCTGACCTTGACAGCATTGTTACATGGGGTCTTATGAACCGAGTAGAATTCAATGCTTCGAAAACTCAATGCTGCCTCTTGTCGTTGAAGCTTAACATTCCCCCATTGCCATTATCCATGAATGGTACCTGCATCGAAGAAACCGATAAGCTGGCAGTACTTGGTATGTGTGTAAACGATGATCTTCGTTGGAATGACCACATATTTGAAGTCGCCAAAAACGCTGCTAAATGCTTAGGCTTCTTGAGACGATGCAGGAAATTCTTCACCCCTTCTGATCTGGCTACAATTTATAAGGCCTTCATCCGCCCAAAACTGGAGTATAACTCCCATATTTGGTCAGGTGCTTCTCAAACATCTTTGCACCTCCTTGATAGGGTACAAAATAGAGCGTTGAAATTGATAGGTGATAGTTCAATCGTAGAATCAATTGATTCTCTTGAACATCGTCGAAACGTTGCCTGTCTCACTCTCTTTTATCGCTTTTTTCACAAGCAGTGCTCTAGCGAAGTAGCCAGTTGCATTCCTCCCCTGAAACAATTTAGCCGCAACACCCGCCTCGCTAGGAATGTTCATCAGTTTTACCTTGAGCCCAACTTCGGGCGTACAGTCAAGTATAGAGATTCGTATTTCAGTCGCACCACCCGAATGTGGAATGCTTTACCTGGCTCTGTATTTCCCCTTCATTACGATTCACTAAATGCTCGCACTGTGTTTAACAACGTTATAAGGGTATTCATAACCCCTTGATGTGCGCGTTAATTATGAAAAAAAAAAAAAAAAAAAAAAAAAAAAAAAAAAAAAAAAAAAAAAAAAAAAGTCAAAGTTTTGAAAAAAGAAAATAATTTTTCCTAATTAATTTTTTTTTACATAATTTGGCCCCATTAAGGGCTTTTTTTTCTTTCCATATTTAATGCTTTTATTAATTTTAATTCAAAAACAAAAAACAGAACGAAACATTGTTTCTTAGTTTTGATTAAAAAAAGGTACTTTTTTCCAGAAAACAAAATGTCGGTAATTTCCCGCTGATTGAATTCCCAGAAGTGAAATATGAAATTTTTTTTAAATAGCATGTAAAAAAAGTTAAAAAAAATTCATGTTATCTTAATTTTAATATAAATTTTAAATAATTATTTAAATTTTAGAGTTATCTTTTAATTATATTTGTCTTAACTTACATTTTAAAACTAAGACCTATTACAAACTTGAAGAGAAAATTGAAGAAAAAATCCTTCTTAAAGAATTTAGGATCATAATTTTCTGCGACATTCGCATCGCCTTTCTTGAAAAAAAAAACGAAAACTACCGCTTTGTTGAAACAATAACTGAGAATTTAGTCATCACTGTATATTTCGTTGAAGAATTTACAATGTAGTTTTTGAGCTTTATAGTGTTATTTTTAAAAAATTCGGGTAGAACACCTTGGTGCCTTAATGTTCTTCATCTTTTTTAGGGTTATCTCCAGCTCCAAAGCTATTATGGGCAAATCGAACCTATCCAAGGTCGTCTTTGGCGATGCGTTATCAAAAGATTGACAGTTTTCATCGGATACCAGAAGGTTTTTAAAGCGGGTCGCAAGGACATCAGCTTCCAGACTATTTTGACCATCCTTCTTACGTCCACTTAGCTCGTTGACGTTTTTCCAAAATTCCTTAGCTTTTTTGCAGTTTTATAAATTGTTCGCAACGTTTTTGAGGTAATCCGTAAAAAGTTTCACGGAGACAAACGACAGTTTACGAATATTTCCGTTTTTTTTAATCAAATCACTTTTTAACAGGTGAAAACCTGGAGCTTGTATTCATAGCAAAATGAGCAGATGCTTTTATAACTTGTAAAAAATTTTTGCTTTTTTTTCGGCGGTACAAGAAGACTGTAGACTGGAGGTAAGAAATTCCAATTTCAATCTAACAGTGATTTATAAAGCGGAGCTTTATTCTCCACCCATTTGAGTTTCTCTTATTTACGAGCGAAAGATTGGTGCACCCTACTGCGGTAAAATGAGCTTTTTTTGTTATTGGAAGTTGTCCCGAAAGATTTTATTTAGAATTCTTTGGTTCTTCCCATTTTGTTGCTTAAGATGGGACCGTCTTTTTTTTATTTCAGAAACTAAGTAGTACCGAACTTAGAACAAGTCCATATTAAAACTAAAATAAACGCCAAGATCCTTAAAACTTTTCTTTTGACTCAAAATAATATTGGAAATAAAATAACCAGGGTAGCTTTGTACCATCTTCTTAGAGAAAGTCAGGCTTTTGGCACCAAACTGCAAAATGATTGACATCGGCTTGGAAATGAAAACGATTAAGCGAAAAATGTTCAAACTATCAGCAAACATTAATATTTCACTGAAGGAAATACAGGCCACAACATCCTTGATAGCTAAAATAAATAGAAGAGGTCCTAGATTACTTCCCTGAGGTACATCTAAGCCAGCATAAAAGAGGTTGGAAAAGATATTGGGAAATTTTACTTGGTAAGATCTCATAACCTGGTAAGACAGTACCAAATCGGCAAACACAGGTGGGAAGAACATAGTCCTTAGTTTGAACAGAATTATATTGTTTGAAAGTTGATCGAAAGCCTTTGAAAGATTCGCGTAGATGAGCTCATTACCATTTTTCAGTGCTTAAGAACATTTTTGAAGAAAGCAAAGCAGGTTTGTGACAGTCGATATATTTTTGAAAAAACGATGTTGCTGTGTGCAAATAACGTTTATTACACTGAAAACTATTTGGTCACATACTAGTTTTTCAAATTGTTTAGGAATGTTTAAATATTTGGAAAAGTTTCTATAGTTTCTTATATCACTTTTTTCCCTTTTTTAAAAACTGGAGTGATAAATGATCTTTTCCAAATTGAAGAAAAGTTACTCAAAGGACCACATGTCAACCAAGTTCAACTCAGTCAACTGGGATAATAAAAGTCACGTATCATGGCGCGATATCGTTCGCCGATGTTTTTTTCACTTCCACGGTCGCACTTATTCTCTTTGCAATTGTTGATGGGGACACATGCACTGAGAGCAAGTCCAGTAACTTCAAAGTGAATTTTAATAACAATTTCTTAATTTTCGTATATATTTTGATTTTTTTATTTTTCTTAAAGTTATTCTAACTACTAAGATGAAGTGCAAATTTTGCTTACTTAAAATAGATAGAAATGATCTTAAAATTCAGTGTTCTACATGCAATGAATTCTTTCATGCAAAATGTGTCAATTTAATTAAACAAGACATTGATTTCTATAAAAAAAATGGTCAAGGTTACAAATGTGTTAGCTGTGTTGGTCTTCGAAGAAAGTCTCTTTTACCCGATAGTGCTCTCATCGATCCAGTTAAAATTGCAGCCGCAACCGATTCAACTGCGCATGTCTCTGTGACTTTAGATGATGTTTCCACTCCCTCCGCAATGGCGAGTGACAAATCATCATCATCATACACAAATTTTAATAAAGAGACGATAGCTCTGGAAACACTCTTTGCGGAAATAATTAAACTTCAGAAGATAAACACCGAAGCGCTCTTAAAAATTAAATCTCTTGAAGATAGAAATGACTTTCTCAGCAATAAGGTTGACTCTTTAGAGATGAAAGTTAATTTGCTTGAGCAAAAAGAGCTGCAGTGTGATGTTGACATTATTGGCGTTCCTGATGTGTCTAATGCTAATGTTTATGAAAAAACGTTGAAGCTGTTTACTGTTGGTGTGGGTGTTCCTATTACCCGTGATGACATTACTTCTTGTTATGTTAAAAGGCCATTTAAATCGAATGCTAACAAAAGAAATAGCAACGCAAGTCCCATTGTTAGTGTTCGATTCTCTTCACTCCTGACTAAGATGAAAGTCATGAACAAGATACGCGTGGATAAAACCAAACTCTCTACGAACGTTTATGGTCGTATTAATATGGGTGGAGTTGGTGACATTGTGGTTGACGGCAGCGTGGGAGGCAGTGAAAGCAGTGTTGGCAGCAGAATCTACATAAACGACTCACTCACTGGCTACACTAGATCTCTTTTCTCTAAGGCAAAGCAGCTGAAGCAAAATAAGAAGTGCCAGTTTGTATGGATTAGTAACTCTTCAGTTTTTGTAAGAAGAAAAGAGGGAGAAAATGCAATCAAAGTGGTTTGTTTTGAGGACTTTGTAAGACTTGATAACTAGTTAAAATATTTATGGCAAGTTCTAATATAAATAATAATTCTTCTTTAAGTCCTCTATTTAATTCATTTGATAATAGTTTTTCCTCTTCTACTTCTGAAAATTTAAAATGTTTTTGTATTGAACATCAAAACAACGTATCATTCTCGGGTTTTTCTGTAATACACCAAAATATCCGTAGCTTAAGAAAAAATTTTGATACTTTTTTAACTCATCTTGCATCTTTAGATCATTTACCGGATCTTATTTTTTTATCTGAGATTTGGATTTTCGATAGTGAAGTTTCAAGGTTCTCAATACCTAATTATAAATTTGTTGCTACTTGTAACAATTCTTATTCTGCTGGTGGGGTCGCCGTGTTTTATAAAATTGATTTGTCGTCTGTTATTGACGTTAATTACTTTAATCTAAAAAGTGCTGATGTTATAAGTATTAACTGCAAGATCTCTGAAATTAATTACTGTTTTGTCTGTATATATATATTCAATTTTTGTTCAGTAAATGAGTTTTTGGAGGAGTTTTCTGATTTACTCGAAAACAATAAATGTAAAAATTTAATTTTGATCGGTGATTTCAATATTGATCTTCTGAGTTTCTCATCTGATCATGATAATTATTGTTCGCTAATTTCCTCTTTTGGTCTGACCAGCTTGCTGAATGTGCCTACGCGTATTGTTGGTGATTCAAAGTCCTGTTTGGACCATATATTGATTAGACTTCATAGAAATAATGCAACGAGCTACAAAGTGAGTACCTTTGACCTTAATATAAACGATTATTTTTTGACCGCAATTCAGCTTGACCATAATGTGTCTAGAACAAATCAGCCTATATTCCAAGTAAAAACCAACATTGATTTCGCTGCTCTAAAATCGGCTCTAGCGTTTGAGTTTTGTGATGATGTTTACGGATCCCATGATCCTTCTACTGCTTTTCAATTGTTTCTTGATAAGTTACAATCCTACTTAATGTTACATAGCCAAATAATTAAAAATAGAAGCAAAAACATATTTATTATACAGTGGATGTCTTCTGCTCTTTTAAAGAAAATTCGTAGGAAAAATTATCTACACAAGTGTTCTAAAAGGCATCCCAATAACTCTAGATTGAAAGGACTATATCATAGGATATCTAATGAATTGAAAAATGAAATTCCTCTTCAGAGAGATAATTATTATTGTGATAGGCTAGTTGAAAACATGGGCAACTCAAAAAAAGAATGGGAAGTTGTCAACGAAATCTTGAACTCGAATAAGCCAAACGGTGATCTCGTAGTGAACATTAACAATTCGTCTGTATCTGGGCCCTTAGAAGTCGGAAATGCATTTAATGACCGTTTTGTGAATATTACAAGCACAATTCAGGACACTGCAATAAATATTGATTCCGTTTGCCAATGTGACAAGGCTTTTATTTTTGACACATTCCAAAGACAAAGTTTTTTCTTTGAACGTTTTTCACCTCTAGAAATTATTAAAATTATAATTTCTTTGAAAAATTCCAATTCTAAGTCGTGCGACAATATTTCAAGCAGTATTTTAAAAAATATATCTTTTTTGATCTCTGATGTTCTCTGTCATATTTTCAATTTAAGCATAGAAAAAGGTATCTTTCCAGATTCTTTGAAAGAGGCTGTTGTTATCCCATTGTATAAAAAAGGTGATCCTATGTGCTTAAACAACTATCGTCACATCTCCATTTTATCAGTTTTTGCTAAGGTCTTTGAGAAAGGCGTCAAATCTAGAATGTTGTCTTACCTGAATAAAACCAAGTTTTTTTGTGACTCTCAGTTCGGTTTTCGAAGTGGTTGGTCTACTGAAGATGCATTGTTAAAATTGTGTAGTGAAATCTATAGCAGTCTTAATGATTCTGACATCCCAGCTGCTTTATTTATTGACATCACCAAAGCCTTTGATATGGTAGATCATGAGATTTTGTTATCTAAGTTGCATAATATTGGTTTCAGAGGTTTTATCTATGATTGGTTTAGTTCTTATCTGAAAAATCGTAGTCAAAGAGTAAAGGTCAATAGTATACTGAGTGCTAAGAAATTGTTCAACATAGGTGTTCCACAAGGTTCTGTTTTAGGGCCAATCTTATTCCTTGTTTTTGTAAATTCTCTTTTCTCTCAACCTTTTAGGGGTAAAACTACAGCCTTTGCTGATGACACTGCTTTGTCCTATAGTAATATAAACTATTTTGATCTTTCGTTGGCCTTAAACCATGACTTAGAGTTGCTACGCGTTTGGTTCAAACTACATAAACTGATTATAAGTGATAAAACTAAATTCATGGTTTTCAATTTAAAAGGTAAAATACATAACGACATGCCTCTAAAATATCATTCACCCAATTGTGGTAAGTTTCTTGTGTCAAAAAGTTGTTCTCATGTTTCTAATAATATTACTTTCAATTCTAACATATGCTGCTCTGGAAACTGCTTCGATATAGAGCTTGCTTTAAAAACTTAGGTGTTACTCTAGATTATAAAATGAGCTGGTTGAATCATACTCTGATTTTGAAGCAGTCTTTGGACAATGTAGTAAGACAGATTTATCTTCTTAGCCAATATTGCGGGTTGCCATTGTTAAAGCTGGTTTATAACGGTCTTTTCAAATCCAAACTTCAATATGGTTTGGTTTGCTGGGGTGGTACTCATTTCAATAAAGTAGAGCCTTTGCTTATAAAACAAAAACATGCTGTCCGTATTTTATGCAATGTGAATCGATTAACTCCAAGCTTTGGTTTGTTTAAAAATCTTGAACTCCTTCCACTACGACATTTGTATTTCTATAAAGTCTTAAAAATATTTTTTGAGAAATCCGGGTATAACTCTTCTAGAGTATATGAAAATCGAAATTTGCGAGTCAATTCCAGATATCTTGTTGTTGTACCCACCATCAAGAAAGCACATTTTTCTCACTTTTATAATATAACTGCGCCTCGTCTTTTTAATAATCTAACTGTATTTGTTAGATGTGAGAGAGTTAAAACAGTATTCCTCAAAAATATCAAACAATGGCTTTTTTCTATGAATTATAATGTTATTAAAAATTTACTGAATCCCCTAGAATGATCACTACTATCTTTCACTTGTTTAACTTAATTTTTTTTTTGCTTACATTATTATGTTTTTGAAATTCTTGACTTATCGCATCCCCATCGATAATGTATTCAATATAATTTTTTCTAAATAGTACTTCTCGCCACTTGTTTTTAACAACAGAATTGTACTTAACTGTTTCATTTCCTTAAAATGTTAAAGATTATAGAACTGTGCCTTTGTAATACTTATTAATCTGTTATACTTTAAGGTTTTTTTTTGGTATATGAAATAAAAAAAAAAAAAAAAAAAAAAAAAAAAAAACTTAAAGCAAAAAAGACTGATGATGCCACCATCCCACAAACCACACCAAACAGTCGATTTTTCGTGATGCATAACTGTATAACATGTGGCTGTTTATCAACCCAGATGCAACAGTTTTGTTTATTTACGTATCCGTTGAACCAGAAATGAGCCTCATCGCAAAATTCTATAATACAGCGGGTCTTTATGCAGCTGTCTGTTTTAAGCCCATTCACCGACGTTCTGGCAGGTCTTTCGGTTTAAATTCTTGCAGAAGATGAATTTTATAGCCTTTTAAACCCAAATCGAGAACAGCGACAAATTGACATTACATTTCACGATCCTCGTTAACATTGAACACTCTACGACTGTAATGTTCTCTTTGCACCCTACGCAAGGGAATCGATGGTTTAATCTCTAACGAAGTAAATTTGGTGCAAAATTTGGTGCCAACGCAATGCCACGACTCGTTGATTCACCAGGTCCATAAAAACGACCATAATGGTAGTAAAAAACGATGCACATTTTTTACAAAGCACATTTTTTGATAATAATAAGTTTAAACAATTTGCAAGACTCGTTCGTAAGTTTTTCTATGATAAAATGGCAGAGTATACTATACTGAAATCATTTTGACAAATAACGTTTTAACCCCTATTACCAAACAGTCCAGCCCGTCTTAAAAAATCACACTTTACTATTCAATTTATGTTTGGTGCGGTATGTTTGTCAAAAAAGTTCTTTCCCTTTGTGTTCATTATATCGTCAGCGGAAAGCTCAATTGGTCTAAGTCACAAAAACAAAATTTTACGGGGGACGATATTTTGTCTTTAAATTAAATTATAGTCACATTTTTTAGCTCATTTCTTCCTCATGTAATTTTATTTTTGTTCTCTTGCCATTTTTTTGTCTAAAACTAATAATGAAATCCCTATAAATCCTTTTCCGTTATTTTAAATATTCAAAAAAGCAAATAACCTTAAAATGGACATAGAACAAGCCACCATATAAGTATGCATTCTCCTGAAAAAAAACGTGGACTTAGAACAAAAATATGGATTTAGAACGATTGGTCATATGGTCTTGCAATTAATCTATTTTACTCTTTTCTTCATGTATTGTTCTAAGTCCAATAAGCAATAAAGAATTCTTTGGCGCTTAGAACAAAATGACTTTCTGAATGTGTGTGCAAAATTGTTCTCTTTCATACAATTTTGTCTCTTAGATCAATTTGGAATTAACTTTGCATGAAAAATTTGGCGCTTAGAACAAAGTGGGTGTACATTATCTGAAAAACTATAAAAGATAGACAAAAACAGGTTTCAGATTCGGAAAGAGCATACTCAAATTAGTAAAACTGCATCATTAGTTCATTTTCGAAAAAAAGTGGACATAGACCAATTGAGCTTTCCGCTGACGATATGTATATTATAGAAACAATGCATCAGTATAGAAAGGTTAGGTATTTTGCGCAAAGTCACCATCTCTTTGCGAAAATTTGAACGAAAATTATCACATCTACCATTCTTTCGATCTAAATATGGTAGGTAAATAAAAGATTATTAAAACTAATGGTTAAAATCTTTATTAATCTTTTAATTATTAGATAGACAAAATACGGGTATTATCTCAACTATAAAAGTTATTAACTATGGATGCTTCTATTGTGTTTGTCTTTTATGTACCCACTTAGGGGAAGCCGGGCAATACTCGTATTGTCACATTAACGCCAACAATTTTAATTTTAAGCTTTTTTTTTTTAAATTATATAAATACAACATAAGTGAAAAACGCTCTTTAATCCTTGAAAAATAATTTCGCGAGAATTAAGTATTACGACGTTTTTATTTTCCATTTTCCACTCGGGTGACACTCTCGCGTGATATGAGAAAATATAATTTTAAATCCACCCAACGCATACATTAATTTAACCTGACACTACAGGAAAACGAAATATAACTACAGTTACATTTTATTTGTTTTGATATTCATTAGGGGGTTATAAAACATCATGTTACTTTCCTTAAGCGCACTTTGCTCGAGTTACCATCGAACAAAAAAAAGTAGGTAGGTACAAGTAAAGCTCACAAACATGAAACATAAAAATAAAGTAACCCTCAAAAGTCCCCTCGCAGTGAGGCGAATAAAATGTCTTTATGATTTTTAATAAAAGCTAAGACTGTTTTGACGACTCTCGTACTAAAGTCATTCATAAAACTGACGCGTTTTTTTTATTTCTGTTGTTGTCATTGCTGTGAGAAGAGCTCTGTATAGAGAGGAGAAAGTAGCAAAAAAAAAGTTTATGAAGACGCTGAAAATATGTAGCCACCTATAACAAGGTATAAACACAAAATGAAAACAAACACAAGTGATAAGAATAACAACCTAGAGATAGTCACACAGCGAAAGCCCGAAAAAAAATTCTCACATTTGCCTTATAAAATAAATAAGAAAAAAAACCTTCAAACTAGACAAAAACAAGGACTCAAGGACTTGTATCTTTTTCTTTGTTTTGTTTTATTTTTTGTTTTGTGTTGCACGTACCCCGAGCTATTCATGTTGGGGCGTGTAAAATCGCTGAGCGGACAATAACTAGCACTTCACTTATGTCGCAATTGTATTTGTTGTAGTAGGGAATGTAGGTTGGTAGGTATTACCAATTTGCCATCCCCCTGATCTTTCTCTGTAAAGAGATAAATATATATATAAACATTTCACCCCGCACATCCTCCTGATTGTTATAGGATTATGCTTGAACATTTGATGAATACAAAATGAGTTTTTAGGGCCGAATAAAAAATTCAACAGCAAATAATCCTGAACGTACCCACACAACGGGGATGAGGATGAACTGTGAACACCTATGCCTTGCAGAAAGGTGAGAAAAAATAATAAATTTAAAGGAAGTCCTTCACTGATCCTTGTTTTCAAATGTGCGTGTATATATTTTCTTTTTTCTTTTATTCCACATCAACATTACATTACAAAGGGAACAGCTAGATACATAAACGGTTAACGTATATCTATAAGTGTACCTACCTATACACCTACATCGTATAGTACAATACATCATA
Source organism: Melanostoma mellinum (assembly GCA_914767635.1). Classification (NCBI taxonomy): domain Eukaryota; kingdom Metazoa; phylum Arthropoda; class Insecta; order Diptera; family Syrphidae; genus Melanostoma; species Melanostoma mellinum. Next base: position 53,365,921 of record OU612059.1, on the reverse strand, counting down.
TGAAAAGCCGTTGCTCCCTCTGAAGATTCTCCTCTTGGTTGACATTGTGATAGGACCCATTCAACTGGCAGAGAGTTTCCGTCTTCATTCACGAGTCTTTTGATCCAGGGCCAACCATCTGAACCAGAACAACTAGCTACCATCACTCATTGTAGGAATTCGTCTTGTAAAGTCAATTGTTTGGCCATAAAGGCAAAAGAAGTAAAATAAATAAAAAAAGAAAGTAAACTTTCCAACAATTGCGTTATGTAAATAGTTGACGTGCAAATGCTGTGAAATGGTTGTGTCCTTAAAGGCCGTTATAATACGATTCATTTGCGTATACAGGAAGCATTTTTCTTTTGCCTTCGTTGAATATAGCTGCTATTTCCATGTTTCATTTGTTCTGTTTTGTCTTCTTCCTTTTTGTGTGGCTATAGTCAGTAGAATGCTTTCATGACATTCTATTGTGATCTCAAAAATATCTGCTTGAAAAAACAATATCCTTTTATGTAAGATGAGCCAGCAGTTCTTTGAACCCAAACCAAACAATCAAAAGATGCAAGGAGCAAAACTTTCATGTGTGAGTTGAGTTGTTTTTTGTGAGGTAAACTTGTCATTATTGAGATTTGTCCTCTGAAGTTTTTCCAATAGCCGAAAGGTAGATGAAAGTATTTCTCTTAATTTCCTCATCAGGTGCCACTGTAACCCAAAGTTGATTTCAGTTATCAGACCTCAGAAGTCTGAGGACCAATAAAAGGATATTCATTAATTTGAGTAATGAAATGTATTTCAAAACCATTGACTTATTTCAAAACCTCTTTTATGAATATTGTTTGTGGTTAGTTTCCAATTTCGGCACAGCTACTGCCACTAGCAGAACAACAGACATGTTATTCATTTTTGGCTATTATGGTAAACCATTCATGGCCTGAATTAGTGAAGTATAGGTACTATCACATTAGCAGTCCTAAAAGTTTAACAACAAATTAAATTTAATGTTTGTGACTTTGCCAAACAATGCATTTATTTAAAAGTCAGTGGACCATTCAATCAGCTGCTGATGAGCTGATTGGAAAATAGGAAAATATAGGATTGGGTACCTCTCGGGAAGTTCGCATATACCTAGATTCATTCGAAAATTGCCTAAAAATGAAGTAAAGAAAGTTTTAACTTTATTCATTATGTTCTATAAAAAATGGTTAAGTTATTTTATTAAACTTCTTTACTTTTTGTTTTTACTTACGATTTCTTCTACTATTAGACAAGTTTTGCAACTGTGCAGAGAGACAATCTTGAGAAAGCAATGAAACACGATATTACGATAGAAAAAGTAGGTCCTGCACTTTTGTCTGTCTGTTTGTCTATCTACCTGACTATCCATCTGCTTGTCTGTAAATGTATCTACAGCTTGAACTGCTTGAAAGTTCTTCTTCCAAATTTGCAGTTAGCGTCTGTAGAGCAACTTACAGAAGGGTTTATCAAATTGGGTTTCTATGTCTTGAAATTATGGTAACTGCAACAATACCTTTATGGTAACCCTTATTTTTCTGACAAATGGATCTTACAATTTCGATTACATTTTGTTCTTTACTTTCTTTCGGTTGCCTTTTTTTAGATTGAAAAATCTCTGAAAACGGTGCTGCGTTTTTTTACAAAACTTACTTTTTCGATAATGATTAAAACAATTTTGTCGAAATTTTATATGTTGGAAGTTCTATGTTCGTTACGTAAGATTAAACATCATTAAAACATCTAGAAAACTAATTTTTGAAAGTTTTATTGGTTTAAAAAATGGGTTTCTTTGAATATTTTCAAAACATCGGCAAAACCTTAAAATCTGAACATTTGACTTTTATAAACTTTGTTTTCAAAAAATTTAAAAGTAAAAAATTGGTCCAACGATTTTGATAGAATTTTCAGCGATTATGTGTTGCTTATAAAGGGTTTTCCAATAAGAGTGATATGATTTCTTTTTTGAAAAAAGAACACTTTTTGTTAAGGAAATTCTAATATTTTTTACTTAATGTGCAGTTCAATCAATACTTTAAGGTTTTAAATAAAACGTCATTCAAATGGCCAATACTATTTCTTCTGCAGCAACAAATAAGATGAACCCAATTTTCGAACACTTTTTTCACTAAATCAAGTCGTATATCATGAATGGTACGTTCAATATTGACTTGTAAAGTTTCAAAAGAATCCGGTATATTTGAAAAGACCGATGACCTCAAATAACTCCACAAAAAATAGTCAAATGGTGTTAAATCATGACTTCTTGGAGGCCATTCAACATCCCCATTTCTTGAAATAATCGAACCTCTAAATTTTTCTCGCAATAATCCAATTGTTGCATTTGCTGTGTGACACACAGCCCCGTCTTCTTGAAACCAAATGTCGTCAAAATCATTTTCTTCCAATTTCGCCCATAAAAAGTTGGTTATCATCGATCTGTACCGTTCTCCATTGACAGTAATGGTGTTACCAGCTTTATTTTGTAAGAAGTACGGACCGATGACTCCACCAGTCCAAAAACCACACCAAACTGTCAATTAAGGTGAATAATGGTTTTTCATGAATATTTTGTGGATTTTCATCGCCAATTTTGTTTATTTAAAAGATGATTTTCTTTAAAAAATCGTTATCGATTTCAAGTTGTTTCAAGGCAAAATCAGAAAGTTCTCGACGTTTATGGTGGTCCAATGGTGAAATGTAAACTTTTATGAATGCAATAAAAAACAAATGAGAGATCATGACATACTACAAATGGTCGAAACGCCACTGCAAAATCATATCATACCTATTGGAAAACCCTTTACAGCCAAAGAAAAAGCAAATAAGACTGCAAGTGCAGATGGCCTTGATGCCGAACTTTTCAAGGCATCTGGAGACCAGTTGGAAAGGAGGTTGCACAAGCTGATCTGCATGATATGGTCAGAAGAAAGCATGCCCGATGAAAGGAACCTCAGTATCGTATGCCCGATCCTAAAGTAGGGAGACCCTCACAATTTCGCCAACTAAAGAGGGATAAGACTCCTTAACGTCACTTATAAGATCTTGTCTGCTGTAATATGTGAACGTCTGAAACCCCACGACAACAACTTGATAGGTCTTTATCAATGTGGTTTAAGACCAGAGAAGTCCACAATACACCAAATTTTCACAGTATGGCAGATCTTGGAGAAAACCCGACAACATAATACCGATATTCACCATCTCTTTATCGAATTCAAGGGCGCGTATGACAGCATTTACAGAGACGAGCTGTACAGAGCCATGTCTTGTTTCGGCACCCCTGCAAAATTTGTACGACTATGCAGGATGACTTTGGAGAATTCACGTTGCTCCGTCAAGGTCGGTAAAGAACTCACCGAGACCTTTGATGTCGAAAAAGGTTTTAGGCAAGGCGACAAACTGTTATGCGATTTCTTCAACATCATACTTGAACAGATTGTAAGAAATTCAAACGTCAACACCAGAGGAACAATCTTTCAAAAGTCTGTACAAATAGTCGCCTACGCAGACGATGATGACGTAATGGGAAGAAATAAGCGTGATGTCATAGGTGCTTTTGCGAGTATCGAAACAGAAGCGGCAAAAATGGGTTTGATGGTTAATGAGGACAAAACGAAGTATATGTTGTCATCAAACAAGGACACTGACATCGACGGATTGGACAAAACGTCACAATAGACAGACATAACTTCGAGCTAGTACAGGACTTCGTCTACCTAGGATCCACTGTAGACATGGACAACAACATCAGTGCGGAGATCGAAGGGAGAATAACTCCAACCGTTGCTTCTTTGGGTTAAGAAGGCAATTGAGGAACAAAACCCACTCCAGAAAAACCAAGGTAATCTTGTTTAAGACCTTGATCATCCCAGTCCAATTTACGGCGCAAAAGCTTTAAAGCAAAGGACTTTATCGAAAGCGGATGAGGAAACCCTTGGTCGTTTCGAAAGAAAAATTCTCCGAATGGTCTTTGGTCCCATATGCGAAAACAATGTGTGGAGAAGAGAATACAACAACTAGCTGTATGTGCTGTACCGCGACATGGGCATAGTCAGAAGAGTACGCATCGCGAGGCTACGATGGTTTGGTCATGTAGGGCGGATGGACCCAAACGCTTCGGCTCGACAGGTTTTCGAAAGCACATTGCATGGAAATCGCCTTAGGTGGCGAAATCAGGTGGATGAAGACCTCAACCGACTTGTAGTGCGAAACTGGAGAGAGCTCGCCCGAAATCAAAGTCGTTATAGACGGAAGTTTGTTTGAGGCCCGGGTTCACACCGAACTGTAATGCTAACCTTAGTAAGTAAGTAAGTAATACAGCCAAAAAATGTTATAAGTGAGCAATAAACTTTTAACGCGTTTTTCTCAAAACTTTTTTATCAATCGACTTATTTCCAACTCTGCAAACAATTCCTTGATATAAAATAACGAACTTCTCCTCCCCACCACCTAAATTTATTTAGTTTTTTTCGTTTAGGGTGTCTCATATCCACAAAATGCAGTTTTCATTTTGGATGGCCACCAAAAGTTTTTAAACTCAAGGAATTATCAGAAAAAGTCAGGAAAGAGATTTGTTAATATTTTAACTAAGACTAAGATAACTTCTGGCTAATTTGCAGTGATCAGTGAACTCCACGAAATGATTTTTTCAATATGTTCTGAAAGAAGTCCTTTTACAGGCTTATGCCTTAATATTTCTGCACGATAAAATTATACAACAAAGTCAATAAAGTATACTTAATATTATACCAAGGGTGTGAATAAAGTAAGTCAATACCAAACTTAAAAAAAAAAAATATCGCAAACGAATTTTTTCAGGCTGACACTTTAAAATTTTCAATAAAATTTTTTTCAATAGCTTATGTGATTTTTTTAAATTTTCATATTACACATCATGAATGTGTAGTTGGCAACCCTGTATAGCCAAATGTATGATAAAGAGCGAATACTCAAATCTTGTAGATTTTAGATTTTGATAGGGTAAACGCACTAGTACCCGGACAATTAACTTTTTTCTCAACTTTGACTTCAAACCATTTTGTAACCATAAATGCTACAGCGAAAACTTTTATTGATTGTAAGAATATAGACATTTCTCAATAATATGGCGTTCAAGTAAATTGCAAAGAGATCATTGTTAAAATAAATAAAATAACAATTCAGAAAAGTTCCATTTGCGTTAGTACCCGGACAGCAAAGTTTAGTACCCGGACGCCTTTGTTTTAGTACCCAGACACAATCATTTTAAGAGACAAGCCATGTCTGCGTACTGAAAATATAAGACAAGCACACATTTTTTGTATCCATACAGGGCTTGTCTCTTAAAATGATTAAATCTCTCAATGATTAAGTCTCTTAAAATGACTAATCTAGTATCCGAACGCTTTTGTTTCAGTATCCATACACAATTATTTTAAGAAACAACCCCTGTCCGGGTACTGAATATGCATGATAATCGCACTGTGTTAGTACCCGGACAGCATGTCTGGGTACTGAAAAACATATTCAATTTTGGTGTTAGTTCCCGGACACCACAAATAATGGCAAAGATTTTATTAAATTTGGTTTTTTTTTGCAAATTGTTTTAGTTAATCATATTTCCAACGAAACCAATGTCTTTCCATTACAATAAATTAACGATTACTTGTTAAATTGCTTACTACTAAAAACTGTTCCCACTATTTTTTTCTTACCTAAATCGACAACGAGACCGCATCTTCAAACCTTAAACAATAAAATGATGCGTAGCTCCTAAAGTACGCATTTAGAGTACCTAAAACTTTGCATGCAGGTATAGGACACATTGAAGGACCCATGTATGTTGTTGTTTGTGGATTTTTTTGTGTGATGTATCTATTAATCGCAAAAAAAGGTCAATGTGTCCGGGTACTAACACTGTCCGGCTACTAGTGCGTTTACCCTACTATACTAAGCAAATGATGTGCTTGCTTTAACCGAAATGTGGCTTAGCCCTAGCCATTTGAATTCCGAAGTCCTCAGGCAATAATTTTCAGTCTACTGTAAAGATCTGCATATAAATAGACCAGAAGCTGTTGAGGTGGTGTTTTTATTGCGATCAGAAACACGTACATGCCGTCTCGATGTTATGTGTGTAAAAGTTATAAAGGTACCCTGTCCAAAATATTTTCACTGCTTACACTGACTTTTCTAAGGCTTTCGACCAACTTCTCATAATACATAAATATAATGTTATATAAATTAAAAGCATTTGGATTTCCAGCAGTATTTATGGTTTGGATAAGTCACCATTAAAAAGATAGGTCTTATCAAGTTAGATTTCGTAAAGTTTCGTCAAATTCCTTTGATGGTTTTTCTGGTGTGCCGCAAGCAAGTCACCTTGGTCCTTTGCTTTTCATTCTTGCGATGAATGAAGTGATTTCTGCAATTCATGCAGCCACATACATCAGAAAATATGTCAGATCGCAACTTACCAAAAAAAGGTATCGACAGTTATGTTACATGTTTTCTAAAAACAATACATGGTGAAGTTTGTTGTTTTGTTCTTTCCGTTCTCTTCACCTTTCTATCTCTCTCTCCGCTTTTGCGTTTTTTATTACTATTTTTCTAAATTTTATATGCACTGTAATCTTGTGCATTGATCTAATTGTCGAATCTCGTGCTAATCGGTAGTTGCTGTTTGGATATCCCTTCTTTGTTTTGATCCTTTTCATTTCCTGGATACACTAGCTAAGAAATTTAACAAAGCTGAACGATCCTTTGCTTGGCTTTTATTTAAAAATTTTTCTTAGTTGTGGATATCTTATCCTCCCCTGAGCTACGCCCACAAACACGAGTACTTCTACTTCTAGTTCAATTATGCATATTACTAACATTGAATTTAAAAATACTTAACTTTATTTTTAGAGTGCATTGTGGGCTCAAGCGTTTGCTTCTAATGTCCCTCATTCCATCCACTCGCTACTTTTCGATTCTATTCTCTAGTTAAGTGTATATCACTGCTTTCTGTCCGTAAAATTTTATAATTTTCCCCAAGCACAAAAAAGCCACTCCTCATAGGGATTTGATAGAATGACCCAAAAAAAATGGTATTCTCCTTTCAAAGAGAACCTCCTTGTTGATGAGCACCTGACGATATTCCCAGCCTAAAGTAACAATAGAGTCCATCGTTTCGTCGTAGTACCTATTCGTAATTTGCCGTTAGAGATTCACACTTCAACCTGACGATGTTAATGGTAATTATAGTGTCGGGTGTCCTAAGTTCGCCTCAATTTCAGCCAAGAAAATGCTCAGCTCCTCACTTTAGTTTTGCACTCAAAACTGCTTTTAATTACCGATTTCAAAACAGTAAGCCGCCATGCCAGGACATTAGGTTGTTCTAGGTGGAAAGTATATTTTTTTTTTCACTCACTCTTTTGAAGTTTGTCTATACCGAAGGTATAAAGTGCTGTTTATTGTTTGGTAGTGTGGAACGCATTTCAAAGTATTAGCTGTCTTGTCAGAATTCTTGATGCAACTTACGTCGGCGTCGTCGTCTACCTATACTTGCTTTATAAAATACAAAACACAAAACGGGGATGAGTGAAATAATTCTGATAATGGCGACGACGACGGACGGGCAGTCAAGAACGTTCGGGGTGGCGATAATATCTTGACATTAATGAATACAAGTTTGAATGCGGATATAAGAGGAAAGTTTTTTTTTCTATGGGTTCTTCTAATTCCATTTCTCTGGTGTTTTACATTTTTTTTCTTCGTCCTGCTTCTTGTACGTTGTGTGGTTTTTTTTTTTCTTGCTCCTTTTAATGGTTGCGTTATCTAGGGCATCATTTAATTGAAAAACTTCGAGGAAAAGTGCTGATGTTATGTGGTTAATGAATATGTGACGACGAGCTTAGAATAGTTGTTACGTCTGGGAGAATAATCTGTTGGCTGTCGGTGAGACTTTCATAAAATTTAATTACAAGCTTTTGTATAGTGGAAGCCATAGTTGGTGGTGATGGAAAAAATTCCATCTGTATATAAATGAAACAGGAAGTCATCGCTGGATTAGTCAGTTGGCCAAGCAAAGTATAAGTTCACGATAGGGAGATTGCTAAAACAAAAATCATTTAATTTGGCTCAAGAAGAGCTTCGAATTAAGCTCCTCTTTTGACCAGATACTGCATTTGGCCAAGGAGTCTAAATTTTATAATTGGATTTTACGTGGAACATTGACACAAATCATAAGACTCGACAAAATAGCGTCCGAGAGAAGGATAAGCGACAAATGAGGGTTTTCTGTTGAAAGTTTTAATGGTCTATTCAAGAGAAAGTATTGAATTTTAATTATTTTCCATGTGGTACTTTGTTTCTTTTAATATTGGGTGTTTTTTTTTAGAGGTATAGAATTTTGAAATGGAATAAACTAAAATGATTTTTTTATTGATATGAAATTTACTTTATTCGGAAGACAATCTTCTGGCATTATAATTTGATTATGATTTCTGTCATATGACCGCCACGGCTGGCTCGGACGTAGTCTAATCTGGAGGTTCAACTTTCACATTGACAAAAAACTGTCGTTCGGAGGTTAAACAGGAGAAACGAAATTGTGTTATTTGATGTGCTCTGATTGAAGAGGCCATCTGTATTCTGGTGAAGATGTAAGAAGGCTGGTGTGTACCTATGCCACGTTCTTAAAAGTAATATTATGGTTCTATAACGAATGAGATTGTCGAAATAGAGATCATATACACATTGACTTTGAAAAACGTGAAACTCTATCGAATCTTTTAAGACCATAAACGTATCTAGCAATGTAATTATATGCCACATTGAGTTTTCTTCGACTAATGTGATCGCAATTGCAATAGATCTCACAGCCATACAACAGTATAGGAATGATCATCGTTTTGGCTAGCATTAGCCTTGTTTTGACATTAGTATAATGCTGTGTAGACGACAGTCTGCGCAGTACTCCGTATGCTTTTCCAATAGTCAAGCTTATGTGCGTGTTCCATGTAAGGGTCCGGTTAAACGTTATTCCTAAATTTTTAGCGGTCTCAACATATTGAATGGCCGCCCCATCAAAAACTATCTGTGGGAACTGGGAAGAGTCAATCGGTTTCTTAGAGATAACCAGACATTTACACTTGGATGGATTCAAGAATAGTCCGTTATCTTTAGCGAAATTAGAGATATTTTCTAAATCAATGTTAATATTAATGACGCTACTATCAATCTGGCCTAACGAACAACTTATGTACATTTGAACGTCGTCAGCATACATTTGAACTGTTGATGAGGAGTCTATTTGTGGGAGTTCATTGATGTAGAGAGAAAATAGGAGAGGACCGAGGATCGAGCCTTGTGGAACACCTCTTTTTATGGGAAGAAAGGATGAAATATTATGATTTATCATAACAGCCTGTTGCATGATTCTCAAAATAAATTTGCACAATTTGGAAACGTTGTTCAGGCGTCAGTCTATTCATGTTGAAATGCCAAGCTAAACTAAACATAAATCACTTGACAGCTGACAAAATGGCAGCCAGTTAAAAAAGTGCTGTCAACTTATAGTTCTATATCTCTAAAAAAACACCCGTTATAAAAGTTATTCTAATCAAATCGAAGAAATTATCAAAAATAAAAAGCTTTTGGCTTGGGGAAAGTGAGTATTTAGTACTCGCGGACTTAATTTAGTGTCCAATGCTTTCTCATTATCGATATAATACTTAATGTTATCTTGCTGCAAATTCAGTGGTAGGCACACATAGTGGTTCCAGCTACATCATTGTGGAAGACCGTCCTAAAAGATATATTTTATCCCTTATGTAGAAGGATAAATCAAATAAATCAATTTTTTTTGGTATGAAAAGTCGATTTTCCGTGGTCGTATTAAGAGTGTGAAACTTGGATATCTTAATTTAAGATGTTTTGTTTTTAACATATTTTTCTTAAAGCCTGTTTTTCAAATTGTAAAGCGAGTTCTTAATCGATTTGAAAAAATGAAAATGGGAATTTTTCTCAATTGAATTTTCATTACCTGAATGTAATTGCTTTATCATGACAATAATTTTTTTTAATAAAAAGAGTAAAAGAAGGCAATTACGGTGTTGTTACTTCAAACTCGTGCTAAAACTGAAATTTTAAGTTCTACTCAATTTTATGATTTATATGATTTTGAAAAATGTGCAAATTTTTTTTTGAATTTGCTTTAAGAAAAAAATTGAAACCTGAGGACTGCACGCCAATAGATCTTTTCGGCCGTAACGCCATGTCCTTAAATACTCGCAACTCGCTTATTTACGATCAAAAGCATTTGAAAAAAGTTCCATACCTGCTTCCTCATTTATATAATTTTTTTATTGTTGAAAAAATCTCAGAATAATATTCCTTCTAAATGAGGTGCCCCTTAGTTTTGATTATATAGTCTCCCGAAGGAACGTTCGGGAAACAACAAACAAGACAAGGGGACAGCTTCGAGAACAAATAACGTCATCGTTAGTATAAGATCCCAAAACCAGTCTAGATTCTAGAGCCACTATATCCTGAACATCAACCTAGCCTTGAACCGTAAACGAATCACTGCACTGGAAACAATTTCCTTAGTAAGTAAGTGTGTAATACCTACATTCACTTCGATCTAAAAATTCAACATGTAAATGTTGGTACAGTTCGAACAAAATTTGCGTCTAAGGAGGATACGACAGCATCTAACTGATGAACCCATTGTCGCATTTGGTCGAATTACAGATCTATGAGGTAAAGGTCGCTTCATTTTTTCGCTCCTACATAGTTTTATCCCTTTTAGATCTTTTTAATTCATTTGAAACAACTCAAAAAATAAAAAAAAATAGCTGTTTTGTGGTAAAATTCTTTAGGGGGAGCACTGTTTGTAAAACTTGCGACTATGTACTAATTACAATACCAAAATCTTTAGGCTGAGTAAAAGGTTTTAGTATTCGCTCTTAATAAAATTGATGGTACAGGGTTGCCAACTACACATTCATTATCAAAATTGAATTAGATCACACAAAATAATGAAAAAAATTAAATTAAATATTCCATAAGCTCTAAGAATTTAATCAAAATCGTTACAGCCATAAAAAAAAACAGTTTTTACTCTTAATTTTTTTTTTAAACCCAGGTTTTAAAAATTCAAGTACATATGCTGTAAGATCTTTCTAAAAGATGAACTGACAAAAAATTTGAGATAAATCAAAGGTTCTGTTTGAAAAAACATTTTTTTTTTTTTTTAAAGATTAATGAAAACTTGAAAAAAACTAAATTTTTTCAAATGTTGATATGTAATCTATTTTAAATAGTTTAGGACTTTTAAGACACGAAATTTCGTTAAAATCATGTAAGCCATCAACATTCACCTTTCATGGGTGCTGGGGCACAGGGACATACCAGGCAACTGTATGGCAGACGAACTAGCCAAAAAGGTCACGACCACTTCCCTACGTTTAGAATGGAACAACATATGGATACCTATCGCTAACTCGCTACTTAGAAAAGACGCTTCAAGGATAACAAACACTAGATGGACTGCCTTGCAACCAATAAAGTTTGGCCGTGTGTAGACTCCAGACGCTCGAAGAGTTTGTTTGTGTTGATCCGCCTATGTAAAGGTTCTACAAGAGGTGTTCTTACGGGTCTAATAGGAAGACACCCCAAAACACTTGGTGTGTTTTCCAATAATTTCTGCAGAAGCTGCATGGACGAAGAAGAGGAAGAAACCGTTCAGCACTTTCCTTGCTCATGCCCTGCACTACTTCATAAGAAGAAAACTCATTTTGATGAATTCTTCTTTGACGATACTAACTACGTAGCTCACAAAGACCCTAAAAGCCTTTCAAAATACATTAAAAGTTCAGCGTGGCTCGACCAGCAGGTGATAAACCGGCCTCTATTTCATCAAATTGTTGAGCAATTTAGCTTTTAAAGTCGTAATACTTTTTGAAGATTATTACAGTCCCGAAAAAAAATTTGAGCCAGAAAAGCCATTTTAGAAGGTTTTAGTTGTGTTAAATTCAAATTTATTTACAGAATTGGTCTATCACATCAGGGCTTTGAGATTATAGCCAGAATAAGGTCAAAAAATCAACGCTTTATTTTATTGAAACCTGCAGTTGCAGTATAAATCTCTGACTGCATTTGAATTGAGCACCAAAAGATCTTTTTTTCGACCAATGCAATGTTAGTGAAAAACAATAAAATAAGTTTATTCTGATAAATAGTTTTTATGATCTGACCTTATTTTTTTCTTTGTTTTCGGTCGAGGCTATTTTTGAAAACACAAGCTTCGTCAGTGACATGAACATAGTATGTGTTTTTGACCTTGATTGGGAATTTAAATTTTTTATTTTATGGGCTTAATAAATAAATAAATAGGGTGGCGCAACAGAGCGAAGAGCCCCTGGGCCTAGCGCATTTCTCACAACCATGCCTTGTGAGGGAATGGAGGGGACCTACAATTTTTCGCCGGTTCCGAACGGCTAATTGAGAACGCGCTTTTTCATGGCAATGAATTTACTAACGGAGGACTTGCCAATTCCTCGCGAAAGGCGATACCCGTGGAAAAACAGTTTTGCATTTTGCCTCTGCTGGGATTCGAACCTCGAACCTCTGGGTTAGCAGGTGGACATGCTAACCATTACGCCATGGGCTTGGTCATATTTAAAAAAGTGTCTGAAATTTGCTGTCTCTACCTCTTAATTTTGCAAATCAAAAGCAGCATTGAGATATTTGACAATAAACATTTGAGGTTCAATTAAAACTGCTTCTATTGCCACATAGGTACCAGAAAACCCTCAATCTGTTTTCCTAGAAATCAACACGAAATTATGTGGTTTCGTATCGATAGGTACAGTGTGCTGCTAATGACGATGCATCTTATTATTTATTGCTAAACTAGCGAAACTAGTCTTTGTTTCAGAATTTTTTTTATGGAAAAAGAAACTTTAAAATGAAAGCTCCATAGGGTCTACTACATCAGTCTCATACATTGACGTACGTATTCGCAATACCGTGAAATGTATTGACATGAATGAGGAAGAAAATTTCCGTTAACATTTATTGATTGAGATGTCAATCAGTCACCGATTCAAAGTATTAATACCTAGCAGTATGGAAGCCTCTTACGAGAGAGCACTATGTTCTACACAGCTGCCTGCTCCAGATTCGTCACACTACATCACAATTCACACATTCTCACGTGCTTTGCTTGTCATTTTGATTTTCTAGTTCCCATAATTCAATCGGAATTCGTCACATCTGCATCTTTCTTCACTGCCACATTCAAAACCTTACCCTAAAAATACTGCATTTCCATATTTCTGAGGAAAAAATCAAAAACAAACAGAAAAACACTCCAGAGCTTGCATGAAAAAAATTGTCAAAATACAACAAATAAAACTCCCTAAAAGCCATGTTATACCCAAATTAATGGTTCCCTGCCAGCTCATAACTCAGTGCTTGTAAACAGAACCCAGTCTCCTCGAACAGCACCAACCAGAAATGAAGAGACACTAAAAATGTTGTTGAGAAATTACTGCTGCAATCCTGTCCCAAGTACTTTTTGTTTGTAAATACCAAACTGTTTTTTGTTCACTCTACTCTCTATCACTATCACCGTCGCCTCTAGGATGTTATTTTCATCTCGAAAAAATGCAATATCCAGAAAAATGATAAATTAATGTCGTAGGACACCATGTACACTACACTTGCACACTGATTTCACTCCATATCCATACTCGTATAAATGAAAGTAACAAACTGATTTGTTTTTTGTTTTTATTTCTGCTTTTCAGGAAACCCAACCAACAAATAACGACAAGAGTTTACTCAAATAACACCAATTTCTCAGAAGGATCTAATTAGAAAATGACCACCATACATAGCCATTACCTTTTACAGGTTACAGGATTATGTGAACTGGCAATATACTAAGTAATTGCTGATAATTAAGCTGATTTCGGAGATCAGTCACACTTCAAAAGTCCTCTTAGTAGCCGCAAGGAGTTCTCCTGTAAATATGTTCTCATTCCAGCTAAAGTCCAGGGATCACCCGAGGCGAGGATTTATCGGTGGAAACATACTCTTAACGATTTGAGCAGAGAAAGAGATGAAAACAAGTGTGAACAGGGAAAAAAGCAAAGCAAAAGAAAGCACACAAATCCGTAAAAAGGCACAGAAACTAAACAAAACACCATGTGCAGATGTTGAACGTACCCGTCGTAGTCGTCGTCGTCGTTGTTGAAACTTCAGTCAGATATGGGATTACGGCGATAATTGAACCTCAGAGAGAAAAACCACAACATGGCGCAATGCTACTTGATTCTGTTCGTCCTTTTTATGTATTCAGGTGAGTCTTTTGTGCCATTAATAAATGGGTTTAATAAAAAGGTATTTTGTTTCCATCTCTACTCGGGTAGATAAAATGCTATATTCTTTTTTATTCGTAATAAAATAGGATATGGCTGCGATTACATACATGAAGGTCTCACGTATTCGAAACAATTAAGGTGTTTTGTTTTGGCAACGTATCGGGTCAGGACCTTTTTCGCATATATATTTTTTGTGTGTTTTTATTTTAGTTTATTACAAAAAAAGGATTTTCCTTTCCAAATTGGGGTTTAAGTGGCATAATTCTCTTGCAAAAATCGAGTTATTTCAGTCAGTTGGATATTTTGGCAATTTAACTTACCTGCGTTTTAACTCTGAAACAAGTCCGCATCCGCTGAGAACTCGTTTTTTCGTCTTTTGAAGCAAATCCTGGCTGTTTAAATGTCAGTTTTAGTCCAGCACCGATATTCTAATGAAACACATATTTTTTCAGTCACAGACTGTGGGCACTTAGATTTTACGTAACGCTGAGCAATTCATTTGATTTCAGATTTTTCGTCAATGGGAAAAGTTGCTTTTAATCAGAAATTTTGTATTAAGATCTGTTTGGCTCCCGTTACATGATTTGAATGCGTTCCACTGGTGCAATTGGTCATCCATAAAACAACCACATCCAATCTTTAGAGCCATTCTGACTTCATTTTTAGTCAATGTCCATCGAACAACCACACACAGATGACGTTAGAATTAATGTGTCTGTTTATTGATCGCATAGACTTCACATTGGGTTTCCGTAGAAACTGTCGCAAGTAGAAGGCAAATTCACAAATTTTCAAGCTAACTCTTCATTATTATTTTAACGAAATGTGCGTATGTGGCTTAGTTGTAAATAAGTAAATGAAAAGAATGTGCAACAACTGGGAAGCTCGGAACCTAACGCGTTCCAAGGATCTACAGCTCTATTCAAAATTCGTACACTTAAGTGATATGGAGCTTTTCATGGCAATTTAATTCTCTTGACTTGCTTGTTCCTCGCAAATGCTAATACGTGCTTAAATGGTTTCCACTCTCGGCTACAATAGTCACATTCCATTCTGTGCAGACTGTACGACAGGACCTTGGGAGTTTTCCACTAAAATTACTTTATGTACAAACTTGCTTACTAACACAGCGGTGCGCTGGGTGCTTCATTTTAAACAAAACTTCTTTCATAAAACGCACCGATTTGAAACATAGCACTAGCTTTGGAATTAGCTGCTCAACATTTTTCAACTTTGATTAACCATATAGCGGCCTATTTCGTTCCACACAGGTATGATACTCACTTTGTGTCAAAGTTTGTGACGTGGTTTTTTCTCTAGAGCTAGGATATGCTCGTCGGGTCCAGGGTCGACCAAAGAAAACACGTAAGACTTCGGTTACGAAGGTCCAATCCCTTTATTGGTCTTAAAGCTCGTCTAATATAATATTTATTAATTCTTTTCTCTAATGCTGGTGATCGGTGGTTCCAACGCTGGTAGATCCTTAGTCCTATGTTTAGTCCTGGTTTTTATCTATTGGAAGTAGCCTGTACTCTAGATTGGTACTTTTCCAACAGGGGCCGACTTCTACTTTCTCGTATTTTTCAGGATGCCTTATAAAATTATCTACATCTAGTGCGTGTGAGTTCTATGGCATGAGAAAAAATATCATGTCAAAACAATGGTATGTGTATAATTGCGGTAGGGTGTGTATTTTGTAACCTCGTTACAATTTCATAACCTGAAGCAGCTTTCAGAAACAAAATAGTCTGTGATCTTAACCCTTTGTTGACCAAGCTATGAAAAACCTTAAAAAAAAAAGTTTTTTTTTATTAATATTTGATATTGGAGCATTTTAAACTAGAAAACACATTTCAAAATTTTGCAGGGACATCTAAAGACTTAAATTGATAGTAGAACTCAAAAACTCCGAAGGGCCATAAAAAATAAGATACATCATAAGAATGTTCAGTTTTTGTTTTCTTTTATAATTCAATATTATTCTCAAATAAATACAAGCTTAGAAAGACAATTTGTGTGTTACTTTTTGAATAATGTTGTCATTACTTATTGCATATCTTATTATTCACAATCACGCATTTCAAAAGTCTAGCATGTTGTCGAAAAAAGCCCTTGTAAAAATGCCGTGGACTTAGATAAGAACAAAAAAAAAGTTGAAACATTGAGATTACATAGTTTTTAAAAGTTGCTTTGGTCGACAGTGTCCAATTTTAATCATATAGGGACTTTATTTGAAGTAAAATTCAGTGGTACTTATAAGTACCGTCGGTCGACAAAGGGTTAAAAGAAGCTATTTACTTAAAAAAAAATTTTCTTAAAGAACAGATACAAATTTTGCTTTTGTTCCAAATCTACACCAGTTATTTTGGATTTACTCCACTTTTTTTTTGTTTGGTCCGAAATTTTTTGACTGAGAATCGAACCCTGATTCTCTATATAAACAGCAGTCTTTGAGTAAATTTACATGCTTCATCGAGAAACCAAGTATTAATAAATATTCAAAGAAATTTTTTATGTTAGATCTTTTTTCTAGAAATTACCATGGGTACTGCCAGTCTGACAGAACTCCCTTCCTTTTTCTCAGGGCAAGTCAGGGTCATTCTGAAGAAATAAACTTCAGGTCAAACAGGTTTGCGAGACCTATTTACAAACTTTTTATTGAACTCCAAACAATAACTCTTAGAAGGCACAATCAATAAACTCAAGTCTGAACTAGGGTGGTAGGATGGCGTACAACCAATACGACGGATCTTCAACATATCTATCCAATCGCTAATAACTTGTTGTCTGATTTCTTGCTACCATGCTTCTGAAGCACGGGTAATACGCACCTTACTCTGAAACAAATAGAGAAATACAGATTTACTTTCATTTTTGAAACTATGCATTAATGATTAAAAACAACATCTTGCCGATCTTGTCCTTGGTTTCTGGAACTGTGATGTGTCCGTGCTGATTTGATTACTGATAGTTTATCACACCCTTATGGCTTCTGTTCAACTCTGGCGGATGACAGACCTCTTTGTTCATCCTTGTTGGATGACATGACGCTTTCCGATGGGATTAAGGGTACCTTTTCATCTAATGTATTGTCCCTGGCGTAATGGTTAGCATGTTTGCCTGTTACGCGCGAGGTTCATAGTTTGAATCCCAACAGAAAACAAATATGTTTTTCCTATAGCAAATTCATTGCCATAAAAAGCGCTTTCTTGATTAGCAGTTTGCAATCGGCACACAATTGTAGGTCCCCTTCAATCCCTCACAAGGTATGGTTGTGAGAAATGAGCTAGGCTTCGAGACTTCCCGATCTGTTCCGCTACCCTAACAAATACACAAATAGTCAGCAATGTTTGACCACGGAACACACGAAAATTTATATACTTTTATGTTTCTCAAAGTAAACCAAAGTATTCTATTTGTTTCCTTAAAAAGACAAAAAACCGTATGTACGCCAAATACAGTGCCATGTTTTATATTAAAGTTAGCTGAGCCACCCAGCGTTGGCTAGGTCCTAAAGTTTTAAGAACCCGAGCCTCGTCCTTCGGATCCATTGTTTCTAATCTTTCTCCCAATCCCGTTTCTGTGGGAATATGGGGATCAAACCATGTCAGGAACTATCTCTAGACTAAACTGTGGAGAGGCCTTGTACAATTTTCTAGTAGAAATATTAATTAACTTTTATAACTTTGTGATAATACTTAGATAAATGTATACAGGTATATATCTTTCTTCTTAATATATATAAATTACGTGTCGCGTCCGCGATGGACTCCTAAACTACTTAACCGATTTTAATCAAATTTGTACACCGTGTGCAGTTTGATCCAACTTGAAAGAAAGTATAGCTTACATCTCAATTTATGTTACGTTACCCACTGCAACGCAGGGCCGGGTCAGCTAGTAAATTATAAATAAAAGAGTTTTGAACAATGAAGCACAAATAATTGAAAGCAGTTTAAGTAACACGTGGCCGGCTATGCTAACAAAAAAGTAAGAACTATTGAATATCACTATATTTCATGAACTTCAAAATTTATTTCTACCTTAGCCTCAACAACACGGTTAGGTTATGACAGTGAATTGTAGTTTATATAACATGTTTGAAGTTTTTTTAGCTACTCAATCCAGTAAACAGATGTCACCATGTATTAAAATCATTAGGAAGTAATAGACAATAATTGTGAATGTCACATAAATAGATAAATAATTGTCATTAAAAAAATAAAGCGACTATAAATTAAGACACAAACTATCCTATCTTTCCATTAGGATTAAACTGCACATGTTGTGCAAATTTCATTGAAATCGGTTCTGTAATTTAAGAGTTCATCGCAGACAAACAACGTGAAACGTAATTTATATATATTTAAAAATATAACTTTGGGATAACACCGCACTGTTATACTGGAATCGGTACAGTAGTTTTTGAATTCCCGATCATATTCTGTTCGTATGGGAATATGGGGATGAATATAGTCCGGTACCCAGGGGTAATGAAGCACTCTAACGGTGAAAGAATTTTAGAATCTGTCCAGTATTGTTAAAGTTAATGGTTATGTTTCCGTTCCCAATAGAATATGAAAAGGAAATTTAACTTATGTCATATCTCAGGCTCTAGACCATTTTTTGTTCCAAATTTCATTCAAATCGTCTGAATGATTTTAGAGCCTTTTCCTTTTCCCGTTCCCTTTGTCGTAAGAATAGGGTGATAAAAAGTGCAAATAAACCTGTCTTTTAGAACACTTCATCCTAAAAAAAAAACAGCATGGCGTATAAAGCCGTTCCGTAGTTTCAAAGATCTAAGCATACAGATAGACAAGCGAAAGCGAAGTAATGATTGTTTCAGTTTAAATGGTTGGCAAGCCGTTTCAACTTTTCCGACCTTAGAGTGGCGTTCACAATCAGTTACGCTAGGTTAGGTTTGGTTGGTCAGATGTGACTTTCAAGGCACAGAGTTTGACACATTTAGACTACTAAGGGTCCATTGTGATACAGTTGAGACCAGAAGGCTGTTCACCTGATGGTCCCCATCTGCGGGATTAGAGTTTAGAGAGGCGCGATCACCCTCTAATGTGTAATCGAACCTGGACTAAAAAGTTAATCTTCTGTTAGAGCAGTTAGCTAAATCTCTAGTGACGTCTAAAGGTATTCACCTAGGTGAGTTCTCCGTCTGCAAAGGAGGTTTTTGACTGTTTCCTCCTCCTCCTCGTCCATGCAGGTTCTACAAAAGTCGTTGGAGTAGATACCAAATTTTGTTTGTAGTGTCTACCTATTAGGCAGTGTCCTGTTAGGATATACCCATGTTGGAGGTAATATGCAGATGACTTAGAATCAGTAGCTCTTTGAACATTTCGAGTCTAGACACATGACCAAAATTGTTCAGTTGTAAGGTACGTATTGCTTCGCGTCCATCTAATGCTGATCTTCTCAGAGACATCCTGCTTAGCAAAAGTTTACATGTTGTGACGGTGTTGTTTTTTTCTAGTTGAAATGGAGAAGCTCGTCTGTCATGTAGTTGCCTGTTATGTCTCGGTGTCCCGGGACTAATGAATGGTAAATGTTGAACTTTTTTGACATCTTTTTTAAGAGACGTTAGACAGTTTAGGACCGAATCAGATTTTGTTGAGACATAGTCAAGACCTTTGAGTGAGTGGCCTGACTATCCGAGAAGATACGAATATTTGTGGAGAAAATAACGTTTCCTCTAAGCTAGGACAGGTTTTCTCTCATCGCCAGAGTTTCCGCTTGCAATGTGCAGGTAGGCGGAAGAAAGACTTAAATGCAGCCCTTTCGAGAAAACTTCACTTCCTACACCATCAGGTATTAGACCTGTCTATGAAGAAGTGTAAGGCCTTCTATCTAAGAAAGAACGATTCTCCCTAGCTTTTATCTCAACACTAGCTCATTTTTTTTCTAGATTGAAAGTACTACTAAAAGCAAAATATCAAAACCTTTTGTAGACACTCGGATATCAATCAGCTCAAAGAAAAGCTTTTGCTTCTTTTGTTTGTAAAATGCCTCTTTACACACAAGTTGTTCCATTTAATTGCTTCTAGCTAACAATATTGAGACTCTGAATCATTTAAAAACTAATAATACTAAAACAAAAAAAAAAAAAAAATATTCCCATACCAGTCTTAGGGAAAACTCGAAAATGTTCATCATACGCCACAGTAGAAAGTAAAATTTTTCTTTCCTTCTTTTTAAATTCATTTGAAATCAAGGCCAATATTAAAGCCAACAAATGCAAAATGGAATGATGAATTGCGGAAAGTACAGCTTACATAAGAAAACCAGGCCTCCACCACCGCCATCGCATCGTCGCCGTCGCCACGGGTGATGTAGCCACAAAGAGTGCTATCGCCATTCCAAAGTGGGCGGCAAATTCAACATTCGTCCCATTTTTATCTCTGGCTAAGGAGAATGTAGTTGAACATTTCCACCGCAAGCTTATGTTTCCATCTTTTAATTTATTTATTGAAACAGACGCTAAATTCGTTGTAATGAAATAAAACCAAATGTTTTGATGACCGCAATTTCAAGAAATCCATGACATTGACTTCATCATCAAATTTCCAAGTCAATGGTTTGTGTGCTTTATGTATGCTTGGAAAAATTTTTATGATTATGATTAATGACATATAAACCAAATAACTGCGAACTTAATGTCAAAGTCATGACCTGTCATCCCAAAATGGTCTATATCTGCCTTTTGTAAGGATATCGATTTGTGTGTGTCTAAGTAATTTGTTCTACTTTCTTTCTAACGATTTTGCTGTTTTATGTTTTTTTCATTTTTAATATTCCCATCTATTTTTTTCAATGTCATACCCGATTTTTCTTCCCAATACACAAAAACATCCAGTCCTTAGATACAAACTCGCTCTTTCCTGTTTTTTTTCCCTTGCGTGGGGGGATGAGCTTCGTATTTCCTCGAGCGTGCAATGTTTCTATCACTAAAAGTTCACACAAAATCGAAACATTATCCAATTTCCAGAGTAATCGAGCCTCGTCCACAGAAGCCAACATTTTTGTAATGCGAGGTATAAGCTCACACACGCAAGAAAAAACCAATTCTCAACTGTGTGGCAATCCTTGGTCGTGTTTCGAAGCCCATTGTAAAAACTATTTTTGTCATAATCTACATAATAGTAGGGGAGCCCAAGAGGGGATTTCGCGCGTTACTCGAGCGCGTCAGAAAATCATATGGGGAGAAACCTTGCACCATGTAATGTACTCCTACCATATATTAAACCTAAATGTTGGGGCGTTCGCTGAGAGCAGCCCGTCAGATTAGTAAAAAAAAGTCGATCATCGGAAATACTCGAGCGCGTCAGATTAAAAGATGGTAGGTTGATTACATCGAGAAGAGTGTATATTTCAATAATCTGACAATTTGAGCGGGGCCTTCGTAAGTAGGCGAGTCACAAAGATGTAAAAAAAAATCGATGTTTCGAAATACTCGAGCGCGATTAATTTTTTTTTTATTTTGAAGGTAATTTTATCAGGATTACAGAAAACATATAATCTGACATTTTGGTTGGGGCGATTGAGGTAAAATCGTCAGTGAAATGTATAATATATGATGGTTAATATCTCGGTTAATATTGATATTAGCAATTGGTCCAAAAGACTTTTTTTGTAGAAAACTAAATTCTCTATAAATTTGTTATTTACAATTTTTCTGTAGCTTTTGTTATTTACGAGATAACTGCGACAAAACGTGAATTTTATGCAAAAATCTGGTTAAGTGGCCCGTACCACCTTCCCGGTATGAGTAACGACTTTGCCAAAAAGAACATTTTTGTAGAGCTTTCAATTTTGAGAAAAAAACATCTTCGGTTAAAGCGATCCCATGAAATGCCGCTGAGTTATAGAAATTTAAAAATAAAAAATCAGAGTTTCCGTGTATTTTCAATGGAAAATCTTCACACCTCTTGATCGATCACTTAAAATTAATATTAAGGGCTAAAACTTTCAGGATTTTTTTTAAAAGTATTTTTAACAAAATTTCAATACAAAATTTTTAAATACATAATATGTGTACATATTTTTTGATTGCATTCAGTAACAAAAAATAGAAACAACAAAGAATTGTTACTTTAAAATTGTCAGACTAAGAGTACGCCCCCATATAATTGTCAGATTATCATCCTGGAGGACGAAGACATCAAGTTGATCACTCTGTATAAAAATCTGACGCGCTCGATTATTTCAAGGTCACGTGTTTTTTTTACATTTTTAAAAATCAGCCATGACTGATCGCCCCACTCAAATTGTCAGATTATTGAAATATACACTTTTTAGAGTACACTTAACATTCACTTTGAAAATCTGACACGCTCGAATAACTTTTTATTTTTTGTTTTTTTAACCTCTCTTTACGCCCATTTGCCCCCAGTAAATCGTCAGATTAATATATATCCGTTATAAGAAAGACAAAGCGCGTATACTCTATGAAAATCTGACGCGCTCGAGTATTTCAATTTAACTGTTTTTTTTTTACATTTTTAAAAGCTCATACACGCCCATCGCCCCACTAAAATGAAAAACTGCCATACACTTTTTTTCGTTTTAGAACGTAAACTTCACAATCCAATAAGTCCCCATGACGCTATAGTAACTGCAAATTTAGCGGCTCGGGCTCCCCTACTATAACACTAAACCTAACCTGTGCATTGTGCAATCGCGGTGCATACTTTGTACAGTCAGTGGGAAATTGCGAAGTTTGAACAAGTGTGTGTCCAATTTTCATAGACGAGAAACCAAAGTGATTGTAAACGCTTCTGGACTTCATGTGAATACATAACCGCTACTACCGTCGAGCCATTTGCTTTCTGATGGTGAAAATCACGAAGCGGCTATAAAATCGTAGATCCGTTAAAGGATATGAGTTTGCTAAAGGGGATAAAACTTCTATTGTCATATTCTTGCATCTCTATTACGTCGTCATATCGTCCTGTGTGGGCGGTTGGTATCCACACAAGCAAAAAGACACACGTTTGTACCTGTGTCTTACTTTTGAGGGAGGGTATGTTGTGTGAATGCAGTTGCGAAGAGCAAAAGGATTTGAGTTTGAGGATTTGCAAATAATAAAATTTACGTGATATGGAATTTAGGTTATTGGATTTTAAGGACATAACGATTGTTTATAGGTATGTGTTAGTTTTACGAAGAAGGCAAATCAGGCCGATTCTTACATTGCCCAGGCAGTGGGTGCCACATTAATTTTAATAGCTCCCTGATATGATAATGCGCTATAGGTAGGGGATTTCGCAGGTCATTGACCGGGCTTATTTTTTTCTGAAAAAAAAAATGCATGTTTGACTAAGAATGAGAAGTCGAATGAATGAAACAAATGCTTATCAACGGTGAACCGAGATGAGAAGTTTACGGAAGTAATTTAAGGCTTATTGTTAAAAAGAAAAGCAAAAGTTTATATCCCTTTATTTTATGGGATCATCAGCATTTTAAGGAAAGAAAATTACGTTAAATGATTGGCTAAAATAAGAAGAAGTGTCAAAATGTTGCATAAAGCAATGTTAATGAATAGAATGGTGAGCATTGGAGCGGGTTGAGGACAACGTGTTACAAAAGGGGTGAAAAGGTTGCTCACAGGGTGTTTTTCTGTCAAGATCACTCCTGTAATACATGCTATTTGACTCTCTGATAGAAATGCTTAATGTTTACAGTGCTCTCGTAAAATCATATGTCAAGAAAGTTGTAGTGATGGCTGTAGGTTCAAGCTTTGCTTAAGAGCTCAGGCTTTGCTGAACATGATTCACAGCTAGTGTGATAGAAGTGAGGTTTTTTTTTTAATAACTTGCCCGATCATAATGTTATAAAAAACAGTGCGAGTTATTACCAAAATAGGAGAGGCTTTCGTAAGAGACAGCGATGCGCCTTACTTTTATACTTTTCTGAATCGTAACGCAGGAAAAGAAAAGATTTTCTCAAACAATCGGGTAGCGCGAATTTAATACGAATCTCTATTCTTGACTGTACGTTCGAAGTTGGTCTTCAGGTAATACTGATGAGCATTCCTATAGCGAGATGGGTATCGCGGCTAAATTGCTTCTGGCAAATAATATTTCGAAGATGTTCAAGAGAATCAATTGATTTTACGATTGAAATATCACCAATCAATCCAAACGCTCTATTTTGTAGATAAAATTTCAAGAATGCGAAAAGATCTTTGACCAGATATGAAAACTATACTCCAGTTTTGAGCGGATGTAGGCCTTATTAATAGTAGACAGATAAAAAGGGTTGAACATTTTCCTGTGTCGTCTTGGGAAACCTTTCTGGCCACATCGAATATGTTGTCATTCCAACGAAGATTATCGTTTACACACGCACCAAATATTGCAATCTTTTTGGTTGTTAACGACATGAAACAGCATCGAGTTTTCGAAGCATTAAATTGCACATGTAACAATGCTGTCACGGTCAGAATTCAACTAATTGAATTCAGCTATTCATACGCAAAAATCTCAGTTCCACATTAAAAGAGCAGAGACTTTAATTTGGAAACAAATATGAAAAGCTGAGGTTTGAGTCGTCAGCAAAACAGTTAAAAATCTTTAAAAACTGAACTTGCAAAAGCAACAGCAAATCTCGCTTCAAAAGAAGATTTTAGTATGCTAAATGCTGAGATAAACATCCTGCGAAAACAAAATGAAGACTTATCTGTAAGAGTCCAACAGTTCGAGATAAGGTGTTATGCTTTAGAGGAAGAATTGGAAGCCCAATGCAGAGAAATTAAGGGAAAAAACATCATTCTTACGATGACAAATGAAAAAGTTGATCCCAAAATTAAGATTGACTCCATCGCGAATGTCCTGCTTGGTGAACCACATCAGATGGCAGAAACGTCTAAGATCTTTGAAAACGAAAATACCATCAAATTTAAGATAAATGTTGGGTCCAACGAGAAAGCAAACAAAATGGTGCAAAATTCGATAAAGCTTAAAGGTACAGGTGTATTCATACAACGCGACCTAACGAAACATGCACAACTCAAACGCCGAATCCTACTCAGTTATAGAAAAGCCATCAAAACAAAGTATCCAAAAGAACAAGTACTCGTTAAAAATTAAAGTTAATAGGAGTAGAAGTTTCAGGGAAAATATCATTTGTGTAAAAATAGGAAGAGAATAGGAACAAAATGGTGCCCTGGGGCACACCTAGCATTTATATGGTTTGTACTGGACTTGAAATCGTCCAACAAAACTCGTATTGAACGGTCCTAAAGGTTGTTTCTAATGCAACGAAGAAAAGACTCATATCATTACCTAAAGCAAGCATTTTCAATAAGAGAGCTCGATGCTAGACGCTTTCAAATGCCTTAGAAATATCAATTGCAATAGTCCTTCCTTCCTTCAGAAAAGTGTGAAGATTGATTTAACTTTTCGCTAAGATAAGCTATCTTATCACTAGTGAACCTTTTGCTTCGAGAGCTGTTCTGTATAATTCATCAGTTGAACGTTTCCCTGACCTCCAAAATGACTTAAGTGCAATTGGATGGGAAGGGAAGATTGGCCATCATTGGAAAGGCGCCAAAGCTTAAGACCATAACCAAAATCCAAAAACTGGCATGCATTGGCTTAACCAGTACCATGAGAATGACACCAAGCGGTGTTCTGAAAACTTTCTGTATATGTCTGTGGCTCTAAGAGTCCTTTTCTATAAAGAGACGGCAGTCAAAAACACACTGCCGCCTCAAGCAATACAACGTTTAGGAAGAAAACCTATCTTCTCACAAAAATATGATAAAGACATTTCAAATAAGAAAAAACACCCGTTCTCATATTGATTTCAACCCAGTAGCCATAACAAACATAACGACAAGAAAAAGCTAGAATGAAAACAGGATAATAAAAGCAAATCATGTCTCCGTCTTCATAGACATTCCCAAATTGGTAGTGAAAATTTTCGGATATAATTGAATCTCTTAACCCATCTTTTGAGATTCTTAATTTAGTCATACCATCCGAATGTGGAATGCTCTATCATATACCCTGCTTTTCCCCTGCATTACGATTAACAAAAGTTCAAAAGCAACGTTCATCGGTGTCTCCTTTCAAATCCTCTCCTATTTTCCTAAATGTTCGCACTGTGTCCTTGATGTGTGCGCCGCTTATCATACAAAAAAAAAAATTACTTGCAACCAACATCTCTGTATTGGTTTGGGGGTGGGGCCAAAACTTTCTAAAAATTGCCAAATACAAGGAGTCATATTTAGAAACTTGCCAAGATTCCAGAAATATACGGGATGATATTTCCTAGAAAAAAGAGAAACAATAGAGTTTCAGCTGCAGCTAAGGAGGCCTCGACTCTCTTCTCAGGGAACACAAATTTTTGGGTACCCACGTGAAAAGAGTGGGAATTAGCACATTCAACTTATGAAGAGGATGCCACGATCAGGAGCCTGAAGATTAAGGACCGTTCCAATTATTTCTGTGAGTGCCCAAGCTTGGCTTACCCTTGGAAAAAAGCCCTCGAAGAATACTTCTTCGACAAACTGGGTGAAATATCTAACCTTCTTTTGAACACCATCCAAAAGCTCATTCATGGCTCAAAATGATTCAGTGAGGATTCTCAACCTAAGAAGCCGATGAACCAACACAATCCTCCGCTACTTATGAGCTTCAGCGACACCCTCTCCTATCAGTACGCCAGATGCGTATTTATCCTTCCAATTTACCATAAGGTCTGTTACGAAGAATTGCTGAGTAGGAAGAATTATGTCTTTAGTGAAACTGTGCCTTAGACTTTTTTTACCCTATAACTTTTTCAAAAATGATACCAGAATGGAGGGTCTTTCTTCATTTGATTAAATATATTAAAATAAGTATAGGGCCTAGCGTATTTCTCACAACCATGCCTCGTGAGAGAATGTAGGGAACTTACAACTTTCTTTCGGTTTCGAACGGCCAATCGAGAAAGCTCTTTTCATGGCAATGAATATAATAAAGGAGGATCTGCCAATTCGCAAAAGAAGATAGCAGTGGAAAAACATTTTTGTTCATTTGATTGCATAACTTGATTCATTAAGTTTAGTTTGGGTTCGAGGCCATTATAACAAAAGGATCTTACAACGATCTCACAAAGCTTTTTTAGGACCTGAAACTGCGACTGATATGCCAGGGACCTCTGGGAGGAAGGGTTTCCATCAAAGATTGGATCTGTTAAGAGCACAAAGGTAGATTACATGCTTTTTTTGGATACGGATAAACTAAACGTATTAACAAAAGTGCCAAAAAAAAGTAAATAACTAAATAACTTTCAATGTCTTATATGAACAGTGATTTGAAAAGCTCACCTTAGCCAGTAACAGACTTTCATTCTATTATGTGTGAATAATGCACAAATTCAATTTGTGTTCACTTAACGAATTTTTATGGTAACTTACTTCGGTCTTTAGACAATGACTTGAAGGTCTGCCTGTTAGCTGGAAGCTCAAAGTTTGAACCAAAAAAAACATCCAATTTATTTTCTGCAACTGCAAGGAATTGGCAAGTCCGAAAAAAAAATCTAGACTGCCAATTGTAAAATTTTATTCCCCAAGGTTAAGTTAAGAAAAATGCTCTTGGTCCCGGGGTATACTGGACCTCTGTTGTGGCACGCTATTCAATTTTATTTATTTACTAGCTGACCCGCCCGGCGTTGCTCGGGTCTAACTTATTCCACCCGTATGTGGAATACTTTACCTGGCTCTGTATTTCAACTACATTACGATTTACAAAGGTTCAAAAGCAAGGTGTATCGGTGTATCCTATTAAATCCTCTCCTATTTTCCTCTGTTATCTATAACATTATAAGGGTAATCATAACCCAGTGAGGCTTATTATAAAACAAACAAAAATTTGTCTATGGTACTCAGGTGCAATAAATTAAAAAAAATAAAATCCTTATTCCTATCACATCAGTCAAAAAATTAAAAGAATCTTTCAAAACAATCCTTACTCCCAATCGATGGGAGAATGATTTTGAAAAGATGGAAGGCTTCATGGCGAGGGGAAGAAATTCAAATGTGCTGGTAGTTGGTGACCTGAATGCGAGGATAGGAAACGAAGCTGGAAATGAAAATGGAATGGCGGGTATCGAACGAAGGTCTAAAGATAAAGTGTGTAATGCAAGAGGTCATAAACTGATTGATTTGTGTGATTCATACGGGCTACGAATTCATAACGGAACAAGCTCATCAGACAAAATGGGGGAACTTACTTTTGTCGGCAAACAAGGTAGCTCGGTTATTGACTACAGCCTCGTTGGTGCAAATTGGAATGAGCATATTTCAGATTTCGAGGTTGAAGATGTACTTTTTTCGGACCATCTTCCTGTAGTGGTAACGTTTGAACTTTCGGCCAGGATACCCGAATCAACTAGAACAATGAGCGTTTTACCAAAGCTTAAATGGAAAGAATCTAATGCGATTGAGTATCAAGCACAGCTTAGCAGGGCTCTTAGTCAATCTCAGCGTACACT
Organism: Melanostoma mellinum; assembly: GCA_914767635.1. Classification (NCBI taxonomy): domain Eukaryota; kingdom Metazoa; phylum Arthropoda; class Insecta; order Diptera; family Syrphidae; genus Melanostoma; species Melanostoma mellinum. The sequence goes on along the minus strand of OU612059.1, from coordinate 53,337,083 downwards.
CAATTTAAGACAGTTAGATGAAACTATTAAGGCGTCATATCCGACCACCATTTCGAACAGGGATGTTCGAGGAAGTCATACGTCCCCATGGTTTGACGTTGAGTGCAAAAAAGCCAGAGACTCATCATTTGCTTGGCTTAGAGCTTATAAGAATGCGTCTGACGGATATATCAAGAACCAGTACTTACAAGCAAATAGCGACTACAAGATGTTGTGTAAACGTAAGAAAATGGAGTATTTTGAAGCTGAGTCCAACAGATTAGCACAATGCAGAAATTCGAAGGAATTTTGGACCTTGGTAAGGAATCTAAATGGCAAACGACTCACCATTCATTGTGATATAACCGCAAATCTTCTGGCTGAACACTTCAGGAACTTGTTGAATCCAACTCAGGAAGCAGTTAGCTTTCATTATGCTGCTCCTAATTTCAGGAATGATGTTTTGGATGCCAATATAACACAGCAAGAGGTAATTCTAGCAGTGGAAAAGCTTAAAGAAGGAAAAGCAGCAGGAGCGAATGGGTTGTCAGTTGAATTTTATAAGCGTGGCACAATGGAGTTAATTGGTTGGCTAACAGTAATATTCAACAATGTATTGGAAACCGGGACGATTCCTCAGGACTTTTGTCAATCGATTATTTTTCCAATCTACAAAAAAGGTAACTTGGCTGAAGTGTCTAACTACAGGGGCATATCCTTTCTAAATGCATCATACAAAATCTTCACTTCGATACTACAAAGACGACTCATCACCTGGATCAATGATAATAACCTTCTGAGCGAGTTCCAGGCAGGTTTCAGACCAGGTTATTCAACGATAGACCATATCTTTGTTTTAAGGAGTATAGCTGAATCGTTTCTCAACAAAAGTCAAAAATTATATACATTTTTTGTCGATTTTAAGTCAGCGTTCGATAACATTGATAGACAAAGTCTTTTTTATAAACTATATGGTATCGGTTTGTCGAGAAAGTTTGGGAGAGTTATTGAGAACTTGTATGAGAACACAATGGCTTCAGTATGGAATGGGGAAGAGATGTCTGAATGGTTTAGGACGGAATCAGGAGTAAGACAGGGGTGTACATTAAGCCCAAGTCTTTTTGCACTGTTCATAGAAGACCTAGTTACAAGCTTGCCCAGTGGAATCGAATACGCAGGTCAAACGATTAAGGCTCTTCTTTTCGCTGATGACATCGTTATCTTGGCCTCTTCACCTTTATCTATGCAGCTCATGATAAATCGGCTTTCGCAGTATTGCAGACTTTGGAACTTGACAGTGAATTTAGAAAAGTCAAAAATTATGATTTTTAAGAATGGAGGGGGTAGAAACTGTGCCAATGAAAAATGGTATTACAATGACCTAGCAATTGAAATTGTTACCGAATACAAATATCTTGGACTTTACCTCACAAAGAACTTAAATATGGAGAAGCACTTGAAGGAGAAGCTGGCGAAGGCCAAATGTGCGATCAGCGCATCGTGGAAACAATGCTTTTACAATAAAAATATTGCCCATAGTAGCAAATTCCAAGTGTTTCAAGCGGTATCAAAATCAATATTGTTTTATGCAGCACAAGTCTGGGGAGCTAAGCAATATGAAACGGTGGAGAAGCTTCTGCGCTACTATATAAAACGAATCTTTGGACTGCCACCAAACATGCCCAACTACATGGTTATGTTGGAAACAGGTTTATCGCCTCTCTTCATAGAAACACTAAAAATGCAAGTTGACTATGTTCTAAAAGTTATGAAAATGGAAAATCATCGACTTCCCAAAATAGCAGCTCTTCAAGTCATAAATTCTAAGACAAGTTGGTATGCTGAATGGATGCACTTAGCCAGAGATTGTGAGGTTGACCTGAATCTGGATAATTATGATGTCATTAATTGGAAAAAAACGCTTTATCAGCTTATTTCTTCAGTGGACCTCAAGTGTAGAGAAAGTTTTCTGAATAACGCAACAGGATCGCTGCATAGAGAACTCTATTGTAGACTCAATCACAATTTGAATGAGAGGAATTATTTTCAGGACATAAATGGAGTCAACGAAATTGCGATGATGGCCAGGTTACGAGGTGAACTATTGCAGCTAAACTTCATGCCACATAGACCAGATTTACCTATTATCTGCTCGCTCTGCAATTTAAACGAAAGAGAAGATACTTTTCATTTTATGGGAAAATGTCCTGTCCTGAAAGAGATCAGACGTAACACTTTTGGAAGCGATTTCATAACGGAAAACGAAGTTATACGAATGCTTAATGAAGTTGAAGTACCAAAATTATACCTCTACTGCAAACTTGCTTTAAATTATAGACACAAAATTATGACTGAAACTTTCTGAACTTATACTGCTTTTATAGTACACATATCTATTCAATAGTAAAATCAATCAATTTAAATTAATGAAGATTTTCTTTTTTTTCTTCTAATTCATAGAAATAATTATGTTTTGTCAACCAGGCAGACGGCATAAAGCCAAGCTTTTAAACTGATATTGTTAATTATGTACCCAAATTTACGAAATAATAAATCTAAAATCTAATCTAAAATCTAATCAATCCTTACTATTTGTTATTTATTATTTTAATTTTTTGTTGTAAAAAAAAAACAACAAAATCATTGTTTGAATTTAATTTTTAATTCGTTACAGTTAAGAATAATGAAATTGTCAATTTTACTATATTCCAATTCCATCTGCCGGGCTGATTTGTGAATCTAAACCATCCAAGGCGCCACTCAAACGCATACAGAAAAATTCATTTAAGTCGGTCAAGCCCTTTAGGAGGAGTTCAATTACATACACACGTACATCAGAATCTTAATCTTAATCTTCTTAACATAGTATAAAATAAAGTCGCTTTCTCTGTCCCTATGTCCCTATGTACGCTTAGATTTTAAAAACAACGCAGCGGATTTTGATGCGGCTTTTTTTAATGATTAGAGTGATTCAAGGGAAGGTTTATATGTATAATACCTGCATATTAAAGCAGAGAAGTTAAACTCAGATGATGTACAATATTACTTTCGGGTAAATCGATCAAGGATTTTGGGCAGCCGATGCCAGCTAATACTTCTAGCGCAGATTTAACTTACAGTGTCGAATACACAAGAGAAACATCATACGATCAAACGAGACTTTTACAAAATATAGCTCAAGATGAGCCTCGATTAAACGTCGATCAGAAAAAAGTATTCACTGCATTACTGTCTGCAATTGATAAAAATGAAGGGAAATTGTTTTTCCTTGATGCCCCAGGAGGTACAGGAAAAACATTTTCAATCAATCTGCTTTTAAAAAAGTGAGATCTACCGGAAAAACTGCGTTAGCTGTTGCGTCATCGGGCATTGCCGCTACGCTTTTGGAAGGAGGCCGAACCGCACACTCTACATTCAAGCTCCCGCTGAAAATCGCCACCGATGATAATAACAGCGTCTGTAATGTTTCTAAACAGAGCAATACAGGAAAATTGATGCGTGACTGCTCATTAATAGTCTGGGACGAAGCTACCTGCTACCATGTCAAACAGGACGTCTGTGGAAGCACTGGATAGGACAATGCGCGATTTGCGCAACAAAAACTCAGCTATGGATGGATGTACAATTCTGTTCTCAGGAGACTTCCGTCAAATCCTACCAGTTGTGACTCGAGGAACACGTGCTGACGAAATAAATGCTTCCCTAGAAAGATCAAACCTTTGGCCACATGTCAGTAAATTAGAGCTTAAAACTAATATGAGGGTTTCGTCATCTTCAAATGAGAACAGGCTATTTCCAGAGATGCTGCTAAAAGTTGTCAATGGAGAGTTAACACAAAGTGAGGGAAGGTTTAACCTAGAACACCTTTGTGTTTTGATAGACAACATCCAAGAGTTAGTAAAGAATGTCTATCCAAACATTGATAACATAAGTTCTAAGACAATATCTTGGTTTAAAGAAAGAGCGATTCTGTCACCAACTAGCGAAATAACTTGATTCTTTCAAAGATTGATGTGCCGACGAAAATATACTACTCAGTCGATACTGTACTCGATTTGGAAGAAGCTGTTCATTTTCCTAGAGAATTTCTAAAGTCTTTGAACCCGTCAGGACTCCCTCCTCACAGTAGGTTGTCCTGTTATTTTATGAATTCACCTAAACTTTGCAATGGCACGCTTTTGCTGGTAAAATCACTGAAAACTTTCACAATACTCACAGGGTGTGGTACCGGACAAGATTTATTGATTCCCCGAATCCCTCTGATACCATCGGATTTACCCTTCCAATTTAAACGCTTTAAGGCGAAGACATCTTTTGGAATGACCATTAATAAATCGCAGGGTCAAACCTTTAACGTTGCAGGCTTAGATTTGAAAGTTGACTGTTTTTCACATGGCCAACTGTATGTCTTTCAAGAGTAACTTCCAGAGAAAATATGTTTTTATTGTTTAATGACAAGAAAGCTGTGAACGTTGTATAAAAAGACATTCTGTAATATATTAATTGTTGTAAAAATAAAATAAATAGTTAAAAATGTAAAAAGTAAATATGTAAGAATGTACTGTATTTAGTATCAGCATTGTACCCGTGTGAAGCCGGGGCGGGTCGCTAGTTATATATATACAAAATACAAGTCATTCTTTGCTCGTCCAAGTTATAATTTTCAGGTACAGACGTAATGTCTCCTGCAACTTTTTTCCAAGTTTCACACATTGGACATGGTTGATTTTTCTTCATCGCTTCTTCATCATTTTTACAATTCAGCAAAAATTCTCGCAAAAACTCTTAACGGCTAAGAACAATCTTGGAACTAGATCATTGGCTTTGCCTTCCAAAAATTTAAGTTAGACAAACTTGAAGATACCAATGGCGCCAATGTGAGTTTGTAGCATTACTTTAAGGAATAATGCCACACAAAGTTAGGCTAACAGCCTACTTGAATAGAAACACGCATCAAACACATATCAAATGTAATGACCACATGTCCGTTCAGGAAATTGAATCCAAAAATAATATCCCGTGGGCACTTATGAAAAAATGTAATAAGCAAACATCCTGTATTCTTTGAGGAATTCACTTGAATGAACAATTAATATCTGAGGATACCAAACAAACATCCATTCATAGAAACACATAAATATATTACCATCCATGCCAGCGTTACGAACCCACCCAAATCTACAGAATTTCATTCATTGATAACAAGTAGATCCTTAAAGCTCTTGTGTATGCAATATGGGAATTTGATTTCACGAAATTCACTTGGAAATTTGTAAACTTAAATACAACACAACATGGAGGAGCTGGCTGGCCAAAATCATCGTTTCAAAACCATAAACGAAGAAAATTTGCATAGAGTCGAGAAATATAAACGAGAATGAATGGCGCCAGCCGGATTTTACATAATTGGCAATTTCAAAATGTCGGTCCAGAGAGTGACAGAGCTATATACACACGCTTTAGTTTAATTTAGTTCTGCTTTTTCTGTTGTGTGCGAATAAGTTGTGCCCTCGTTGATGTTGTATACAATCAGAACAAACTAGTTCCCAAGAGAGATAAGTTTGTTGCCAAGAATTCGTTCAACCCGACCCACTTAAAATTTGTCAACGAGAGCGCCGCGCCGTAAATATTTCCCGTTCATGTTTTTGTGAGAGACTTTATTTTCTACTTCCGGTTAAGTGATGTGCGTTTTTGATAGAAATATAGGTTGTGAAGTAGCTAGCTCCTGAGGAACCTGAGTGCCATGGAACGCTGAGTGCGGAGCTTAGCAATATGCAGCAATGTTTATATGAGTATGTGTATTTTTTTTGTTTTGTTTTTAATTCCCATTGCAATCAAATGAGGTTGACTGGCTGAATTGACTTGGCTCTTGAGAATGCCGCCATTGCGATTGCCCTACTTTCAATAGACAAGTAGGGCTTTCTTGTATTTCGGTAAACATTGATAAACTCGTCTCTAAACACACAAATATTGAATGGGGGGTGGTTCACGTTCACTTAAATTATTGTTGCGATGAGTGTAATCCCCATGGATGGCATTGCGATTATAATAAGGAAGTACTCAGCAGAACAAACACTCAACAGGCCAAAAAGCAGTCCCAACGGTTGCGACTTTATTTTAAATTCTCATACAGTAAAAGTGGCATGCCAACAAAAATTGCCTCACTTTAGATGTAAATACAGCGACATACCTACGTTACATATGCATGAGTGTGTAGGTTGCGTTTTATGTACGCAACGCTTAACTCTTCGTTTCGGTTCGCCTGTTTGTATAAATATTGAAAAGCAAAACATGTGAAGAGCTCTTCCTTCTTAAAGTCGTTTTATGTTTTGTGAATATCATATTGGGAATATCATTGTTGTGCAGATAAAATCTGATGTGTTGCTTTGAAAACAAAGAGGAGGGGTAGTTGGTTTCAACTTGAAGATCTTGAAGTTTTAAGTTGGGTAAATAATTTGATGTACTGCAGTAGATGAAATACGGTTTGAAAGATTTCCGAGAAATTTAATCACTGCCTCTCACTTGCAATGGTTTTACGTCTTCATTCGTCGTTATGGCGAAAGTTTACGTTGGATGTCAACTCCAGCGAATGAACTACAGTAAATAATATGAGAAAAGGTGCTTCCCAGAAAAGCAAAGAAAGTCCCACGCTCCTACCGACTTGCTCTTCTTTCTACATTCTTCTTTCAAAAGGAATCTGAAAAGGTTTTCTTTTTATCAGGAATCAGGCAGGTTTTTGCTGTGGAACAACTGTTCACGGGGAAAGCTCTGTCCATGTCCAATAGACTTTTTTAGTTACTAACTTATCAAACTGTTGACGTAGGGCCTCATATTTTGCATCAAACAATATCTTTTAAGCTACGTTTAAGAGATTAATTCGTCTATCATTGGCACGATTATAAGGGTCTAACTTTTTAAAGATTTCCCATACGATAATGAGGTTCCACAAATCGGGCATACTTTTTTCTGGTTTTGTGATGCAGATCGAAAGTTGAATGCTCTTTTCCACCTCATCTCTAGCTGCCCTGCAAAGGTGTGACGGTCGTCTGCACCTTTTTTTATAATTAACGCGCACATCAAGGGTTTATGACTACCCGTATAATGTTGTAGAACACAAACAGGAGGGGATTTGAAAGGAGACATCGATGCACGCTACTTTTGAATTTTTGTTAATCGTAATGAAGGAGAAAAACATGGCCAGGTAGCGCATTCCACATTCGGGTGGTGCGACTGACATATGAATCTCTATACTTGACTGTACGCCCGAAGTTGGGCTCAAGGTAAAACTGATGAGCATTCCTGGCGAGTCGGGTATTGCGGCTAAATTGTTTCAGGGGAAGAATGCATCTGGCTACTTCACTTGAGCCATGTTTGTGAAAAACGAAAAAAGAGAGACACAGGTTACGTTTCGACGATGTTCAAGAGAATCAATCGATTCGACGATTTAACTATCACCTATCAATTTAAACGCTCTATTTTGTACCCTATCAAGTAGGCGCAAATTTGCTTGAGAAGCACCAGACCAGATATGGGAGTTATACTCCAGTTTTGGGCTGATGAAAGCCTTATAAATTGTAGCCAGATCAGAAGGGGTGAAGAACTTCCTGCATCGTCTCAAGAAGCATAAGCATTTAGCAGCGTTTTTGGCGACTTCAAATATGTGGTCACTATAACGAAGATAGTTTACACACATACCAAGTACTGACAGCTTTTCGATTTCTTCGATGCCGGTCCCATTCATGGATAATGACAATGGGGGAATGTTAGGCTTCAACGACAAGAGACAGCATTGAGTTTTCGAAGCATTGGACTTGAATTTGGAAAGGAATATGAAAAACTGAGGGTCGAGCCGTCAGTGTAATGTCGGATAATTTAGAGTTGATTTTAGCAACATTAGGGGGTTGCGATCGAATTTCTTTGCTGTGTACGCTCACACTGCAAAATGCAGGCCAGCTGTTTTGGCACTTAGTGAAACACAGGTGGGTGTTGATTCTGATCTCACAGAGTCTAACCTGCCAAGATATAGCTTAGTTACCAGCTTCTACCACAATACGGCCTCTGTTCTAATACGAACTTTAATTTCACCTCACCGTCCGTACGCATATCATTCACTATTATTTTATTTACAGAAGCCCCAATTTAGATAGCAATTCGACCTCTAACTAGTTTTTAATAGCTATCTGACTCCATAGTAAGAATTGTTTCCCTTTATCCTCACACTGAAATCACAATTGCGGGCGATTTCAATGTACACAATTCTGGTTGGCTTCGACACTCTGGCCAGACAACACCCGAAGGAAAATATGTTGAGATCTTCGCTGAGCTTAACCAATTAACTCAACTTGTTGATGAGCCCACTTGGGTACCTGATATTGAAGGCCATGCGGCCAACACTCTTGACCTATTTCTCACTTCTCATCCCGAAAAATACAGGGTTGTAGTATCATCTCCTTTAGGCAAATCGGACCATTGTGTCATATTGGTAAATTTTTTGCTTTCCGTCACGGTAAAAAAAAAGATAAAGTTCCTTAAAGAACTGTGTGGCAATATGAGAAAGCCAATTGGGACGGCCTGAATAATTTCTTTCGAAATTTTAATTGGTCATTGTGTTTTCTCGACGGAAACGTTGATGCATCAGCTGATATGATATCTAACGTAATTCTCAACGGCATGAGAAATTTTGTTCCTCACAGAACAAAAAGTATCATCCCCAAAGAGAATTCGTGGTTTGATTCAAGCTGTAAAGAGGCGATTAGGGATAGAGAAAGTAGTTTCCGAAGATTTAAAGATAACCCTACGGTAGAAAATTTGTTCAAACGGGCCAGAAATATCTGTAATGCTCAAATATAAAGGGCTAAGTTTTTACATGACCCAAAAGTAAGGCAAAAAATATTATTGTGTCAAAAAGGAAGTAAAAACTTTTGGTCTTTTGTCAAGAACATTAAGAACTCGACCACGTCATCGGTCCCAACGCTCGTCTTCAATAACTCTCCGTATGTCAGCTCCATCGATGAAGCCAATTTGCTGGCAGCTCAATTTGCTGCCAACTCGACACTTCCTCAAAGCATATTGCTCCACCTGAGCTCGAGTCTGCAAATTCTTTGATGAAGCAGATATTTTTTCGAACTCGCTCGGTTACGAGGGTCCTCAAAGATCTCAACATACATAAATCCGCTGGTCCAGATGGTATCCCCGCCGTTATTCTGAAGAGGTGTTCTTCTACGCTGGTAAAACCACTGCGTAAACTTTTCCATCTTTCCTATTCTGCTGGGATTTTTCCGAGCAGATGGAAAACTGCATTTGTCCAGCAAATCCCTAAGAAAGGCGAATCTTCCTACCCTTCCAATTACCATCCAATTGCACTTACGTCCCTTCTTTCCAAGGTCATGGAAACGTTGGTAAACCGTCAACTTATGAAATATCTTGAAGAACGAAAGCTTCTTAATGACCGTCAGTACGGCTTTCGTAGCAAACGGTCCACTGGTAATTTGATGGCTTATGTCACTAAAAAGTGGAGCCAATCTTCACATTGTTTTAGAGAAAGTAAGATTATTGCGCTTGATATTTCTAAGGCATTTGATAGAGTTTGGCATCAGGCTCTTTTTTCGAAAATTGCGTGCTTTTGGTATCGATGAGTCTCTTCTTCGTTGGATTAGAAACTACCTTTCCGACCGTTCAATACAAGTTGTATTGGATGGCTTCAAGTCTGATACCCATTTCATAAATGCTGGTGTGCCCCAGGGCTCCGTTTTAGACAAGAGATCATTAATGAAAATGAGAAAGAGAGTCGGAGACAAAACGGAGCCCTGGGGCACACCAGCATTTATGAAGTGGGTATCAGACTTGAAGCCATCCAATATAACTTGTATTGAACGGTCGGAAAGGTAATTTCAAATCCAACGAAGAAGAGACTCATCGATACCAAAAACACGCATTTTCTATAAAAGAGCCTGATGCCAAACTCTATGAAATGCTTTAGAAATACTATCAAGCGCAATAATCTTACTTTCTCCAAAACAATGTAAGGATTGGTTCCACTTTTCGTTTGCTACGAAAGCCGTACTGTCGGTCATTAAGAAGCTTTCGTTCTTCAAGATATTTCTTAAGTTGACGGTTTATCAACGTTTCCATGACCTTGGAAAGAAGGGACGTAAGTGCAATTGGACGGTAATTGGAAGGGTAGGCAGATTCGCCTTTTTTAGTGGTCGGCTGCACAAATGCAGTTTTCCATCTGCTCGAGGAAAATGCCAACAGAATAGGAAAGATGGAAAAGCTAACACAGTGGTTTTGCCAGCGTAGAAGAACACCTCTTCAGAATAACGGTGGGGATACCATCTGGACCAGCGGATTTATGTATATTGAGATCTTTGATTACTCACGCAACAGAGCGAGTTCGAAAAAATATCTGTTTCATCACAGAATTTGCAGACTCAAGCTCAGGTGGAGCCAATATGCTATCAGGAAGTGTAGCATTTGCTGAAGAGCTGCCAGCAAATTGGCTTCATCGATGGAGCTGACATACGGATAGTCATTGAAAACGAGCGTTTTGACCGATGACGTGTTCGAGTTCTTAACGTTCTTAGCAAAAGTCCAAACATTCCTTTGGAAACCACAGTATTTTTTGCCTTACTTTTTGGTCATGCAAAAACTTAGCCTTTTGTATCTGAGCATTACAGTTATTTCTGGCGCGTTTGACGTTTCCGTCGAGAAAGCACAATGACCTATTAAAATTTTGAAAAAAAAAGTATTCAGGATGATACTACAATCCTGTATTTTTTATATCATTTAAGGGTGAATTTTCGAAAGAACGTCTTCTCATTTCGCTTTTTGAAGGCCAGGCTGCTTTTCATCGACTCGGGAAAAGCTTGCATTGGCTACTATCAAATTCTTTCCTAGTTTCCTTCTTTTCTTCCTAAATTTGTCAGTTCCAAAAAGCCCCAAGCATACATCCCCTGTGGGACATGAAAACCCAATTAACACCATCACTTTTCTGCTTATTCACACCTTGTTCGTGTTTAAGTTTCGTGCTAAGTGCTAAGTTTAAAAGTTTTTTTTTTGTTTCCTTATTTAAAATATTTCATTCGATTACGTTTACCAGGGCTGTATCATCCATCGATGGCAAGCACAAACGACCTCAAACTCCGAAACATACAAAATGTATACATATACGAAAAAACAGAAGAGTAAAAACAGGACCATCATAATTCGACCGCTATTCCAACAGCATCCTTTGACAACATAACGTACGGCCACATGTTTATTTTTTGTCCATTCCCCATCATACACACTGAACCAGACACTGGATGTGCAACGCTATTAAAGTCTCAAAAAAAGAGTACCTACCCTCTCGCATGGAAAACATGGAGACAAAAAGAACATAAAACAAATTTTGCTCCTGAAAAGGCACTCCATGTATGAGCCATGTAGGTACCTATAAGAGAAAACATCAAGTGATAAATGGTCAGTTTGTGTACCACCTTCGGGCTCCAGGCTCCAACGATGACCATGACGAGCAAAAGGACTGGCAAAATATTCGTGGAATTTTTTATATATATTTTTTTTTTGTTAGTTGTGCGAACCATTCTGGTGGAAACTGAAACCAACCGAACAACATCCGGAGGTGAAATTTCTTTCGTCAAAGGATATGGGATAACGGAAAAATCTCGCCATGAAAGGATGCACTGTGGGTGAGAGAGGATGGTTAAGGTGGGGACGTTTATAGTTTTGATCGCAGTTCGCGGCGACACATGACTAATGATGCATAATTCAGCAAATTCCGAAGTAAGGCAGGTAAGTCGTCGAGAACACTGTTCACCGAGACACACACGATGTGTGACACAGCACCAAAATCTGGTCGTTTTCTTCTTTGTAGTAGGTGTGTCTCTTTTTATATTGCCCCCCAATTTTCTCAACCCTAAATAAACGATTTACGACAGTCATTAGAGTGTTACTAGCCATTTCCCAGGCCAAATATAATATAAAATATATTTTAAACATTAATTTCAGTGCCATTAAATCCTTTCAGGTGCTGGCATGGCATAGGAACCTACCTATACACTTGTTCTGCAGACGAACAACAAAAACAAAATTTCAAACCCATAAATATGTTGTTTTTAACGCTGCTACAAATTGCTCGTCCATTAGGTCGAGACCGAGTGTGCGGTTCCAAAACAAAAACGAACGGAAAACTTTAAAATCTCTTAGCTTTTTTTCAAACTTTTTTTTCCCTTGTTTTCGTTGGAATAGGGGGGTAGGATGAGGATGCAGCGAAAGGATTGCGGCCAAGCACCATAATTTATAACATTTCTAGACAACCGAAGATAATGGCCGTTTTTAATGCTTTCAGTGCTAAGAGTAGTTTCATGTGATTATGCAGTCGATGGTACGGTGAGCAGGGCTCTTCTTTTTTTCTTTTTGTTGCCTGATGCGATAATGTGAGCATTTCGGAATTTGTCTGTTGGAAAGGTCGAATTTTCAGATTCCAGCACCCATCGTAAATCCATTAGCATGTTTTTTTTTTCAATTTTCTCCGCCGGCTTTTTAAAGGCTTTAAATACACGTTTACTCGACCAGACAATGCAGCAAATCGGTTTATGTCTTGCATTAAAAATAGTTAAGATTTTCAAAGCTTTGATTCACAATTTTTAATATACAGTTAAGCCTGGATAAGTGAGAGTTCAAGGGAGCACAATCTCATTCTATGTTAAAGATCATCCACGCTGATGCAGGAACATGGGTAGCGTTTCTTATTTTATTGATTACTATAAACTGAATAAGTCCGAAAAACCGGACGATAATCAGGCATACGTGTCCATTTACTTTTTTAGTTCCATGAAATAGAATAGGTACAATATTGACAAGGAAATTATACAAAAACAATGTAGGAAGTTCAATGAACTGTCGCTTATAGAGAGATAAGTAGCAGTCTTAACTACGGAGGTCCATGAGGGAAAACCGACTCTCTCATATTGGTTTTGGGAGCTTAAAATTACGGGTCCTGCCTATTACTCTTACTTATCTAGTTTGCATTTATCCACAACGAGATTTACAAGGAGAAAAGAAGGGAAGAACACTGAGTTCTCAAAAAAAAAAGGGAGCAGCACGAGAAGCTTTCATTTGAGGAAATCCAGAGAAGTTCTACATGACAGGAATAAGATTCGGAAGTCTGACCCAAAGATAAAAAGATCATGCCATGGTGACAAGCTCTGAGCTCTAGTCTGTAAAGATCAGCAGGCAAGCGTTTTGAAACAGTCAAAGTCACTGGAAAGACCACTTCTGCAGACTGATCAAAGGCGATATAAATGTCAGGCAGAATCCTCTATTTAATTTGGACGATAATCAAGAATGCAGTCCTCCAGGATAAGAAGTTTAGGTTGCCATATGCAAACTGAAAAAAAAACTGACCTTGGTGCTGAACTATTCAAGGTAGCTGGAGATCAGCTGGAAAGGAGCATTCACCAGCTGATCTGCATAATATGATCGGAAGAAAGCATGCCCGATGAGTGGAACCTCAGAATTGTATGTTCGATTTTATTAAAGAGAGACCCTCACAATTGTGCCAATTATAGAAGAATAAGCCTCCTTAACGTCGCTTATAAGATCTTGTCTGCTGTAATATGTGAATGTCTGATACCCCACCTCACATCTTGATAGATTCTTATCAATGTGCTTTCAGACCAGAAAAGGCCACAAAGCCTGTACTTTCACATTACGGCAGATCTTGGAATAGACCCGAGAATATGCACCATCTTTTTATCGATTTCAAGACCACGTATGACAGAGACGAGCTGTACACAGCCATGTCTTGTTTCGGCATGCCTGCAAAACTCGTACATAGTTATGCAGAATGACTTTATCGAATGCACGCTGCTCTATCAAGGTCGGCAAGGAACTCACCGAGACCTTTGATGTTGCAAAAGGTTTTAGGCAAGTCGACAAGCTGATGCGATTTCTTCAACATCATACTTGAAAAGATTGTAAGAAACTCAAACGTCAACACTAGAGGAACAATCTTTCAAAAGTCTGTACAATTACTCGCCTACACAGACGATATTGACGTAATGAGAAGAAGGAAGCGTGATGTCTTTTGTACTATTGCGAGTATTGAAACAGAAGCGGCAAAAATAGGTTTGATGATAAATGAGGGCAAATCGAAACATATTATGTTGTAATCACACAAGGACACCGAACACCGACAATTGGACAAAACGTCACAGTAGACAGACATAACTTCGAGGTAGTACAGGACTTCGTCTACCTAGGATCAGCTTTAGACACGGAAAACAACATCAGTGCGGAGATCAAACGGAGAATAATTCTTACCAACCGTCGCTTCTTTGGGTTAAGAAGCCAATTGAGAAACTCTCCAGAAAAACCAACGTAACCCTGTATAAGACCTTGATCATCCCAGTCCTGCTTTACGGCGATGAAGGATGGACTTTATCGAAAGCTGATGAGGAAACCCTTGGTCGTTTCGGAAGAAAAATTCTCCGAATGATTTTTGGTCCTGTATGCGAAGAAAATGTGTGGAAAAGAAGATACAACAACGAGCTGTATGAGGTGTACCGCGACATGGGCAATGGGCATAGCCAGAAGAGTACGCATCGCGAGGCTACGATGGTTGGGCCATGTAGAGCGGATGGACCCAAACGCTCCGGCTCGTCGGGTTTTCGAAAGCACATTGCAGGGAAATCGCGGAAGGGGAAGACCTCGTCTTAGGTGGCGCAATAAAGTGGAAGAAGAACTCAATCGACTTAGAGTGCAAAACTGGAGAGAGCTCGCCAGAAATCGAAGTTCATACAGAAGGATGTTGGTTGAGGCCCAGGCTAACCCCGAACTGTAATGCCCACCTAAGTAATAAGTAATCCATATAACCAAAGATACTACTACTTTGGTTTTTCTTTTTTTTAAAACGCCCCAAACGATTTCGATGAAATTTTGTGAGACCGATATATTTTAGGTTGTCTTTCTTATGATGTAATATTTTTTTTGGAGAATGTAGAAAAACGGCGTTATTTTTCAAAAACCGACTTTCTCGTTGATGGCTTAGACGAAATTTGAAATTTTAGATTGGTTACGGTGGTGGTAATGGTGTTATTTGATTTTCGCCACATTAGGAGCATAAAAACATGTTTTTTTTTTATAATTTTTTTTTTTTTTAGAGGGAATTAATTAACCAAATCAAAATAGGAGCAATATTTATGAAAGCTATCCAGTTAATACAAAAATCTGATTACCAATAAAATTGCGGTGTTATTGAAGTTCTCCGGACGACTGTTTTCGACAACATTGCAAACTGCTCCAGTTGCCATTCTTTTTTAGTTGATCTGAAAAAATTTATCAAATTTCATTCTTTTACTGACATAATTCAGAGGAAAAATATACCTATAAAGGATGAAGAAGTGCAAAATTCTAAATTTGGGAGCCTTTTTACTCCAAAATTTGATTTTTTCGACATATTTGACCCCCAAAAATTATTTATCTGCACGCTACCTTTCAAGCCTCAGGTACATATATCTTTTCGATATAATATTACTGACAGTATCCCACTCAAAATGTATTCTTTTTGTTATTGAAAGAGTAGTTTCGAGATAATTGCGTTTAAAGTTTCATCACGAGAAAATTATTAATAGTAGTGAATTACGGATTAATCGGCGATTCCAAGCGCGTACACAAGACCTTCAACCTCCTTTCCCGAAACAGCTGCTTCACCATACAAAAGTCAACAGTAGAAGGTATTGTGAAGCAAAGGCCGCTCCCCCTCTAACGCCCGAGCTACCTGACTCGTCACCCGACCGCATGTTGTTCTTGCGCTCTTAATGCGATAACTCTGCATCTATTCGATATTTTCACTTTTCCATTGGCATTCTTTGGATATCATATTTTCGAAATGAGTAATAAAAAAAAGAAGATTTTTAGAAAATTTTAAAGTGGTCTCCCCCTTACTGCATTTGGAATTTCTTTCAATATTTAACCCTAGTTTACAAACTGGGGTCCATTTGGAACCCACTACTGAAATTCTATGAAAAATCATATTTTTTCTAATAAATAATCTTTTTTTTTTTCAAAAGCAGCATAGTTTATGTTTGGAAGGATTTAGTTTGAAGTTGTTGGCAGTTCCGGCAGACATTTAACACATAAGGTTCTAGTGTGGCAAGGGCAACAACATCTGCCACATCCATCGCAGGTGGTTCTGGTTTTCTTGTCGTCTGCTCTTTGGCAAAGGCGACATCTGCTTCTTCTACAAGAGAGCCTTTCGGGGACTGTTGGTTATTTTTTCTGAACTCTCCCCAAAATACAGTGAGCATCCAATACTGATTTTCCAATGGCAGATTGTGTTGCAGGTTGTGAACTGTTATTCAGTTCTCTAGTTCGATGAGTTTATCACTTCTGAACAAATTTTTGTTTCTTCTAGGCAGATTGAAGCGTCGGAAAATTATGACAGTTGCTCCGTGCAGTAAGTTGTAGAATACAACCATCGGCCAGCGATTTGTTTTGCGTGTACATGAATAAACTGAGACCATTTGGTCGAATGCATCGACTCCTCCACCTTTGGTGCTGTTATAATCCAGTATCATTGCAGGCTTACTTTGATGACCGGAAGTGGCTTTCTCACAGTTATGTTGTTTTGATAGCAACACCACTTGTTTGTTTGGCTTCGGAACATAACTCACCAACGCCATTTTTCCAGAAAATCCAAAAATGGATGAGTGGACTGGACGATACTGCTTTTTGTTATTGACCTTTACAGGCTAATTCTGCTCATCAAGAACCTCCTTCGCTACAAAAGGTTTAGGCAAATCTCTTTTGTTTTTCCGAATCGTGCCAAGAATAGTGATCTTCTTATCCAGCAACTTCAGTGCCAAATCCACCGACGTAAAGAAATTATCAATAGTGAAGTTGCGTCCAGAATTGAAATATGATGGCATCAACGACATCACCACATCATATCCACGACCAAGTCCTGAACTTTAGTCAGAGCTACCAGTGTTGACAGAAAACTTCAGTGGATAGCCTGTTGAGCTTTCATACATCCACCTAAAGTTCAAGCCATTTTTGGCAGGCTTGCTTGGCATGTATTGGCAAAATTCAATCATTTTTACCTGAACAAAGTGAAATAATGACTATTTTTTTCTTTTGATAGGCGGATCTGGCAAGAACATTGATATGCATCAATATTACAATCAGTAATTACGTAAAACAGACATATCAAAAGGGATAAGCGGGAATCCCAGATTTGCAAAATTAGGCAATTTCCATCGCTTTTGAAATTAAAAAATTTTATTGATGACCTCCTACATACCTGCATAATGACATCTCTGCTTAAATTTCTTTATCCCTGCTATATATAATACTAAGAAACAATTCATACAATAGCCAGAAGAACTATAACTGAACAATATAAGTCAGAAATCAAAAAAATTTCGAAGAAAAAATCGTGGGGTCCATTTGGACCCCAGTTCGGGTGGACACGACTTTTGCCGGTTTGTAAACGAGGGTTAATGTGATTTTATTCAATTTTCATAATCAATATGTAGTTGGCAGCCCTGCACCACTAAATCTATTATGGAAAGAAAATACTTAACCCTTGTAATCAGCCTAAGTTCGTAATGCTGCCCTTTTTTTTAACTACAATTATGTAATAAAAATTTTGTTCACAAGGTGCTGTGAGTTGAAATGTTTCAAATTGTGCTGCAATATTCAACTGTTAGTTTGGAACTCAAATATGTGCCTTATTAGCAATTTGAATGCTTAGCACAAGATACAATTTTGTCTCCATCTACATCGGACTCGAAGTTCATTAACACTTACAACCGGACTGGTGGCGCAGCGCGCGGCTGCGCTGCGTTGTCTGTTTCATGGTAAAATGTTCTTATTGCTTCAACTTACAGAAATCCAAAGAAGAAATAAATCACTTCATTTTGTAACTATGCGATCGATAACTATTAACTCCACACACACACAGCAGGTACTGCAGGCATAGTTAACTCGAAATTTATATTCTAAGCCATTGTTTTGGGCCATATTCTACCTACCTACACAAAGTTCAAATTCAACGAACTTTATATTCTGAAGCTCTGCAGCTATATGGGTTCTTAATGACAATGCAAAAGTCTCTAGGCCATCGGTTCAAAATACTCGATATTTATTATTGCACATCGAAACTGGCAATAAATCCCCTATAATCAATCTCTTCACAAATCGATAAGAGCCTATTTATTGCATTTTTAGGACGAATGTAGAAATAATAGATATACATCAACTGTGCTTTTTAGTGTGTGTGTGTATAGGTACATCGGCTTTGAGCGGAGATTGCAATCTATACGTTGCCAATTGAACTAGCATTAAATTGCAGTCAAACGTCAGAGTCGTCTGGTAACGCTTATATTCTCATGGGTAATAAGGGTATCGATGATTGAAAATTATCTCAATCGGTTTATAGAGGCAGTTGATTGCCATCTTTATGACTTTTTACGCTGTTTATTGTTTCCCTCATTGTACTTCAATGAGTTGTTTTTTTAGTTCAAATCATTTATTTATTTCTTCTTTTGCGGTTTGAAAATACCAAAATAATAAAAAAGAGAAACAATTTTCTTCGTGAATTGATTTTATTATGTTGGGGATAAAATTATTTTTCCTACGATTGCAAAATCAATCCTGTTTTTTGTATCATTTTATGGTGACAACAAAATATCTGTTTAAGTGCCCATAAAAGCATGGTGTCGGTGACGCTGACGACATTACAGTTTTCCTTTTTAACCAAAGCGCTCTTATAAGTCTACGTTTGGGTCTTCCCGAAAGGGGTGAATTACTGTGAGTTTCTTGTACGTGTGTGAGAACAAAGAACGTTTTGAGAACGAATTGAATGCAAGATTTTTCGGTCCCTCGTTGGAACCCAGTTGAGCTTCTGTACTTTTATTTTCGTGACGAAGAAAAGAGGTGTGAACGAGCGACTCTAAGCATGGTAAGATAAAGAAGCTTTGTTTTTTTTTTTTTCTTCGAAATGAAAGCGCAAAAGAACTATGGTGATCCAAACAATACAATTGACGGTGCTCAGTGCTGCAAACATGGGAGAAGATATGATGCAGTTAGTAATTTCTTTGTTGGCAAGGATTCACTTATGAATTGTAAGAAATATGAATAGTTTTTTGTTACAACTTAAACAATGCATGCAGTGTTTGAAAACAACCACATTCTCAAGAAGAAGGAAACACGTAGTATATTTTTCACTCTAGCGCAAATTGAGACTTATCTGAAAGTAGCATTATAGATTTTAGTGGGTTCCTTCCTACCCTACTGATGGCAAATGATATCTTGCCTGACCATGACTGCAAATATGAATGGTTACTGTAGTTTGGGTTGAGTTGTAACCATTGCTTCAATGTAGACAAAAAATGTAGACTATAAGGAATTTTCTAGCTCGTTCTTATTAAACTTATTCAATTTAGCACCCAATCGTTTACAATATGCCATCAGAATTCAAGCGTTGTCTTAGTTTTTGCGATGATTTGATATACCCCGACTGTGGTTGCCAATAATATGAACACGCGCTTCTTACACTATACTCTATTTCCGATCAACAACTTTCTTTTAGTTCTCAGAAGCCAACATTCATTTGTAGAGAATAGTGCGATGTAGGGTTGCCAGAGAAAGTTTTTTTAAAACACCATCAACGCCAGCGGAAAGTGCGTAGTGCAATAACCAGAAAAATAAGAAAATTTCTCTAACGGCGAAGATTTTGCCTACGATACTACCCAAGTAACATTTTCGGAGCTGCAAGTTTTAAATATGCTTTTGAAAAGCTTTAAAAGAGTGAAGTCTGTGGCTACGGCTCTATTTTCAACTTTGTTACAGCTTCTGGCAATTTTTAGTTTGTTTAGTGCTCTTAATGTGTGCCTTACAACATCTCCAAGCTCTTAAACCTTATAAAGCTAGTTGCTCTATAAATATGCTTTATTACAACCTTTACCCCAACATTCAACGAGCCTAACTCATTTTAAATCTCTTTGCTTTACAATGGCATAATATCTGCTTGAGAGATATACTAAGAGCTAATCGGGAGCTTAACGCTTTAAAGTAATTATACTTTACTGTCCAGGTTAACATAATTAAGAGCATTGAAAATAAGCCAGAAAAATACTACTTGATTACGTAAAATTTGGAAAAAAAAGTGGTTTAAAAAAAATTATGTTTTTTTTTCAAAATTTTGACTTTGAAAATTAATATTTCAAAAACTATTTATTTGAACAACTTATTTTTAAATTTAAATCAATGTATAAGTTTTTGGCTTTTCAAAATGCTATTGCACGACTCTGTAGGTATTACCGTTATTTTTAAATATTTTTTTTTCCATTTTTAGTGATTTTTTTCTTAAATTGCCCCTCCCGCCTAACGGGGGAAAGTGGACCCCCCCCCCCTCCCATACGATTTTTGCTTGTCTAGGTCCAACCTACACACCCTATCTTTTTGTCACACCTTATGCGATGCACCCTGTATATGTAGGTTGTTTTTCAGCTGTCAAAAGAAGGACATGTAAGCTCAGTTGTAATGAATTCTTTTATGTGGAATCGAATTTTTTCGACGTTGCAGGTGCGACAGGGCCATAATGTCAAAGTAAAGTGAAGAAATGAATATTTTGAGTCAAAAATAAAAAATACACTGCTTTTTGACATCACAATTTGAGTTTTCACATTGTCAACATGTGACGAGATTTTTTCAACACAAAAAAAAGATTTTGCTCGTGATCAAACAATTTTTGAGGTTCTAATTATGAAGTTGTCTTTGTGAAATGAGCTTCTGGAGACCTGTATTTGTGTGTGGTTTTCTCTCTTGTTAAATTTTTTACTGGCAAAAAGAACACGGAAAATGTATTTTTTGAACTTTCATTGAAAGAAAACACTTGATTTTACATGGGCTTTGTGAACATAATACCTCCAAAAAAGTGGTCACAAATATAACTATTTCTCAAGTTTCGATTTTGTTGTGCATTGAGCACTGCGAACAAATTAAATAAACATGAAACATGTTTGTAAATAATATTAAAATGTCGTCAAGCAAAAAAAAAAAAAAAATTAAACGAGGTTCCCTGTTTCCTGGTTATGCTGCTCTAGAAAATGTCTAAGACAACAGTGTTTAGCACTATGGGCTGTATAGTCGCTCTAAAGGAGATATTTTTGTTGCGTCATTAAAATGGTGGTTTTGGTAGAGACTACCAATTTTCATACCAATTTTTTCCATACAATTTTTTTTGATTTTGTTTTTATTTATTACTAAAACTTAAATATTTCTAAGGCGCGTTGTAAATTTTCGAAGTGCAACATCTATGTTTGTGATGAAAAAAGAGTGGCACATGAAATCATTACTCAACATTGTCATTATCGTGTTATTTGATATTTCACCGTCACGATAATAGCTATGTATGTTTCGTAGTTTTTTCTATTCATTATTTCGAACATTTTCTCTCTCAAGATTTATGAGTGTATAGTGTATATGTTCATTTCATTTCATTCAATTTTCATTTTTTTTATAAGAAGGTAGCTACTATTATTTTTTCACTCACACTTAAATAAACCTTTTTTATATTTCCATTTTACAGCAAAATGCGATACAACTAGCTTCCGATAATCTTTCTAATCTTTAATAGAGCAAAAAGTGCTCTTAATCAAAACTCTAATGTAATTTTGTTTCTATTGAAGAACATGCATTCATTCTAGCACCATATTTAGAGCCCTATTCGTGCTCTTAACCAGCAATAAAATAGTGATAACGCTTGCACTAATGCTACTGCAGACTACAATCGCTATACAAGAAATGATATGGAGCTGATTTTAGCTCTCAAAGTCTAAAAAAATGCTCTTAATAAGTGTTATTTCAGCTTAAGAAGCGCTTACAGAGCAACATGAATTTAATTCGGCCAGTTAACATAGCTTTTTAAGCTCTGTAAGAGCTAAAATAGAACTAAAATTGTTACTTGGGTACTCTTCGCAGTGCTTTTTCTTACTTTAGAGCAAAAAAAAAAAAAGACACTTCAAAGCTGTCTCCAAAATCCAAATCATTCTAATGTAAACTTGATTGAATAAAGCATCTTTGTAGATGTCAAATTTTGGTCTTTTAAATTTTTGTATTTTTCTAATTATATAATGTCCACCTAAGATGAGTTGCGTGTGTAAATTTGGGGGAAAAAAAAAGATTTAGGTAATATTTTCCGGTTTTTAAAACTTTAATTTCTTTAAATGAAAAAATCACATTTGTTCCACAGAAGCATGGAAAAGAACTCTTTGTTTATGGATTTCCAGATTCCAATAATCCTCAAAAATGTCTGTTTAGTTTCGATGACTAATTAAGTTTTAAGCCTTGGGCAAACCAATGCGGTGAGTGCGTGCGATGCGATTGCGTTAAGTCAAATCCCTATCCATTAAGTCAAACGTTCACAAGATTACATAGAGATTTGACTTAACGCAATCGCATCGCACGCACTCACCGCGTTGGTTTGCGCAAATCCTTAATATTTTTTTTCGGTAAAATTCAAGCTCTTTACATTTTCTTTCATCCTGTTTTTGTAACAAGAACCTTAACTTGATTCCTTTTTAGCTTTCTTGACTTTGGTGTTTCAGCCCTTTCTTCACCAATCACAAACGATGTTTCATACCAGACGATCTTAAGCTGCCCTGCCGTTCAATTTCATCAATCATTTGTTGAAGTTTAGGATCAACATTTTCGGTTCCTGTGAGACAAAAACTGTTTGGGAAGAGAAGAGTTTTGACTATCGTTGTCAACATTGCGGCTTTTTTTGAGACACAGTTTTCTATTTTCTTCCTCGGAGAAAAGGCAGTAGTTACGAACCGCTTCCTCATCATCAAATATTGCATTTGCCAAAAACTTAAGCTCGTTATTTTCAGCGCTCGAGCCGCAGGTGGATTTAACTTGTTGGCATTTTTTTTATATTTATTATTCCTAAAATGGCTGCAGCTCGAAAAGAATTCTCGATTCACGGGATTTTTTTATATAAAAAAAAAAATCACATAAAGGATGTTTTTGTTTTGGGATAGCAATTTTCCCCATATTTTTTTTATTTTTTTCAAGAATTGTTGTTATAAAGAATAGAAAATTGGGGGAAATAATTGCAATTACACAGAGTCAAGTACAGCATTCCACAATCGAGTAGTACGGCTAAAGAAAAATCTCTATATTTCACTGTACGCCCGAGTGGATATATTTTGATGAGAAAGTTAAACCATTATAAAAATCAACAACAGAATTCAAAAAAAAAAAAAAAAATCGACAATTGAAGACCATTAAACTTAACCAAAAAAATTAATCCTATACAAACTAACTTTGCATTAAGCGGTTATAAACTTCAATTGTTGGCAAGACTTCTTAGATAATCCACATAACTCTTCTCTCCTCTTCATCTAATATTTTTAAAATTTGTTTTTCCTTATTAAAATACTCTCGTGATCACGTCTTATTTTTGTTTCCGGACCCATCTGAATTTTTATACCTTACAACTAATTGATTCATACGCCAAAATTTCAATTAATTTGTAAAAGCCAATGTGCGGCCTTCCAACTAAAACCTTAACCTACTTTGCTTGCCACGATTCAACTTGAGTTCTTCTTAAGTTTGAGTTCTTTGTAAGCTCTGTTTTACTTTATCCGCACAAGATCTAAACGACAGAAAATACATGGGCTCTGGTCTAGTTGTGTCAATATAATTTCCATGAAACCATTTTCCAATTTACTTAGCTTTTGCAAAATTGATCACTCAATGAATTGTAATACTCACGAATTTCACACGCAAGTAAAAACGTTAGACATTTCAGTATTCGCATTTGCAACGTCTGTACTATGTACTTGTCAAAAAAGAACTTCTCCTTCTCAATGATACTCCACGCTGCAATGTGTGATAGGGGGACGGACACCAAAGTTATTTGATTACGGTATCCATACGATATCTTAATGAACTACTGAGTATAGTCAGAAAACATATTACCAAAGTATAGGTCGAAAAAACTATTTTTAAAAATTATTTTGATTACACTTTATTTGAAAAACTTCCTTTGCGTGTCAGACCAAACCATAATTTCCTTAGGAGCCGTAACATCGACTGCAGTTCATTTTATATAAGTAATCATCATTAAGCTTCACAAATACCCACGAGTTATAAAAACAAGACCACAATTAAAACATGTTATCAATCACTGTTAGAATGACAGTACCTATAATAATTAGGTTTAATGTTGACTTGAATTATTATGGTAAAGAGAACCGTGTGTTTTTTTTGGCCACAAAAAAATTCCTTCAGTCGTTAATAAAGGGAAAAATCATTTCGTTATCACAGTTAACCTAAAATTAAATAAAACCTATGTACACATATGTCCCGCACATAATTATTGGCACACAAAGCTTTTTAAACTTTAACCCTCGTTTACAAACCGGCAAAAGTCGTGTCCACCCGAACTGGGGTCCAAATGGACCCCACGATTTTTTCTTCGAAATTTTTTTGATTTCTGACTTATATTGTTCAGTTATAGTTCTTCTGGCTATTGTATGAATTGTTTCTAAGTATTATATATAACAGGGATAAAGAAATTTAAGCAGAGATGTCATTATGCAGGTATGTAGGAGGTCAGCAATAAAATTTTTCAATCTCAAAAACGATGGAAATTGCCTAGTTTTGCAAATCTGGGATTCCCGCTTATTCCTTTCGATATGTCTGTTTTACGTAATTACTGACTGTAATATTGATGCATATCAATGTTCTTGCCAGGTCCGCCTATCAAAAGAAAAAAATAGTCATTATTTCACTTTGTTCAGGTAAAAATGATTGAATTTCTCCAATACATGCCAAGCAAGCCTGCCAAAAATGGCTTGAACTTTAGGTGGATGTATGAAAGCTCAACGGGCTATCCACTGAAGTTTTCTTTCTACACTGGTAGCTCTGACCAAAGTACAGGACTTGGTCGTGGATATGATGTGGCGATGTCGTTGATGCCATCATATTTCAATTCTGGACGCAACCTCACTATTGATAATTTCCTTACGTCGGTGGATTTGGCATTGAAGTTGCTGGATAAGAAGATCACTATTCTTGGCACGATTCGGAAAAACAAAAGAGATTTGCCTAAACCTTTTGTAGCGAAGGAGGTTCTTGATGAGCAGAATGAGCCTGTAAAGGTCAATAACAAAAAGCAGTATCGTCCAGTCCACTCATCCATTTTTGGATTTTCTGGAAAAATGGCGTTGGTGAGTTATGTTCCGAAGCCAAACAAACAAGTGGTATTGCTATCAACACAACACATCTGTGAGAAAGCCACTTTCGGTCATCAAAGTAAGCCTGCAATGATACTGGATTATAACAGCACCAAAGGTGGAGTCGATGTATTCGACCAAATGGTCTCAGTTTATTCATGTACACGCAAAACAAATCGCTGGCCGATGGTTGTATTCTACAACTTACTGGACATAGCAGCCCTAGCAACTGTTATCATTTTTCGACACTTCAATCCACCTAGAAGAAACAAAAAATTGTACAGAAGTGAAAAACTCATCGAACTAGCGGAGGAACTGGTTGAGTCAGAATTGAATAACCGTTCTCAACATGCAACACAATCTGGCATTGGAAAATCTGCAATGGATGCTCTCTGTATTTTGGGGAGAGTTCAGGAAAAATTACCAACAGTCCCCGAAAGGCTCTCTTGTAAAAGAAGCAGATGTCACCTTTGCCCAAGAGCAGATGACAAGAAAACCAGAACCACCTGCGATGGATGTGACAGATGTCGCTGCTCTTGCCACACTAGAACCTTATGTGTTAAATGCCTCCCGAAACTGCCCACAACTTCAAGTTAAATTCTTCTAAACATAAACTAGGCTGCTTTTAAAATAAAATAATTATTTATTAGAAAAAATATGATTTTTCATAGAATTTCAGTACTGGGGTCCAAATGGACCCCAGTTCGGGTGGACGGGTTCTTTTCACAAAAAAATCGCAGAAAAATCTGTAAGCATCTGATAATCGTTTCAGCTTAAGAAATGAATAAAAAATTGATTTTTGTTCACTGAGTAAAAATCCCATTTAAAAAAAATGAAAAACAAAAAAGTTATGAGTGTTCAAACATGCTCTGGGGTCCAAATGGACCCCAGTTTGTAAATTAGGGTTAAGCATACTTTTTAACCTTTACCAACACGCAATTGAACAAATATTTTTTTCCTTCAATGGTTGTCTTATTTTGTATCAAATACAATAAATTTGACAGTATTATATTTGTCCACATTCAAAGAAATAAAATAACTAGCGTAGAACTACTCAATTACTCACACAAAATTACTGGCACACTCAGCGTTTTGTGCAATAAATTTGTACCCTCGTGGTCGTACCGTCAAAAAAGTCAATAATCATAGTAACAGTTATTTAGTTTGTCAAATAAAGTCACGGTTTCTCACAAGAAAAATAAGTTAGGAGTCAGGAAGTTTCATTCAAATAAAATGAGCCCAAAACAAAAAGAAACCACCGAATCCGAAAGAAAAATAGTGGTAAATATGCATAACCAAGGCAAATCATATGCAGAGATTGGACAAGTAATGAATAGAACCGATACACTATTCGCAGCATCGTTCATCGCTTTAAAGGTGAATCTAATTTTAAAAGTTCCAAACATACCGGTCATCCTCGGCTTTTGGATGACCGTGAACGGGCCAGGATTGTCCGGAAAGTAAAAGCTGATCCGAAAATAACATCAACCCAAATAGCTGCTGAAGTTAGAGAAGATTTTGGGAAAACTGTTCATCCCATGACGGTAAGAAGATTGCTTCACGAGGCCGGTTACAATTCTCGAGTTGCTAGACATAAGCCAATGATTTCAAAAGTCAATAAGTAAAAGTAAACAGTTTCTGGGATGATGTGCTGTTTTCAGATGAAAGCAAGTTCAATATTTTTCGATCCGATGGCCGCATTTCCGTGTGGAGAAAACCCAATACCGCTCTGGAGAAAAAAAACTTAACACTTACAGTGAAACATGGTGGTGGAGGAGTTATGGTGTGGGGTTGCATGTCTGCTGCGGGTGTTGGCGAGCTTGTTTTCATCGAAGGCATCATGGATAAGAAAATTTATCTAGACATTTTAAAAGAAAACTTGAAAAAAGTGCCAATAAGTTGAATTTAACACGCTCGTTTACATTCCAGCACGACAACGACCCTAAGCACACGGCTCATGATGTGCGTATGTGGTTAGCATATAATACTGCGCATGTGCTTCCACACCCGCCACAATCTCCGGACTTAAATCCGATAGAACATTTGTGGGAAGAATTGGATAGAAGGGTCAAAAAACGCGCTATTACCACAAAAACAGAACTGAAACAGGCGCTAATCAAAGAATGGCAAAATATTGGAGAAGAAACGACAAGAAAACTGGTGCGTTCCATGCCAAATAGATTAGCTGAAGTAATAAAGCAAAAAGGACTGCATACGAAATACTAACAGTTTTAATTGTGTCTTTTTTTTCAACTTTGCATGCACTGTGCCAATAATTTTGTGCGGCAAAAATATCAATGTTTGTGAACTATGTTAATTTTTGGAAACCTATTAAAATGTTTCAAATTAACTTTTACTGTATTTAATAGTAAATAAGTACCACCTTAAAATAAAAAAATAATGGTTTGTATAGCATGTTAGCAAAGGCTTAAAAGCAGCATTACTTTTCAAAAAAGTTAGATGTGTCAATAATTAAGTGTGTGTGTGTGTATGTATGTACATATGTATGTATCTAAACGAAATCATTGCTGATTCAATATTACTTATAACCTCGTTCATAGCGGAAGACTTGTTACAGGTCACAATTCGAGGTGACAATGTCTTTCTATGATTTTCCGTGGAAATTGTGGTAACGTGGGCAACAAAAATCGCATCGTCACTTTTTCTGTACCTACACACACATACATAAAAAAATCATGAAGAATATCAAAGAACAAAAAATCATTTCTCTCGTAGACATTTACACAGGAATTGACAGAAATCTCTCTGGTGACACGAACATGACAGCTCAGCATTAGTTGTTGCCATTTGTTACACAATTTTCCCCACGTGTGTTTTTTAGAATTTTGTGTGCCGTAAACAGCACTGTCACCTTTTATCAGTACAAGAAGTTGTTTGAGTTGGGACGACAGTAAACACACTGCAGAGTATATGTAGGTAAACAGAGTAGATATGGAAATATATGAAAACTTCCAGTCAAAAAGTTTGATGGAAGAAAAGAAACTTAAATTTAAATTAGAAAAAAAAAACTAAGATAATAAACTAATCGATTTTGTATTTTATTTTGATCAACAGTTTCACTCGAGGGCGCATCAAAACGTTTCTTCACTGACTTCCTTCAAGAACTACCCACACCCGGTACTGGAGGACCAACTTTTGATACAACAGTACCCGCAAACATAACCGGGCTAGTGGGGAAAACCGTTAAACTAGTGTGTCGAGTGAAAAACCTGGGAAATCGAACGGTAAGTAGTAATTTAACGATCCACCTACATACCCAACTAAACTACCAACATTATTTCCAATTCAGTATTCGAATTTGTGAGTTTTCAATTATCATCCATAATGGAATTTCCAATTTTTACTTCTCTGCTCTGGCTGTCCCTGCGATTATCCAAACAAATGGCAAAAGTAAAGTTTAATTCTTTGCCTTTCATTTTTTTCCTGTTATCAGAAAGGTTCACAGACTCAAATCAACGACTATTTTCTTCCCTAAAATGGATTTTGCTTTTCTCTCTCTCTGTTTTTTTTTTTTTTTTTATATTTATTTCGAACATTCACCAAATTTACATTTCCATTTCATTTATCCCATTGAAATGGAGTGGCACACTGCTCCAGCTCCAATGCAAAAGTTAATAGTTTCGAGGAGGGCTCTTGGAGATGCTAATTTGCCGATGCAGAGTATTTCAATCTCATATAGCTGCTACCGAACCTGCCTGCTTAACGGAATAAAATATTCTGTAATGGTAGTAGAATCTTGCTCTTTACGGCTGTCATTGAGTGGGCAGATCGGGTGACGAGTAATGGCGGGTGATGCATTTCCTTGAGCAAATACACATCGGCTATGAATGTAAGACACTATAGTAATGGATTTTTGAAAGAAGACTTGATATCTACCTACACGTGTCAGTGTCAGTGTCAGAGGGGATGACGGAAGGTAGGTATCAGTGTTTTGCATGCAGAGTTCTAGGAAAGGAGTTTTACTTCTCTCGTCCTCATGTCCTCATGATGTTGTTGCTTAAATGCAGTCGCAGACGTTAAGTGCTGTTGGGTGGTGGTGATGTTTAACAGTTAAACGCAGTCGTGTTGAACGTGAAATAGTGATTTTTGGATAATTCACAAGGAGATAAATATTATTGAAAAAGGATTTGCTGGTAACGATATTTTAAAAGGAAGAAAGCTATCATCTTTTCCATCCCTAGACTCAAGCTGATATACGTAGGTACGATAAAGAGCAGAAGATGGATAGATATTGAGTATTGATTCTGTTCAGGAAAAAGGATGAGCAACAAATTGGAGATATTTAAAATAAAAATATTATCAAGAATGCCAATTCAGGATGATGTTCAGTTAGGAGGAAAAACAAGGTATCTATAGGAAGCTGCATAAGTATGGATTTTCCTACAGTGAGCTACACAATCCAAATAATATCCTTCGAGTTCCTGGGTGTTCTGTTTTGTAAAGTTCAAGTACTAAAATGAGTTTGTTAATGGTTTTTCCTCAAATTTACTTTTGATCTTTATCAGTCCTTGAAAAGACAGTAGATATATTCAATTATGTGGATGAACTTACCAAGGAGCTATTGGTAATTTTGCTCTTCACTTAACCGACAGAATGAAGTTGATTTTATTGGAAACTTTTGCTATGAATTTGATCTAAGCTTTTATGGTAGACTTCGTATTTGTTGTCCTATTTGTCATACAATGTATCATTTTTCCAGGAAAAATCTTTGAGTTGTGCCTTAAGCCGACAAGCATCTATTTTACACTTTCTCAGCAATGTAGATAGCTACTTTGTTCTTGGGGCTATATAAATTTCTTTGGTAATCCCTGTCAATCATTGGGTTTGTTGTGAGGATGTCTTATGTCCATGGTTAACTTGAGAAAAGGAAAAGTTTTAATTTACTGAAGTAAGTTTTATTTAAAAGTTTTTTAAAGTTAGATTTACAAGTCATAACAACTTTATTCACTTTTAATTTGACTGGTGATTCTGGCTAACAAGTTGTGTCCGTTAGAATATGACAAAGTGTTTTCCAGTGAGTCAAGGCTCCACTCCAGTGTTTGAACGGGGCGATAATGGTTCTGGATCTGGCAAGTGAAGTGCGGAATAACAAGTGTATTCAACAAGTCTTAGCTCTGCGACCTGGACTGAGGTGATGGGAACTCTTTTCTTTGATATCATGATTCAAAAGCTGTTCATGTTCTCGTAGGACTTTCACTGAAATGAGAATTGAGACCCGCAACTAGGAGCTTAGCTTTAAGATAGTCGGAGTCACAATGTTTACAGCAGCGAAATAGCACTGGAGACTTAAAATTGTCAGCGGGATCATAAACTGGAACCTTAACTCAAACCGAGCGAGCCCTTTGTACTACAAATTTACAGTAAGAAAGCACTAGATATAATACTTAATTCGTATTTGCCTACTTTACTCTACAATTCAACTGTCAGCTTTTGGGCTTGCATTTAATCTTTAGTTAACCTTAACAATTTTGCTATTTTACTGAGTTTCCATCTCTAGTGTAGTCAATAGTCAGCATCGTCAACAGCCTACCTACTAAGATTACTTTCAATCCAAAGCATCCGCGTATGTGGGCTTCGCAAATGATTCGGCTAATGTCAAAGAAGGGTCAACAGAAAGGTAAAGAGATCAAAAAAGCTGCAGATAGCTCTGAACACAATACAAGACTAGTGCTTTGATATATAGGCCTCTCCGTCAACCCTCATTGGGCTTTTACTGTCCCTTTCATGAAAAAAAAAAACAAAATTCGATCTTTTAATAGCCACCCCCCCCCCCCCCCCCCCCACCTTTCTCTGGTTAAACGCAAAAATCAAAATACTTCTGAACCGTCCTATGTAAAATGTTAATTGTAAACAGTAAAATGTCGTGAAACCCATAACTAGAACGCATCTCTAATAGAGCGACCAATCTCTTTCTATGGACTAACCGCAACATATGCGAAAAAAACTAAGGACTAAAACCTTAAATAATGTGGGACCTTAATACGTAGGTGTGTTGGCCAACAATAACAAATGCAACCGTAAAAAGAAAAGAAACAACAGATCTCCGAAAACTATAGAAGCCTCAAAGACTAACAACAACATGTATTGCCTGCATGCACACCATACCCAACCCATGTCATGTAAACGTCATTTAAAGACTACTTTCAAGACACATCTTTACAAAATGGAAGAAAGGTTGAAAAAACTCCCGTTTCTTTCATTAAGGGCACCTAATCTCGAATCCAAACTCGAAGGGACACCTTTCTATAATATATACTAAAAAATTTTTAAGCCTTTAGAATGTGAATGGATTCCTAAAAAAATAAATGTTTCAAGTTCAAGGTTTTAATCCGAGAATCACTAAATTATTTTTCCACGGAGATTGCCTTTGCAATGAATTGACAAGTCTTCCCAGAGTAACTGATGTGCCATGAGAAGCAATTTATTAATTAGGGGTTCGAGATCGGCATAAATTCGCTGGTTTTTCGCAATTTTCGCAAGGCATGGTTGACAGAAATCCACTAGGCTTTGAGGCTTCCCTAACTCTTTTGGACCTCAACCAACATCCTTCTATATGGACTTCGATTTCGGGCGAGCTCTTTCTAGACTAAGTCGGTTTTCAGTCTAAGTCGGCTGAGGTCTTCTTCCCCTTGATTTAGCCCCCTAAGACGAGGTCTTCCCCTTCCACGATTTCCTTGCAATGTGCTTTCGAAAACCCGTCGACCCGGAGCGTTTGTGTCCATCTGCTCTACATGGCCCAACCATCCTCGCGATACGTACTCTTCTGGTTATGCCCATGTCGCAGTACATCTCATATACAGCTCGTTGTTGCATCTTCTTCTTCACACATTGTTTTCGCATACGGGACCAAAGATCATTCGGAGAAGTTTTCTTTCGAAACGACCAAGAGTTTCTTCATCCGCTTTCGATAAGGTCCATGCTTCCGCGACGTAAAGCAGGACTTTGATGATCATGGTCTTATACAGGGTTGCCTTGGTTTTCCAAGAGAGGGTTTTGTTTGTCAATTGCCTTCTTAATTCAAAGAAGTAGCGGTTGGCAGGAGTTGTTCTCCGTTTGATGATATTGACTGATGGTGTTTTCCGTGTCTATAGCGTATATTCGGTAGACGAAGTCCTGTACTACATCGAAGTTATGTCTGTTTATTGTGACGTTTTGTCCAATTCGTGGATGTTTTGTGTCCTTGTTTGATGACAACATATACTTCGTTTTGCCCTCATTAACCATCAATGAGTTTCAATACTCGCAAAAGCAACTATGACATATCGCTTTTTTCTTCCCATTACGTCAATATCGTCAGCATAGGTGAGTAATTGTTAAGACTTTTGAAAGATTGTTCCTCTGGTGTTGACGTTTGAGTTTCTTACAATCTGTTCAAGTATGATGTTGACGAAATCGCATGACAGTTTGTCGCCTTGCCTTAAACCTTTTTCGACATCAAAGGTCTCGGTGAGTTCTTTACTGACCTTGACGGAGCAGCTTGAATTCTCCAAAGTCATCCTGCCTAGTGTTACGAGTTTTGCAGGGATGCCGGAACTAGACATGGCTCTGTACAGCTTGTCTCTGTAAATACTGTCAAACGCGGCCTTGAAATCAATAAAGAGATGGTGAATATCGATATTATGTTCTCGGGTTTTTTTCCAAGATCTGCCGTAATCTGAAAATTTGGTTTATTGTGGACTTCTCCGGTCTAAAACCACATTGATAAGGACCTATCAAGTTGTTGACGTGGGGTTTCAGACGTTCACATTATTACAGTAGACAAGATCTTTTAAGCGAAAAGCGACGTTAAGGAGGCTTATCCCTCTATAATTGGCGCAATTGTGAGGGTCTCCCGTCTTCAACTTCTTATGTGTACTCCAATTACATCACTTTTCTATACGATAGATATACAATCAAATCAAAAACCACACCTTGTCTTATCTAATGCTTATACCATTAGTTTACAATAAAAACTCACTCTGCATGCTCCAGCGGCCTCTTTAGATATAAAGAGAAACATATGACGACTATCGAACTTTCTAGATAAGACAAGAATCTTCAAGAAAAACTAAGAACTGTGTGTGTTCAAGTTCCTTCCGAAATATTATTTGTGCGTACAAGCAACCCTTACTCCCGTTCTTTACACACTGTCTCCATCTAGTGTAGTTTTCAGTTATTTACCTGTGAGAACACCCATTGATTCACAAACAACCCCTTTTTGCGGAACATGGCTCTTAGAAAAAAATGGTCCTTTGAAAGGTGGTGTCCCAACTGAAAGCAGATATTTCAGAAATGTCTTGTGTCAATCTCAAAGCCTCAAATGTATCAGACACTAACTGATTTAGGAAACACCCTGTCCCCTTAACACTTTGAGTGCCAAGCCATTTTAACATTTTGGTTTATGCCAGGCCAAAGTATTTTTGTTCCAGTTTTCTGTGTGTCGTACGTTTTTGTAAGACGAAAAACCTGTATAAAGAATATATTTGTTGAAACCACGTCGTACGAAAACGTAAGGTTATCCAACGGACACGTACATAAGTTAAACCAAAATGTTCACCAGAAGCCAAACAATCCGAAACCCAAACAAAATCCAATATGCTGTCGCACAAAAAAGTACGACATTGCCTCTTAGGTGTCGCACGAAAATGTACGACGCGGCTTCTGAGGAACTTTGAGGTGTCGCACGAAAACGTATGACACGGCACTTAAAGTGTTAAGAAATTTGAGATGAAAATAATGTGGAGATTACATCTAGTTTGGTGTCAGTGGTGGAATGTTTAACATGTCTGCTGTTTACCCAGAGGTTCATGGTTCGAATCTCAACAGACGCATAAAGTTTTTAAAATGGTACCGTCTTTCGCGAGGAATTGGCAATTCCTTGCCATGAAAATCCTCTCCAAAAAAGTCCTGCCATGAAAATCGCTTGTTTGATAAGCTCTTCGGAGCCGGCCATTCCTCCATAAGACATGGTTGCGAGAAATGCACTAGGCCCTGGGTCTCCTCAATTGAATGCGCCACCCTATTTTATATCTAATTTCAGACCATCGATAAAACCAAAAAGTGCAAAACTGGAGAGAGTTCGTCCGAAAATGAGCATCAGACTTAATTTTTTCTGCTCTATTTTTGTTTCATAACTCCAAAGGATCTTCGAGTTCGCAGAAAACATATTTAGAACTGTGATGTGTTTCTTCTGTGAAGCATTAACAAATAATATCACGCTAATGTTCGCAAATTTTCAATACTAAAGTTTTTCATAGGGTGCTCGTTTGCCTGGTGGCTTCTCCTCTTAGCCAAAGATAAACGATAGATCCGCATCCAAATAAGTTTTATCATTAACGACATTAGTCCGTAATAGCAGTTTTTAATTTTTTGTTTTTGCCCGACCTATTCCATTGTCCTTCTTAGACGACGCACGGCTATGTTTTGTTCACAGCAGCCTTAGGTCTTCATTTTGTGTTGAGGCGTTCAGGGAACTAACGAACAGATTTGAAATTCGTCGTTCATTTTTCATTTGCTTATTGGACCAATTTGCGAGCATTATTGGTTGTAACGTCTGTGTGTTGTCAAGTCGAAGCCCTCCAGCTTCTTTCACTATATTTCACCACTTTACCACACAAAAGCACATAAATCAATCGAAATTTGATAAATCTAACGAAGGCTGTGCAATTTTATTACAACGAGTAAATCATTCGCACAGCGGACATTTACTTTCGCCAAGAAACACATTAACAGTCTTAAGGAGTATTGTGACAATGTTTCACTACGAAGTTTACAATTTAAATTAATACTCACTTGGCTTGCCGCAGTTGAATCGAAACTCATAGAGTTTCGCTTCAAGTATTTCAATTGATCATTAGGCAAATTTTAATGGCATCAATCAGGACTCGCATTTCTAGTTCACAACTTTAATTGACAATAACTGTAATTAAATATCCCCTAAATTTCTCAGAATACCTATGTTATAACAACCACCCAGCAACCACTTTACTACTTTTCCTCAGGACTTGTCGCAAAGCATTTAATTTTAAATTGAAAATCGATTGATTCGACCACTAATTAGTTAAGATACGAGTACCTTCGTTCAATGAAATGCGCAGTGATTTAACTCAACAGAAACAAATGAAACGGAAACAGATGGCATCCATTTGCCCAAAACGACAATTTTAAGTGCATAAACATTAGAGAGTATTTTGGCATGAAAATTGTCTCAGAGAAAAAGACATAATAACAAAATCGAAGTAGCCGCACATATACAAAAATAAATCGAAACTAAACAACAATCAAAGAAAAGGGATCCCAGATTGGTTTTAAGAAAATTACTTACCAAGAGTGTAATTGTATACGGATGAAGTGGTACAAACGATGATGTCCTGCTACCGCCTAACCTCCCACCACATTTGCCATCCAGGCGAATATTGAATTTGAGTCTGTGTTTTCTCTTGTGTGCAGTGAAAGAAAGTTTGCTACCCAAGAAAAACCATGCCAATGGTGGGCTGAATGTTTCTACGTGACAACAGTGGGTCGGGGAGCAAAGCTCGAGGCAATTGAACATTGAACGCAACTAAGCTCGAGGGATCGTTACATTAAACTAACTGAGATGGGGATTACTTTGGAATCTGGTTTTTGAAATCATATCAAATTCAGTGCTCCGCACAACCGAAAAATTTGATTTCCATTTGATGTAAGCATTTTCGTCTCGCTCTCTCTCTCTCTCTGTCTCTCTGCTAAACTCAATCCCACTGCCATCGTAAGGATATAAAAACCTTTCCGGAAATGCTTCGCACAGTTCCGATATCGATGGCAACACAAAATTCAAACCCAAATACAATGTGGTTGTGATGGAGATGATTGTGTGTAAGTAAACCGATGGGCATCGGGGGAGGGGTCAGGGCATATGGCTGTAACAATATCCTGTCAGATAATGCAAATGGCAGTGGCCTCCGGATTCCGGAATGCAAGTGAGCAAAAATAATACGGTTGGCATGGCGCAAAGCATACTTCGATGGTGGACGAGGAATGGCCATTTAAAAAAGCACTATTTTGAGGATATCCCTTCTGTATTCTGTCAAGTGCGTAACCCCAATTTGAATTCCCATTTACAATGCAATGATCCTTTCAATTTTGATTCCGATGTGAATAGAAGGCGAATTTCACAAGGAAGGACAAAAACAAATATTTTTTCAGTGATGGGGGAATTTTTTCCATCACTAAACAGGCTAATCAATGACTGTGAATCCTTCAAGTTCGCAGCCACTCTGCCTTCTTGAATTGCATTTGTATCCGCGGGAAGGACGTTTATGGCGAACAAGAGTTTTTTTGCTTAGTTTTCAGTTTGAATGTTTTGATAGCTTTTTAAGCTAAATCTGGCTTCTATCAGAACCGAAATTATAGCATACAGTTTATGCTGAGCTACACCTTCAGGGTGCTGGAGAAATTCTTTTTGAATATGCTCGTGTGAAGACATTGCTTGGAATATCGCTTCTAATATATTTTTAATACTCAAACTGGACACAGAGAGTGCCATAGAAAAGCCATTGAAGTCTTACCAACACAATAAGTAAGGCAATTAAATTAAAAGGAAACCAAAATTGAAATGGCCTTGCAAGGATATCAATGAAAATTCAAAATATAATTTCGTTTCGCTTTGACTCTGCAATAAACGGAGTTTTTTGTGTACAAAAAAAAGGAGAAAAAAATTGGACATTTTTGTTATTGATTTCCTGTGTTGTTAATAATTTGGCCTGTCTCATATGAGAAATTTTTTTTACATATTTATTGCCATGTTGTTCTTAATACATTCAAAATTATTTGGCATCTCTTATTTGTTTGGTATGGAAAAAGGAAACACCAATCGAATGCTGCATTTTTGATAAATTCTTGAGGCATTAAAGAAGACAAAGCAGGAAGCTCTTGAACCAATATACTTGCCTTTCTCCCAAAGCTGTTTACGAAACCAACATTGTGTTGGCAACTTCCCAAACTCGATTTTAATGGCATTTTATTTTATGCAACAGCATTAAAAAGCGAATCTCAATGTTCCCATTTTACTTATGTTTGTCAATGGCAAAGAATAGGAAAATGGATTCAAATGCTTGAGGATGAACCAAAGTTTTTATTGAATAGGTATTGTGACAGTGAACGCCTTAAGAATTCTTTTTTTAAGACAGGCTACGAAGCTAAAAAAGATTTGAAATAAATATTTGAATGTCAACAATATGCAATGGTGTCATTGAAAGGTTTTCAAAATCTATTTTTTGATTGAGTTCGTTTGTGTCTTGGACCGTGTTTTTAAATTTGCAGTTTGATACCTTTCTCTTTGCAACTATTTTCTAAGTGAAAGTAATTAAAAATAAGCCTAACACAATTCCTATCAAATTTTGGCCCAGAAATGGAGAAGGATTACTATTTTGGAAATAATATTGGAAAGCATGGCCTGTGCCATAAAATATCAAACGAATCTATAATTGTAAGTAGCAGACGTTTTCCGCCTTTTCATTTACAAATAAAAAGTCACTCAGATTTACCACCTTGCAATTTACACAAGACACTGTTCTAGTAGACTTCTCGAGTGCCAACATTGACTTAGAATAGTCTTTTCACGGCCCAGACGAAAAAGTACTGTGGTTCGATATTATTTCGGACAATTCAGATCGAAAGAAATAGTTGGGGCTTTTTCGTCAAGTGTTTCTGCAACAGTCTCTGAACCTTAAGCCACCAGAGTCAAACATTAAAGACCAGTGTGGCAAAAATGCAGGCTTCGGACCATTTGGGTTTCACTCAGCCCCCAAAACAAAGCCTATTGATCTCTGAAGATCGCAGCCAAACAAAAAGGACGTCCTTTTTGTTGCAAAAGAAAACTATTGTTGAAATCTTCATTTCAAAAGTAGATACTTACATTAAGTTTGAAATAAAACCATCGCATCGGCAGTGAAAATTGCTTTTACGTAAGTTGCCCAGGAATTTGTACTCATGTCTATTGTCCTTTCAGACGATTTTTTGATAATCACATTAATAAATTTTGTTTCCGTAGCGGCGTAACTACCGCGCACCAGATCAATGTAAAGGGTCCCGGGCGACAGCTGCAGCGGCCCCTAAAAGGAAAAAAACTAGAAAAATGTTATCCTCAACGTCTTTTAATTTTATGCATCCTGGGTGGTACCCGTGGCGTGATGGTTAACATATCCGCCTGTTATCCTAAAGGTTCGTGTTTTGAATCCCAGAAGAGGCAAAAATGTTTTTCCACGGGTATCGCCTTTCGCGAGGAATTGGCAAGTCCTTCGTCAGTAAACTAATTGCCATGAAAAGCGCTTTCTAGATTAGCCGTTCGGCACCGGCAGAGAATTGTAGGTCCCCTCAATTTCCTCACAATGCATGGTTGTGAGAAATACGCTAGAACCAGAGGCTCCTCGCTCTGTTGCGCCACCTTATTTATTAATTTATTTTATTTCATCCTGGGAAAAAACATATAAAAATGCGATACATCTACAGCTTTCAATTCCGAATGAATAAAGAAAAGTGATTTGGCAATGAAAAAATTTATATTAAAAGACAAAATACGTAACTATACCGGTAGAATTGTTTCATTAAGTGTTATTTAATTAGGGAACCAAATATTTGTTACTACCAGCGAAAAATTTCTGAAAACTGCCTAGGGAGATCTTTAACCTCCTATCTTATAAAAAGCGCTTATATTGACAGTTATAAACTGTTAATAAAAATCTCTGAAGAAGGAGCTTATTATCTTCTTAGAAATCTGGCTCTTAACTGAGTTCTTTAAAAATTTTGTATGAATTTCCAAACAACTGGCATATTGTTGGTGACATGTTTGTGCAAAGGAGGCATACACTTTGGACGCGCCACCGACGATATTATGTCTATATTCATTGACTTTTTATTCAGTGAAATCTATTGTAAGGCGACCACTTGTACATCAATTTTGATATCACCCATAGTTAACAATATTTTGAAATTTTTTCCTTACCGAGGGTAGGGGCACTTCAGAATGGGCTAGGTTTGAACTTTTTTGATTGTTTCACTTTTAAAATACCTCATTGGAGTTATTGATAATAAAATTCAATAGCCTTGCATACTATTCCACTTGGAACAACAGCATGCTTTCTATTCTTTGAGCTTCCAGTTACAACCGCAACGAAAGAAGTTTTTAAAAATAAAAATTTATTCAAAATTACCTTAGGACTTCTCTGAGTTGAATTGAATCTAAGTTGTTGATACTGTCCTAAGAAGCAGAAAATTTAGAAAAACTGAAATCGTTTTCAGCTGTAGATATTAAATAAATCGATTTGACGTAAAAGTCAAAAAAAATGTTTGCTTGCTTTGAATTATTTGGTCAGATCAGTTTAAAGAGGAGTGATAACTTATGCTTAATCAATAAATATTTATTTGAATTTAGCTCAAACATTTTTGTTTCTTTTAGTGAGCAATTCTTGCACTTAATGCTTATCTAGCTATTAATTAGACGTGAGCCTTTTGGCTGGTGAAGTACAAATGTCTCAGATAAACACACTCATATGTACTTCAATCCAAAATCATACAAATACATAGCAAAAGCAGGAAACGTATACCTTGATTTATGAATAAAAGTGTGATAAAACTAAACAGCGATAGTTAAACGTCAGCTTAAGTCTTTTAATCTTTTGACATATTTTACCTCCGACTCAAGAAAAACAATTCAAAATAATTTCAGTATTGTTTGTTGTTAGTAAACAATGCCACTTTCTCAAATCTTGTGTGAAAGGCAAATTATTAAGTTGTGTCTTATAAAACTGCTTCTATTGAATACCTGACAAAGTCGAACGCAAGACTGTCTCATTTTTCACTGAGCTTAAATTAAATAAATTTCTCATTTTTCAGATTTTTTAGGTATTACAAGTATAGTTTGTCATTTCTATTAACAGAACAAATTAGTTGAACAAATTTTGGTTTGAACGACCAATTTTGGACAACGTGAACTCTCAGACGACAGCTTGTCCAACTTGGATGGTTTT
Source organism: Melanostoma mellinum (assembly GCA_914767635.1). Lineage (NCBI taxonomy): Eukaryota > Metazoa > Arthropoda > Insecta > Diptera > Syrphidae > Melanostoma > Melanostoma mellinum. The sequence goes on along the minus strand of OU612059.1, from coordinate 53,296,849 downwards.
CAAATAGTGCGGAGGAATATATGTCATAATGAATGATAAGTCTTGTAAAGTCTGAACGCGAACTATATTCGACCATCCAACATTCATCCATGTTTTGACATCAAAATATGAAAATGTTAGTGGAGTTTTGAAATATTTATTGGATTTTTAAGGTAAGGAATAAACTCGTAACTCGAGCGAACAGCGTTATCGAGCTCATGGCCCGAACACGGATAGTATTCTAATGTATCTATGCCTCTCATCAATTTTTCCAAGCCAACAGTATGCCGTCAGAATAATACTAAGCCAAGTCACAGCAAAATAACTACTGAATTGTAGTTTTCTTCAAGTACTACTAACGGAAGCATTCTCCTTACCATATTTTTGCATCGCACATCATTGAACTCAAACTTCACAACATGATCTTCTACTTTCGCTTTGTGGTCAATTTCTAACGAGCTTTAATACTGCACAGCCGGTTAATCACCTGCTATTCGACCCACGCGGAACTTTAAATGTTTTTTTGAAAGATTTTACGGGCTATGTAAGCCAAGTCGCTTGTATCTTCGAAAAAGAATTCATCAAGCTGAGTTTTCCTCCTATGAAGTAGTGCAGGGCATGAGCAAAGAATGTGTTGAACGGTTTCCTCCTCTTCTTCGTCCATGCAGCTTCTGCAGAAATCATTGGAAAACACACCAAGTCTTTTGGCGTGTCTTCCTATTAGACAGTGTCTCGTAAAAACACCTACAGTAGAACCTGGATAAAGGCGGTTCAATCAAAAAAATCACCAGCCCTTTAGTAGTTAGTTCATCAACTACCTAGGCTTTCCTATGATTCAATTGATACATTCACACTGGATCAACTCGTTTAAATTACTTTCTGCCATGAATGAAAAATCTTTAAGTTTTTTCCAAAATATTCAGTTCAATTTCTTTGGTTATTCCCTTTGTGCCTCAGATCTCAGACTGCTCCACGTGGAATAGTTACTTTTTGCCACTATTTTTCTATGACTTATTGTCTGATGTATTATTTTATTTAAGTACATTTTTGCACATGACGTTCATACTTTTTCCATCTTTTGTCAAATGAAAATGTTTTGCGGGCTTGAGACATGTGAGCGTGCAACATAGAGTTGCAATGGTCCTTTTTTCTTAACGAACACCTGCAACTTTAAGCGTCTGATCTTTTTTTTACTAATATCAAATAGTGGCTTCAGAGAAAACTGCACTTTTTTAAACTAAAAAGAAAAATCAGTGGGAATTAAAGGAGAACGGAGAATCAAAATGTTTTCTTCTTTTGCCATTCCAGTCATTATTAAAACTTTTAAATTGCCGCAACCCAGAAGTGTAATTTGTAGCTGTGAACAGTTTTAGATTTCCCATTACTCAGTACTCATGATAATTCCACTTAACTGAGAAACTCTATTGGGTATGATATGATATATGACTTACTCAGTTACTATAATATTGTCAACTGATCGACATTGGGCAACATCCCCCACCATGTCAAACATAATTTATTAGTTTATAAGGTTATGCGCCATGATCAACCTTTCCCATAGCCATTTACTATCTTACTTACTAAAGGTGGCGCTACAGTCCGGGTCGCATTAGGGCCTCAACCAACATGCTTCTTCATCCAGCTCGGTCCCTAGCTAGTTACCTCTAGTTTTGCACGCCAAGTTAATTGAGGTCCTCTCCTATACTTTCGTGCGCCACCTGAGTCGTGGTCTTCCTCTATTGTGCCGTCCCTCGCGGTTGGATTCGAAGACTTTCCGGTCCCGAGCGTTGGTGTCCATTCGCTCTACATGACCCAGCCACCTAAGCCGCTGGACCTTGACTCGTTTGACCAGGTCAGTGTCACTGTAAAGCCCGTGCAGTTCGTGGTTAAATCTTCTTCTCCACTCTCAATCAATGCAGGCGGGACCAAATATCACCCGAAGAATTTTTCTTTCGAAGCATCTTAAAGCGTACTCATCTACCTTTGACAGGATCTTTGCCTCTGCGCCATTTATAAGAACAGGGATGATAAGTGTCTAATACAAGGACACTTTAGTTGCTCGAGAAAGGACTTTACTACTCAATTGCCCTCTTAGTCCGAAGAAACAGCGACTGGCACGAGTTATTCTTCGTTTGATTTCAGCGCTGGCGCTGGTGTCGCTGTCTGAATTAATAGCGGCGCCTAGGTAGACGACCTCCTTAACTGCCTCAAAGTTATAGCTATCTATCGTGACGTTCTGTCCAAGACGTCGGTGTTGGGTGTCCTTTCTTGATAACAGCATATACTTGGTCTTGTCCTCATTGACCACTAAATCCATCTTCTGCGCTCCGTCTGAATGCTCACAAGCGCGCCATTGACATCAGGCTGCGTTCTTTCAATTATGTCAATATCGTCGGCATATTCGAGTAATTGGACGGATCATTGAATGATTGTGCCTCTTGTGTTGACGTGGGAGTTTTGCACTATTCTTTCAGCATCACCTTGCCTTAAACCTTTTTTAACATCGATAGCCATTTCCGTTTGCCAATATGTATTTGAAGATCAAGATACACATTTCTTCTCAGGTCAACTGTGTTATCGACAGTTTAAAAGAAATTCACCTCACGGTGAAAGAACTTTTGAAATCGGTTCAATAGTTTCGCGGTTCCAGTTTACGTTGCCGTTTCTGTAGGAGTATAAGGATAAAATAATTTACAGCCCATGCCATTCTTCAGGCGCAAAACTATCTATGATCAAAATTTAAATCGGATCAGTGGCTTAGGCTGGTGAGGGTTACAAAGCAACAGACAGAAGACAGAAATAGCTACTTTCACATTTAAAAAAGGTACTAGTTGTTAGTATTCCCACGCTGCTAACGCTGGGGTTATAATATAAATAAATAAATAGGGTGGCGCAACAGAGCAAGGAGCCCCTGAGCCTAGCGCATTTCTCACAACCATGCCTTGTGAAGGAATGGAAGGGACCTACAATTTTCTACCGGTTCCGAACGGCTTATCGAGAAAACGCTTTTCATGGCAATGAATACAAACGAACCTCTGGATTAACAGGCGGACATGCTATCCATCAGACCACCTCTTGGTCTTCTTTTATTTTATGTTTTTATATATGACTGTCAAGTAAAAGCCATAAAATTATTGTTTTGTCATCGATTTTGAATTTGTGCCTAAGATTCCTCACACCTTGGATGTCCCAAAGAAAGCAAAAAAAAAAATCCATTACATTTTTGTACAGGTTAGAAAAAAGTATACCTAAACGTGTTCCAACTATTCGATAGAGATCCATGCTTTTTTTGTTACGTTCCACAAGGTCTTTGAAAAAAGATTTAAGGTTCTTTGAATTGTTTGTTTATTTAAATTTTTTTCTCGATTTCTTCCCCGATTTGTTGGGGTTATACTATGAATAATTAACCAATCACACATCTCGTCATGTCATCGAGGCCGCTCTAGAAGCACAAAGACGCTCAACACATAAGAAGTGTATCTAATTAAGATGCATGATTTGCTTAAGCAAATGAAGCGCAAACGCCTTAGTCAATTAAATTAACGCATACTGCACTGTGCTGGCACTCACTTATGTTCCCCCTATATGATTGTGTTAATAGGTACGAGTATTGCTGTTTGATGCAGCAGTATATAATTGAATTACGATTAATAAAATCAATTCGCTATTTCACTTATGTACGTACCTCAAAGACTCACTGCATTAAATTTATTGAGTGAAAATTTCCGCTAACTGAGACTGATTAAATTAAATGGCGAGATGAAATGATCAAATAGCTGATTACCTAAGGAACAATTCAAGGCAAACAAAAATAAACAGTAAGCGAAATCGATGGCTAGCTGAACTCGATTCCCTCAGGAAACTCACACAAGTGCAGTGTTTCCTCTCAGCAGGAGCGTGGGGACGATTAAACTCGATACACATTACATCTTTTGCATTTGCTTTCGAGCACTAGCCTGCATTATTCAAGGAAGAAGTTGTTTCGGGAATTTGTTAAAACACCTGCTTTAAAAACGCCTCCACTCTGGGGGAACATATATGAACAGATAAATGCTTCTTTAAGACTGCTCCTCACTTCATCATTTCTTTTCTCATACATCTTCTCAGAGACTGGAGTAGGTATGCACGACCTACATGTGTGTGCCTTGCCTTATAAATACGTCAATGCCTTGAGCAGTGCCTTCTCAAACTTCAGCTTGATTAAGAACAGAAGTTTGAATATAAACGTGTTTTGAATAAGAAGCGAGATAACCTATAACCATTGCGCTTGACTTGATAAATGTTTGTTTTTTTTTTTTTCTTATTCTTCAATACTTTTTCTTAACCTGACTTCTTTAGAATTCTCGTCGAAGGGGATGGGAAAGGGTATGTTTTGTTGGCACAACATCTCGATTATTCGAAATAAGGATGTGCGGCCAAATCAACAGTATTCCGGGAATTCAATTGAAAACTCAATTTCCACCTAAATACACATTCGCTTTTTTACCCACACAGATGGCGTCAGTGTTTTTATTTTCAGACAATCAACTTTTGCAAAGAAATTTCTCGATTCCATTTTACTTCGTCCTTAAATTTTTTCTTTCTTTGGTTTAATCCTTTTTAAGATGAAACATGGCAGGGATCTGGCAGAATACACACACACCCCTACACCTGCTCGAAGTTTGTCTTACAAAGTGAGTGGAACAGTAAAGGGGGGCTGTATATTTCGTCTCAAAGCCCAGCGTTTAGATAAAGGTTACCTTAAATTAAAAGGTTACTAAATTTAAAGAGTCTTTTAGAAGTTAATGTATAGTAGGATCCAAGACCGTATCTACTGCTGTTTTTCATGTGTTACCTTTTCTTACAGCATATCTCTCGCTCGCATCCTGATGGACGAGAATAAAAAAAGGTGGAAGGTATGAGAAAAATGCAAAAAGAAAAATACTATACCCTTTGCATAAAGAAGAATATTTTGAAAATCTTTTGCAATTCTGTTTACCTAAGAACCTTCTCTGTATGCTTCAAGTTTCACCAACTGTTCGTTTAGAAGAATAACAGAGAGAGAAAAAAAATGCAAATTAAATTGACCGAACGAAGTCAATGCTTCCAAACTTCCCAACTGATTTGGGTGAGCTTTTGAGGATTATGGGAGGGATGGCATTCAATTTGAGTGAGAGCCGCTTCCCTCAATTTGTACACAATGAATGACTTTTAAATCAGGACTAAAGTAAAATTAGTTAAGAGACCAGGATTTTTCAGAGGTATTTCGGTTACCTACCTTTGAAGTGCGTAGTACATGCTTCACCTATTGTTGCCCTGTTTTTGATTTGAAAAGGAATAATATCGTTCTCTATAAATAGGAGCTATGGGTATAAAGAATTGCCTGTCTGCGAATTGGTAAATATGGAATCAGTTTAAGCAAGCACCGATTTGATTGAATTGGCTTAGCAAATCGAGTCAAACTTGTAAGGCTTTTGTTTAAATAATTTCATCTGATTTTCACAATAAACAATCACTAATTTTATCTTGTGATTTCGACATATACACAATTGTAACAGGCTTCGACATTCCGACGAGACAAGACAACACCCGAAAGAAGTTATGTTGAGATTTTCGATGAAATATTTAATTTGATTCATTTTATTGACGAGTCCAATTGGTTTCTAGATATTTAAGGCTACACGGCCAACACTCTTGACCTATTTCTCACCTCTCATCCCGAAAAATACAGAGTTTTTGTATCATCTCTTCTAGGCAAATTGGGGCATTTTATCATAGATTTTTCATATGCCGACGCATTATAAAAAGATAAAGTTCCTAAAAGATCTGTGACACATATGAGTTAGTCAATTAGGGCGGCCTGATTTATTTCTTTCAAAATTTTTAATTGGTGGAAATTTTGACACATTCAGCTGATATTTTGCGTAGCTCTTAACGGCATGAGAAACGTGGTTAGATTTGAGCTGTAAAGAGGCAATTAAGCATAGAGAAACAAGTTTTTTTTGTTCAAACGGGTCCAAAAATATCTGAAATGTTCATAAATAGGTACATAAGGCTAACTATTTGCATGACCAAAATAAAAGCAAAAAATACTGTTGTGCTCAAAAGGAAGGAAAGAACTGTTCGTCTTTTCTAAAGAAAATAAAGAACTTGACCACTTTAAAGTCAATTTGCTGGCGTCTTAATTTGCTGCTAACTCAACTCTTCCTGAGACCATAATTGGCTTCACCTGATCTTGAGTCTGTAAATTCTGTGTCCTCAAAGATAATATACATTGCGATGCTTTCTTTCTAAGGCTGAGGTAAACTCAGCGTGTCCAAGGTATTCTCGACGAAGCACTAGAAGTCGAGATAAAGATTCCACCAAGACTTAGCCAAAATAACCAAATACGACCAACTTTATTTTTTCCAATAAATTCCTTTTTATTTATCGTCTTAATAACAATAGGTTTACTTAAAATAGCATATACAACAATAATTCTGTACTTAGCGCAAATGCCAAAGAATAATCGGGTGGCCAAAAGCCTGTCCTCGATACCTTCAGGAGGAAGGGAAGGAGGAATAAACACAAGTAATCTTGTCCTCGACGTAAATGCCGAAGAATAATCAGGTGGCTACAAGCCTCTCCTCGATACCTTCAGGAGGAAGAGAAGGAGGAATAAACACAGCAATTCTGTCCTCAGCTCAAATGCCGAAGAATAAACGGGTGGCTACAAGCCTGTCCCCGATACCCTCAGGAGGAGGGGAAGGAGGAATAAACACAAGTAATCTTGTCCTCGGCGCAAATGCCAAAGAATAAACGGGTGGCTGTCAGCCTGTCCCCTCTACACTCAGGAGGAGTGGAGAGAGGAATAAACAAAGCAGGATCTCGCTTCTGCCTTATGTCCAAAGCACCAATGCTATGGAGTTATCGTTGAAACCGCTTTTGCGTCAGCAGCTTCCAATGTCCGTGAGGATTCCTGACGGGAATTCACACGGAATAAACGTTTGAGCCTTCCGGACTCTGTCCTCAGCGTACAATGCTGAAGAATAATCAGGTGGCTTTCAGCCTGTCCTCCCTACACTCAGATGGCGTGGAAAGAGGAATAAACAAATTTAGACAGCTGGTGCCGTCCTTTCAAAAAGTAAATGGGATTAGTACCAAGTACTGCTGAACCCCAAGTTTCAATTAAGTGCTATGTACACTCTCCCGAAGCGGAGCAGAAACTTAACTTTACCTGTTCGATATACATCCCTTTATCATATTTCCTACCACAAGTGAGTGTGAGTTCTATAAATGAGCAAAACCCATTGACCATTGAATGCATATTATGCAATGTCGCATGCCGATGCCTGTGTTTGTATACAGGAGTGGGGTGAATGGGAAACCTAGGAATGTGTGTATAACTCGTGTGTTGTTGCGGGTGCGGAGGTATTTGGTGCGTTTGTTGGTTTGGTTTTCTCGATATGCATAGATCTTTTGTATTTCGCCCGAATTTTGTTGAACAAAATATCCGCACTGTGACGGTTCGTTACAACATTAATCTGATGGTTCAGCTGGTGTCCCTTGATTCCGAAGTTGTATTCTTTTATGCTGAAAAAACTACTGTTCAATTTATTAATAGTTCAAATGTTCAAATAAGATTTAGCCTTTCATAGTACCTTTCCGACCTTTCAATACAAGTTGTATTTGATAGTGTCAAGCCTGATACCCATACTCTATAAATGCGGGTGTGCCTAGGGATCCGTTTTGTCTCTTCCTTATTTTCATAAACGACTGCTTGTCTGAAGCTTCTAAACGTCTTAGTTGTTTTTCTGACGACTCAAACCTCAGCTTAAAAATTTAAGTTGGAGTACAATTAACATGTTTGGTAAGGTGCTCTGGAAAAATCATTATACTTTCTTTTTGAGTACAAAAAAGAGCATAGATTAAGTGACGATTCAATTGCTTATTCAAATGATTTCCTTAACCATCGTCGTGTTGCTTCATGTCTGTCTTTTTGTTGTCGGATTTTTTATAAACAATATTCGGTTGAAATTCCTCCCTTTAAAGAATTTCCCCGCAAAACATGCCAAGCAAAGATTTTCAATGGGTATTACCTTCAGCTCAGTTTCGTGCGTACAGTGAAATATAGAGAATCACGCTTTGACCGGACGACACGGAAGTTAAATGATTTAACTAACTCTGTCTTTTTCTCGCATTGCAAAACACGAAACAAAAACACCATGTGCATCGGCACATATAAGTACATAGCGTTATGGTTAGCATGTCTGTCTACTAATCCAGATGTTTGTGGTTCGAATCCCAACAGATGTTGGGAAGAATGTTTTTCCACTGGTATCGCTTTTCACGAGGAATTGGCAAGTCCGTTAGTAAATTCATTACTGGAAAGCGCTTTCTCGATTAGCCGTTCGGAATAGGCAGAAAATTTTAGGTCCCCTCCATTCCTTGAAAAGGAAAGGTTCGGAGAAATGCGCTAGACCTTGGCGCTCCTCGCTCTGTTGCGCCACCCTTTTTATTTATTTATTTATTTATTTTATTTTATCGTCACCGCCATCCCAATACTTTCCTTCTTTTCTTATCGCTCGTGCTGTACTAATAACATTAAAAACCCCTTGATGTGGATTGTGATTGGAAAAAAAATTTTTACTGTTACCAAACGCAATTTAGATGGCAGCGGTGCAGAGGTTATGCATATTAGAATGAATTGTGGGATCTGAAAAAATGCATACCATAAGCCGAGTTCACACTGTACAATTAGTTGGACAAACTTCGTTTGACTGATGTTGGATGGTCGAATGTAGTTTGTGTTCAGACTATCAAGTACAACTTTATGTCGTTAGTTCCTCCGCTCCATCCAACTTCAAAGTTTTCAAAAATATTTGAAAATCTTTTAACAAGTTGGTCAAGACGTCGTCTGAGGGTTCACATTGTCAAGCATTGGTCGTTCAAGCCAAAGTCTGTCCAACTTACTGTAGTGTGAACGGCTCTATTTCTGAAGTTTCCTCTAAAAGTCAAAACAATTCAACAATACGAGACTGGTACATAGATCATAGCAATCAAATCAATTTCTAGTAATGTTTGAACTTTTACTGATACACTTATGCACCATGTGTGCCGAAAGGGTTAAAGTAAGTAAAAAAAAAAATATATTTTTTCAAGAATTTCTTAGCTAAGTTCGAACATCACAAATATCATTCGGTAAAAAAGTAGTCGAAATAAGTGGGTTCGAGTATCATCTGAAAATATTTGCTTGTCTGGTCCCGTAAGCCATCTTTATAGACCCATATATACAAACTTCCACACATCCTTAGACTCATTAAAATTGCATTAAGTTGGGTATCCTATACTGGGACTACGCTCCTGTTTCTATTGCGAAATAAACGATAACATTAGTTTTGCCATTATAATGGCAACAGATGTTTTTTTATTCGCTTGTTAAGTAATGAGCTAATTTTAATAGCCCCATATTCTTATATAATTACTGCCAAAACAAAAGACAAAGGCGTCTGCACAGCCACATTCGTATCAAAAACAACCACATTTTCTGGGATTTATTGCAATCGACTTTCCATACTTATGGATTTCTATTCTTCGTCAATCTGCGTTTTTAGTCACGAACACTAATTGTGTTTTTTCATGTCTATGGCTTTCGATTTTCCTGTCTTTCTCTTTTCTGGTTAATGCGCTTTCATTTGACCTGCACGTCTCAATCCTGCCTTTTTTAAAATGCAAGTAAGCGATATTGCCTGCGAAGCACGAACTCGATAACTAATAATTATAGTGGATAGATAGCGAAAGCTACCACTACCTCTCCTTTTTAGTTTGTTTTCTCTCCATTGAGAAAAAAGTTACGAAGTAGACAAAGGAGTAGACACATACAGTACTACAGCATCTGAAAAAAAATCTGACTTTGTAAGAATTGCGGCCTCAAAATGAACAGTGAGGTAGTCTTATGACTTTGTTAGTTTTCTAAGACTTTTGGAGTACCGTTCTAAAATATATTACTTTAATTGTCTGAAAATTTCATAAGGCAATATTAAAAACTACAGCTCTGGCAGGAGTTACTATTGTGAAGTGTCTCGATAAAGGGAGAGTTACGGTGCACCTCATGAGTCATAACTCGGTACTGGATCATCCAGTATCATCTGGGTAACTATGGGAAATTTTTGGATAATTAAAATTTTTCATATTTTTGGAACACTTTGAATTGAAAATTGCGTTGTTTTGTAAAAGTTGTAATAAATAAAAAAAAAAAACTCTAGAGCGTAACCTCTATAATCATATACAAGAACTTAGCTTAAAATCTCAAAAGGTTCGGTGCGGTAGTTTTGAAGTTATAAAAGGCACCGACTTTGAAGGTCAGGTATCAATAGTGCGCTCAAGTCGATCAGGTATAAAATATTCATTAATTTTGCTCCGAAGTCCGATCAACCTAAAATGTTCGAACTATTTTCTTGAAATATTACCATTTAAATAAAAAGTGTAAACAAAAAAGTAAGAACCTACTTCCCCTTTATAGCCCAGTCATTATGATTATAGTAAATTCACCTCGGAATTTAAGATACCCAGCTGTAGATAAATTTGTATAAACTTCAATTTTGACACCACAAAAGTTGTATCAAAACCTACAAACTGTAGGGTGTCAGCATCTATTGCGTGCTCGGTCCTCTATCTCGAAAACGGTTCAAAGAATTAAAAAACTTTTGAGTCAAAAGTTGTAGAGAATTAAATTTTCTACTATATTGTAACAGACACAAATGGCAAAAAATCCATAGGAAACGAGATACTTGCGAAAAAAGGATTTTTGTGACCTTTGACCTTTGGTTTTCAATAGACGCTGACACCCTACAGTATTTAGGTTTTGATACAACTTTTGTGGTGTCAAAATAGAAGTCTATACAAATTTACATCTGGGTATCTCCAATTCCGAGATTCTTGTCTAATTTTGACTAAAATGACTGTACTATTAAAGTAGCGAACAAAATAATTTATTTAAGAGAATTTAAGTTCATTGTCGATTGATCCTATCTTTGCAAGGGATCTGAGCCTCCAAAAGTCTACATTTTTCTTTTTCATTTCAGTGACATGTGTACAACCGAGCTGTTTGTCATTTTCTTTAGGAACAATTCCAAAATGCACTTTATGCGGTTTAGTAAAATTACAGATTTAACTACATTCATTGACCTTTTTTTCTTAGTTTAGCGTTTTGTGTTTTAGGCAAATCTCACACAGATTATCAAACTTGTGTCTTAAAGTAGCAAGCCCTAAACGATGAATCGAACTTGTTCGTGTTCGATACTTTTTCCTGGTGTAGGAGCTGGTTCTCAACCACTCAATTTTGATGTACAATGGTCACATACGTACACCAAAGATACAAAAACAGCTGCTCAACTGCTTACTACATTCTATTATAAATTTGATCGCAATCTGAGGAAAAATAAAAATAAATTCCAATTATTTTTGACAGCATATTTTTTGTCTCACGTCTAATAAATCAATCGTCCAAGACGATGTTTCAAAGGCTCAAACTACGTCAAAAATGCACCTCCAACCATCCATCCGATCAGGATTGAATCACTTTAGAATTTGCAACAGGAAAGAATCTTCGACTGACCGCTTTAATAAGCGTAACACCCGCCTCGCTAGAAATGCTCAGTTTCACCTTGAGCCCAACTTCGGACGTACAGTCAAGTATAGAGATTCATATATTAGTCGCACCACCCGAATGTGGAATGCTTTACCGAACTCTGATTTTCCCCTGCATTACAATTTACGAAAATTCAAAAGCAACGTGCATCGGTGTCTCTTTTAAAATGCTCTCCTATTTCCCTAAATGTTCTATAAAATTATAAGGGAAGTCGTAACCCCTTGATGTGCGCGTTAATTAAAAAAAATGCGTCTCTATTGAAACGAAAAGAAACGAAAGCCCCGATTAACTTGCGAGACAAGGATCTCAGACAGCTTCCTCAAGACTTGAACCAGCGCTTTCTCTATCAGCGTCGCATCATCAGTAAGAGCTTCAATAAACAATTGGATATGTCATGATCACAATCGCAGATGGGATGCCTCCATTGAGTGCAGACAGGTCAAACGAATACTCCTCAACGTCAGTAAATACAAATTCTGACCTTTCTTAAGCTAACAAGATATTATTGCTCAAATCAATTTTCCATTTAATTCTGCAACAATTCCTGTGTAAATGTTCTTTTCGTTTTTCATACCAGTGCCCTTTTTCTTTCGCTATCCCATTCATAACACCGATTGAGAAAAACTGAAAACCGGAACAAAATCCTACTAAATTCTAAGAACTTCGTTTCATTTTCCACCGTTTATCTCCGGATTTTATCGAGGTAATAGTTACACCATAGGGGCTGATGCTCTGTGCAAGCATAGTTTGAGTTGGGTACTTAACTTTTTTACCATGGCATCATCTTCTGGATTTTATTCGAAATTCTGGGAATCTTTATCAAAAGATGGTTTCTATTTGGTAGTACAATTGCCTGATATTTATGTGTGAGTGCTCCAGTTAGTATTTAGCCCTTTCACAAAGACAAAAGTAGAGTCTGCCGATTTTCAAAATTTCTTTCTAGTTGGTTGTCGTCAATCTTAAAACCAACTTAAAATGACTTTGTGAGTAAAGAAAATACCTAATATACTAGGCATTGAGAGTGATACAAATTTTGTAACAAAAAAGAAGAATCGAATCTTCTGATTACTTTCTTGGAAACTGCGAAGCTCTCATGCACCAAATACAGAAGCGCCCAAGATTATACTACCTTATAGAAAGGGGTCTAAACGCAACCCTTATAGTATAACCACAGTTACCTACTTTTATCTCCATATGGCTATATGGTAAACTGGGGCACATTCGTTACTTTTTTTTCATAGGCCCATTCTGCCGTTTTTAAAACCTTCAACAGAACTTGTTTTTTGTTCTCCAGGTAGTTTTAATAGTGGTAATTAATTCTTGGAAGAAATATTCTTCATATTATTCACCGTACTGGAACTCTAACCATTTTAAAAACTTACCTCTGTTTGATGAAAGTGCCCCGGCACGGGGCAGCTTCGTCATTCAACGGGGATCATTCAGCATCCTAAAAACGTCAAAGAAAACATGAAGAGTTAACTGTTCATTTCATATACATATCGTCGGCTGAGTACTATCTTGTTCAATGGGCCATTTTTCACAAAATTCAGTTCGGTATTGCAGATTGGCGCAAACTATTTTGTTCAACATATCTCTTTTAGTTTTTCAAGTTATGGAAAACAGCTTTGTTCAATATGACACATTTCTAACTCTTTTGGGTGTCATTTTTGTTCATCTATTTTGGTCAATGTCCACTGTTTTTTTGTTCAATATTAAAAAAAAATTTCCAACTTGTCATTGCTCCATACAATATTTTTTAATATCCAAAATGACTTCCATATTGATATTAATATATAACTCATTTAGAAGAAAAGAAAAACATTTAGTGTGACTTGTTTTAAAACTAAAATTGCCTTTACACGAGCAATACTTATGTTTTCTGGTTTCATTTCTCTTCAAAAAACAATATAGCCAATCTTCCGAAGCATCCTTAGATATATCCATATAGATATGTTCTTCAGCGCATATTCATACGCCATTCGAAACGAACTGTAAGTCAACCCAAAGTAATGAAAAGCCGACTTCTTAACATAAGAAACGAGTTCTTCCTCTTGAACTCTAGTGAAGACTTGTTTGAAGGTATACTTCGATTGAAATTTCACTGCACTTTCGTAGTCCGATGGCCCTTTCCAAGGATCCCGTTTCAAGCCTTGATTGCAAGGTCTGACGTTTTATAATGTATTTTCTTGCTGCAGACGAAATAGTTTCATTTTGCATTAAGACATCCGCAACTGTCTTCTTCATGAAATTTTCGTTAATGGAGTTTCAATTGATTTTCCATTTATAATTTCAAACCAAATTTACACTAAAACTAGAAAGACTAAAATCAAAACTTAATTTCAGGGTACATTCGGCACCTGCTCAAACTGCCCCAAAGCCATATGCCGAATCTTCCCCGACGTCACAAAATTGCTTAATTTTTCACATGTGCTTAGCAGTTTTAGAAACAGACTTTTCCCTTTATTATATTTGACTTCCTAACGTATAATACTTGGTAATGAATGAAATCTGCATTCCATATGGCAATTTTTTCACTTAGAAAATCACTACTTACCACATATCCAAAATAGCAACAGAGAGTTGGAAAACACAAAACTGCACACAACTTTCTTGAATGCGAGACTACTAATGTCAAACTAGGAATGTGTTCGTGAGTTCAGTAATAGATGCATTCAACGCAATTTTTATTTCTTAATTCAGCAAGCATCCAGTCGAAAATAGCTTTGACGAATGTGCCCCGATAATGAATGTGCCCCAGTTTACCATACTTATACGCATAGAGCACATTATGTAATTATAACAGCAGTTGTAACCTTAATGCTAACGTGCCTTTTGCCTAACCCAAAAGAAGTCAGTCAGTTGTTCACTAGCATAACAGTCTCACAAGTTTTTTGCAAAGACTTGAGAGTATAGTCGTCGCAGTATGTGCAACAATATTCGTTGCCTAAAGCTATTCGAGTTCCGCTCGAACTTCGAAGAACTTTTAGTGAGAAAATTGCTTATGATTTAAAAAGAAACCGCAAGATGACCCCCCTCTATGTCCAAACGGCCTATGGCTCATTTAAAAGAAATCACAACAAAAGGTATTCATGGACACTGTTAATAATGTCAGCAAAAAAAGTCTGCCCTGATGACTGCTCTATACCCTAATCGCAGATTTACCTACAATTGAAAAGTCAAAACGACTTTTTTTTGGAAAAAGTCCCTCTGTTAATTTGCAAACTACATTGCTACTTGTCAATTTTAATGAGCTTAGCCTGAGCTGAGTTCTTCATTTCCTTATCATCGCACGTAATTGTAACAAAAAACATTGTCACTAGGTACTTGAAAAATCAACTCTAATGATAGCCACGGAAAATGTATGCTTTTGACATCGTCATGACATGTTTATCCCTGTAAAACGCCCTTAAATTCATTCTTCATGTTACCAAGGACGGCATCGCATTATTCATAACATTAATCATTATAACTGTCCAGAGGTAGTTTCGTTTTCCGCCTGACCAGGTTAATGATCAACACACCATATTACTCGTACCTACTCGTGAAGTTTATGCTGGAGGACACTTTATAGAACCTCGCCTTTTTATTAATTTCTTGTCAAAAAACCAAAAAAAAAGCTAATACAGGTATAATAGATATACATGACTACTAAGGCAAAGGCAAAAGCACTTTCTCATCACTGTGCCGATGCCATGCCGTTGCGGTGGTGGTGTGTCGAAAATTGTCAGACCAAAGAAACGCTTTGAAAAGACTCTTAAGTATACACAAGGAACGTAGTTTAAATTGGCCAAAACCATCATCGTTACCGCAAGTGATCTACATCACAAGCAAAAAGCAATTCCTTGCTGAGATGTTCAGCTAAAGTAGCTGTATCCCCTCAAACCATTCCCCCCAACCATCGCGTCGTCCGTCGCCATCGTAACTCTCTTGACTCGTGAATTCTATCGGTAGTCTTAATCGGATAATATGGAAATCCTTAAGTATACGAGTATAGTCGAGGATTCTTTGCGATGATTATGTTTCGTAGCAAGGCTGGCTAAGAAGCGGTAATTTTGTTTCGTATTGAATTTGGTTCTTGGGTATTCTTCAGATGCCATCGTGATAAAGTTTGACTACTCCTGTCATTTGTTTTGGCTTAGTTGACTTGAAAGAACAAACTTTGGTATTTTTGTATTTTTTTCTTTTTTTTTTTTTTGGTTTTGTTTTGAGTTTTTTTTTCTTCTTTGGTTTGTGTTTGGCATTGTGAAAGTTATTTTTCAAGTTCCCCAAAAGCCTGAGTGGTATAGAGAGTGGAATTAATAAATATTTGCTTAAGGATTTGAACGTTGATTTAATGTCACCAGCCTGTGGACCATGAATTTTCGCTTATATTATTGAGACAGCGTTACGAAAGTTGTGGTGCTGTATAGTGTTTGTTGACCCTGTGGCTGCGGCTGTGTTGGTAGTCAGTAAAGACCAAAATTCTAACATTTTGAATATTTGCCGCTTGGATGTAGCTAACACCTGATACAAATGCCCTAAAAATGCTTTTCTACTTGTCTATGGGGAATCAAATATTGTGATGAGTTTGTTACAAAATAACTCGAAGGAAAATTGGTTCAGGTGGAATGTGTCCTTCTGTACGGGGGTAGATATAGCGTTTTTTGTGGATAGATTCTGAGTATATCCGTGTATCTGGGTTCCAGGTGTGCTGTGTAACTATAAATGTTGCCTAACCTTTGAAAAAAGGGCGTCAATTCTCTAATGTTTGCTGTATACAGTATACCTTGTATTAAATTACCATATATTCCATTCTTATAATAATAACAGCGGCAAAAGAATAATATCTAGTTTTTTTTAATGATGGGAGTAATAAATTTGTTAGGATATAAAAATGTTGGATACAAATTAAAGCAACAAATATTTTGATAAATTTATAAATTATTTATTCTTAACTCGATAAGAAAGTTTTTCGAAAATATTAACTCTGCCCATACTATTTCATAACCAAAATTGACATCTGTTCATTCTTTTTCAAACAAAGGGTTGTCCTTTAATCATAAAAATATTGAAGAACCTCTAGAGTCCATTTTAACCCTCCAGCTAGGTATAACGCCCCTTTTTAATGGGTAAAACCGACTCTTATTTTCAGCAAATAAAATGTGTAGTAGGTATTACATTTCACAAAAACTGGCACGACTGGGTCGCACGAGCTTGCGATTGTTTGTTATGAAAATTGAACTAAAGTGGGTTGGTGGCTTAGAACTTTCAAAAAATTGATTTTTTTTTGTAAATACACACTCCTAAGAATATATATTATGTACAAACTAAGAATTATATGTAAAAACTTTATGACAAAATTCCAAGTATTTCAGGATCTAAGGCCAATTAAAAGGTCAGGCAAGTAAAAGAATCGGGGAGTCGGGCTCTTTTGTTCGCTAGTTGCAGCCGTTCGGGTTCGTATACGTCACTAAAACTAGTGCATAGATTTAGCGGAACAGTTGTTTGTTCTCAGAGTTATATTTATTAGTTGAACGTGGTCCTCAACGATAAATATTGGAATATTCTTGAAACCGCCAACGCGTTTTTTTTTCGAAACTACTTTTTTGTGTCTTGCGGTTGCCAAAAAACAAAAACTACTGTGCCGATTGATCTGAAATTTAAATATGTTGTTTTGAACAGTTTAAGCTACAGCAACAACTAATACAAATAGCTTCCGTTAGATATTTATATTCTAGATATTAAATTTTTACCCTTAACTGCTTGTCAATTTGTTTAGCTCCTGCGATAGCTATACTTCTTCTGATTCAATATTGGCCAAATTGTTTTATTCCAGATTGAATTTTGTTAGAGAGGGAGATTTCAAGTCCATCGTTTTAGTTGAAAACATTTTTTTTGTCTGAAATTTCATATTTCTGTAAGTAATAAAATAAGTGTAAAAAATAAATTTAAAGCATTACTCACTACCCCTAGACCACCACTCAAAATATATTCAATGGAATATTCTAAGGACTTCAAGAGCAAATGCGAAAAACGGCAACCTTTGGAAATTGCTAAGTCAGGTGCTTCTCAAACATCTTTGAACCTCCTTGATAGGGTACAAAATAGAGCGTTAAAATTGATAGGTGATAGTTCAATCGTAGAATCGATTGATTCTCTTGAACATCGTCAAAACGTTGCCTGTCTCACTCCCTTTTATCGCTTTTTTTCACAAGCAGTGCTCTAGTGAAGTAGCCAGTTGCATTCCTCCCCTGAAGCAATTTAGCCGCAACACCCGCCTCGCTATAGGAATGTTCATCAGTTTTACCTTGAGCCCAACTTCGGACGTACAGTCAAGTATAGAGATTCGTATTTCAGTCGCACCACCCGAATGTGGAATGCTTTACCTGACTCTGTATTTCCCCTTCATTACGATTCACAAAGATTCAAAGGCAACATGCATCGGTGTCTCCTTTCAAATCGCACTGTGCTTAACAACATTATAAAGGTATTCATAACCCCTTGATGTGCGCGTTAATTATAAAAAAAAAAAATTACTTTGCACTTTTTTAAAAACAAATTTATAAAAAAAGTATGCAAAGCTTAAATTGCTGCCAGGAGTTGTTTTAACAAAAAAATTGGAAAAAATCAAAGATACTGTTTTGATATCATAATAAAGCAATTGCATTTAGGGAATGAGCATTCAATTACAAAAAGTTCCCTTTTTAATTTTTTTAAATCAGCCTAGAACTCGCGGCACACCAATTTAAAAACAACACGTTCTGAGAATTATGCTTTTATACAAAAACTTAAAAATTTCCAATACCCAAGTTTCACACTCTTTATACACACATTCAACACTCGCACGAGACATAACAAAGGGCAAATCTGACCTTGGAAAGAAGGGACGTTAGTGCAATTGGACGGTAATTGGAAAGGGAGGAAGATTCGCCTTTTTTAGGGACCGGCTGGACAAATGCAGTTTTCCATCTGCTCGGAAAAATCCCAACAGAATAGGAAAGATGGAAAAGCTTACGCAGAGGTTTTGTCAGCGTAGAAGAACACCTCTTCAGAATAACGGCGGGGATACCATCTGGACCAGCGGATTTATGTATGTTGAGATCTTTAAGGACTCTCGCAACCGAGCGAGTTCGAAAAAATATCTGCTGCATCAAAGAATTTGCAGACTCAAGCTCAGGTGGAACCAAAATGCTCTAAGGAAGTGTCGAGATGGCAGCAAATTGAGCTGCCAGCAAATTGGCTATGTCGATGGAGTTGATATAAGCGGAGTCATTGAAGACGAGCGTTGGGACCGATGACGTGGTCGAGTTCTTAATGTTCTTAACAAAATACCAAAAGTTTTTACTTCCTTTTGGATAGTATTTTTTGCCTTACCTTTTGGTCATATAAAAACTTGGTCTTTTATATGTGAATATTACAGGCGTTCCTGGCGCGCTTAAACTTATTTCTGTTTTCTTCTGTAGGGTCATTTTTGAAAATCCGAAAACATTTTTCTCTTTCCCTAATCATCTCTCTACAGCTCGAATCGAACCACGAATTTTCTTTGGGGATGATGCTCTTTGATCTATGCGGAACAAAGTTAGTCATGCCGTTGAGAATTACTTTTTAAAATATACATACATACAGTTATTTTTTTATTTGCTTATTAAAAAAACCACGGAAATATGTGCCACCATAACGACTATTTCACGTTTACTTCTTCTTGGACACACCGACAGTGCGACCACGACGACCAGTTGTCTTGGTGTGTTGACCACGAACACGGAGACCCCAGTAATGACGCATGCCCCGATGGGCACGGATTTTCTTCAAACGCTCCAAATCATCACGGAGTTTAGAATCCAATGATGAGGATGTGTACTGAGTGTACTTGCCATCGATAACATCCTTTTGTCTGTTCAGGAACCAGTTGGGGATCTTGTACTGCCGAGGATTCTGGATTATGGTGACAATTTTGTCGACCTCCTCATCGGTGCACTCTCCGGCTCGCTTAGTGAGATCGACGTCGGCCTTCTTGAGGACAATGTTGGCGTAACGACGACCAACACCTTTGATGGCAGTCATAGCGATGGTCACCTTACGTTTACCATCAATGTTCGTATTCATGATATGAAGAATGTGCTGAAACTTTTCTGGAATAACGAGAGATATTTTGCCTTCAGAGTCCACCAAATTCAAGCGAAAAAAGGATATATACGTTAGATATCATATCAGCAGATGCATCCACGTTACCATCAAGAAAGCACAATGACCAGTTGAAATTTCTCTCTTTTAACTGCAACGGAAACTGGGAAATCTACCGATATGACACAATGGTCCGATGTGCCTAGAGGTGATGACACTTTTACCCTGTATTTTTCGGGATGAGAAGTGAGAAACAAATCTAATGTTTTGGCCGAATGGCCAGAAGTATCCGGAACCCGAGTGGGTTCATCAACAAGCTGAGTTAAAAGATTTCATTCAGCAAAGATCTCAACACACCTACCTTCGGGTGTTGTCTGGCCAGAATGACGAAGCCACCCAGAATTGTGTACATTGAAATCACCCGCAATGGCGATTTCAGTGCGAGGATAAAGGGAAACAATTCTTGTAATGGAGTCAGATAGCGCATCGAACTCGTAAGAAGTTGAATTACTATCCAAATTGGGGCTTCTATAAATAAAACAGTAATGGATGATATGCTTATTGACGTTGAGTTTTAACCACATGAAGTAAAAGTTCGTATTTGAACAGAGGCCGTATTGTGGTAGAAGTTGATAAGCAACAACATTACGGATATATACGGCGAGGCCATATGAGAAAAAAAATAATGGCACCAAGCTATACCCAGGAAGGAAAAACTCTGAAGGATCAGAATCCGGACCCACCTGTGTTTCACTCAGTGCCAAAACAGCTGGCCTGCATTTAGCAGTGTGAGCGTACACTGAAAAGAAATTTGTTCTCAGCCCCGGATGTTGCTAAAATCAACACTGAAAATACCCCTCATTACAACACACAGAAATAAAAAAAAACAAAATACTAACAAAGACAACTAAGTCAAACCATCAGGTGAAGTTCCCAAAAGAAAACCGAATAAACTAATTGCAGCCGGTGTTATGCCCTAGCGCAATATGGATTCGGTTATCTTATGAGAAACAACACACGATGGTTAACTGTCCGCCTTACAAATCAATGGGCTCCATGCAAGCATACATTGTTGAATAGTTAACAAGGGTATTCACTATTCACTTTATTTGTCCACCTCGGAAGTCGGAACATATGAAAGACTTTCAATATTTAAATTTCAGTAAGATATTCTACAGGAAATTTACTAACGATTTTTTTTTTTGATCCTCTAAATGAGGCCAAATTTAAAATCAGACACCCCATTTTAAATACTAAAACCCTTGCTTTAACCCTCCTTTCGCTTCTCATTTGCTTGACATTCTGTGCGATTTATTTTTGAACTAATATTTGTTCTCAATCAAATATTTCTAGACAAAGATAAAACCATCATTCGAAATTTTCGTTTGCAATCAAAATTTATGCTATTTTTAACCTGAGTTTATTTTTTTTATTTTGGTTTTTAGGTCTGTTACTTCACTTTTCT
Source organism: Melanostoma mellinum (assembly GCA_914767635.1). Taxonomy (NCBI): domain Eukaryota; kingdom Metazoa; phylum Arthropoda; class Insecta; order Diptera; family Syrphidae; genus Melanostoma; species Melanostoma mellinum. The sequence continues at coordinate 53,275,694 of OU612059.1, read as the reverse complement.
CTCTTGAACTATCGTAATTTTGAAACTGTTAAAATTCATTTTTACCAAGTCCATCTTGAAGTTTTCACTTTTTAGTGTGCTGCTGATGATAACAACAATGCTCAGCAGCAGAATCATTAGTTCCGAACTAGGGAACTACAAAACAAGCAGAATGACCAATAGAGGAACCCCGCTGGGAGGAGTTCTATCTCCCCTACTGTGGAACCTGGTCGATAACAAATTGTTAATCCACCTAGAGGACGAAGCTTTCAAAAACATAGCCTATGCCGATGATGTAGCAATTGTCGTTTCAGGCAAGCACCCACAAACACTAGCTGAACTGCTACAAACAGCACTTAAGCACGGGTCACACAGAGCTGCTTGCCATTGGCGAATCGAGTAGCCGCTGCAGCCAGCCGCTGATCAGCTTTGTGTGACCACAAAATTCACTACACTCGCTGGCAGCCGGCGAGTAATTGGCAGCGGCTGGCAAAGTTGAACATGTTCAACTTTTGGCTGCTAGCAGCGGCTGGCAAAATATAAAAGCACTGATACACATTCTATTTTGTAATTGTTCTTTCCAAATTTGTGTCAAATATCATAAATAGGTTTAAAAATAATGTTCAAAAACAAATTTTTGTATGGTTTTCTGCAGCTGTGTGTGACCGCGTCACCAGCCGCTGGCGCTGCCTGCTTCTGCTACTGCCAGCCGCTGGCAAGAAGCGGCTGACAAGCAGCCGTGGATGACCCGTGCTTTAACAAGCTTAGTAATTGGCCTGTATATTGTGGTCTGAACATCAATCCATACAAAACGGAAATACAAAATTCTGGACTTCAGACCCCCAACTATTAAAGCGGTAAATCTCATACTGTCAAATCCGGCTTAATATCTATGTAGGTCTCATTTTTTGACAAAAAACTGACCTGGAAAACCAATATTGTGGAAAGAGTAAATAAAGCCAACGTGGCACTCTTCTCCTGTAAAAAAGCCATTGGTGGGAAATGGGGTTTCTCCCCCCAAATCACCCATTGGCTGTTTACATCGGTAATTAGACCGATACTCACATACGGGGTGATAGTCTGGTGGACAGCACTAGACAAGATGATCAACTACAACAAGCTGGCCAAAGTTCAAAGAACGGCTAGTCTGTGTATTAACCCCATCGGACGCCCTCAATGTACTACTAGATCTCACACCACTAAATATCTTCAGCAAACAAGTCGCAGCTAGCTCAGCTCCTCGACTCAGAGCTACATCACAGTGGACCAATAATCAAATCGGCCACACTACCATTCTAGATTACTTTAGATTCTTACCGAATCGATCCGACTACACCACCCCCAAATTGGTGTTTGACAACAATTTCCAAGTAACCATACCTTCAAGAGAAGCTTGAGGAAATGGAGCTCTTGTGGAAAATGAAGCAATACACTTTTACACCGATGGTTCAAAAACCAGCAAAGGTGTGGGAACTGGAATCTACTCAAACTGAACCTCAGTCTTTTTCTCCACCTACCCGATCATTGTAGTGTGTTCCAAGCGGAAATTCTGGCGATTAAGGAGGTGCTGTCTTGGCTCAAAGAAAACGTCATATCCACCACGGATATTCGGATCTTCTCAGACAGCCAAGCCGCCCTTAAATGTCTTGCCTCTGTCTCTACAAAATCCATCACGGTCCAAAATTGTCAGATGTCTCTGAGGGAGATGTCAAATCAGTTTAACATTCACCTTTCATTTTTTGGATGCCAGGGCACAGGGACATTCCAGGCAACTGTATGGCAGACGAACTAGCCAAAAACGGTACGACCACTTCCCTACGCTCAGAATGGAACAGCATAGGTATACTTATCGCTGCATGTAAACTCCTACTTAGACAACACGCTTCGAGGATAACAAACACTAGATGGACTGAGAGTCACAACCGCCTTGCTACCAAAAAAGTTTGTGTAGACTCAAAACGCTCGAAGAGTTTGTTAGCCCTGAACTGCCTGTATCTAGGTTCTACCAAATGTGTTCTTATGGGACATTGTCTAATAGGGAGACACGACTTGGTGTGTTTCCCAATGATTTCTGCAGAAGCTGCATTTACGAGGAGGAGGAAGAAACCGTTCAACACCTTCTTTGCTCATGCCCTGCACTATTTCATAGGAGGAAAACTCGAACGACTTAGCTCACATAGACCCTAAAAGTCTTTCGAAATACATTAAAAGTTCCGCGTGGTTCGACTAGCAGGTGATTAACCGGCTAGTCCCGTAATGGAAGATTGATAAGTGATCAACTCGTTCATCTTACATCGGGTTTCTGAGATCAGTAGGTGATTAACTTGCTGATCTCTGTGGTATCACAATGGGCCTAACTGTGTCAGGCAATGTACTTATTGGCTAACAGCCACTGCCACCTAACCTAACCTATGACACACCCTGTATTTTTCGGGATGAGGTGCGGCCGCATGGCCCTAAATATCTGTAACCCGAGTGGGCTCATCTACAAGTTGATATAAACGATGTCCACTCTTGCTACTGAACGAGCCTTGAAGTCACTTAACTAAAATTTCACGGATGTTCCAAAAAAAAAGTTTATCTTTACGTTCATTTTCACTATCGCCACTTAAAGGGGTCAATCCTTAATCACTATCTTTTGCACCTACTTTGGTTTTTTTTCACCAGAAGAGTTTTTAGTTCCGAATTCCACATATGCTTATGATATGACAATCCCTTTTGGTTGCCTTATCAACATGTCGTTTCAAAAAACCTCTTCCCTTTTCCTTCGTCTTGAGTATGTTTGAAAATCCTATCCAATAGTGCAATATCTTCCACCTACGCTTACGCTCAATTAGGGGATTATGTGGACTGGTGCTATGTATGACACACAAGACACGGGACGATATGTCTATCTGACTCGTTCCATCATCTCCTTTTTTAAGTTCCAACCAAAGATTTTCAAATTTTGTCTAATGCTTTGCTTTACTTTGCGAGCTTCCAGAATTCATAAACTTTTCCTGAGAAATATTCGAGCCGAGGAATGGTACCATCGTACCATAGTCCCTGCATAGATCTTTCTTTAATCAAATGTCTGTGTATTACCAGAAAAACGAAATCTAAGGCATTCGTCCTTGCAAGTGAAAATATTTATTCCTCGACTTGTTCCCGTTTTTGGAATTTCCATCAAATGCATTTTTTATTCGAAGCGTTGCTGTTTGACATTAATATTTGAGTATTTCTTAGAAGTCAACAATAACTGACTGCTGCACTAATATGAAGGCGTTGGTGCCCAAGTCCTTGGGTACCTACGCCTTAGGATTTCTTAGAACTCTTAACTGAATTAATAAATATTGAAGACCTTCCCACAAAAAAATTCCAATGAAATTTATAATCAACAGACCAATCTGCTGGGTATCGAATATAGAAGACCGCCATTCATGAGAATATCCTGAAAGTAGCGACCCCAGATCCCAGAATTTTACATTTCATGTCGAGTTTTTAGCTCCGTATAAGCTCCTTCTTCCAAAGGAGCCATGTTTTCCTCTCTCTCTTATACAGATAATATTTTTACATACAATTGTACTACTACTGCACACCAACTGGAATTGTGTAAAGGAGCAACTCTATTCGTTTGATATCACAAATCACATAATATTAGTTGCAAGGAACTCAATGTTAATGTTTCGTGAATACCCACGGAATTTCATACTTTTTGGTTCAAACGAAATTGAATTGTTTTTTATTTAGATTTGTTATTTTCAGTGTAAGAACTGTGTAAGCATTCTACGATTCGACAGCCTGTTTTGAACCATGCTTGGAACTTCCTAATGTCCTAATGTCGCGTCGGTGTCCTTGGCGACCAAAATAAATAGCAACATATGACTACACAAGAACTGAACCATTGGCATGGGATGAAACATTTTCGCTGCTTGCAAAATTACATTACTTCTGGCACATGGAACGGCCTCTCGATATTCATTGCATTGCCATGCAAATGCAACCCATAATCACGCTATGTTATATGATTTTCGCTCGATTTAACTTGGCAAATTTTCAAAACAATAATTATCTGCCGCGTCGGCTAATTTGATTGCAAAAACCGGGTTGTACCCGACATGAAGCAGCGCACGGTGTGATTATGGCAGACAGATCTAAATTTCGAAATACGATATGTTGCACAAAAGTAATTACAAGCACTCAACACACTCCCTTTACACTCATTACTCAATCAAATGGCTGAGGTGCAACACAGAGCTGTTCGGTAGAGGGTGGTGGCGGAAACATCGCCAGGATCTATGCGTTCTTAAACATTACAGCCCGCTAACCGTTTCAATTAGTCATGTGGCATAAAGCCGAATTCATTTTTGGCCTCGCAAACTTTACGGAACAACAAATTTATATTAATTTCGTTATTTAGACTTACATGCTAAATGCGATGCCGGGCAATGTTTGGTCTTTGGTGTGCCGAAGCATGGAAATGTGTCGATGGTAATTATTATCGGTTTGTTGGCGGACGGAAGTCATTGTTGCAATAATTTTTTACGGTTATAATTAGCTTTGGATGTATTCTAGTTTTTTGTTTGAACGCCGAACGGTTTGGTGGCTTTTGGGTTGTTTTGTGGAATGCCTTGTTTTACTATTGCGTGGATATAAATTAAACGGGACAAGCCAAAGTACATGCACATCAATGGATAGCGTTCATATTCACTCAGGTTTGAATAGTTTTTGTAATGATATTACGCAGCAGGTTCCAGGTACCATTAATGGGTTCAATTTACCTCTACGTGTTTAAAAATCATTTCAATTATGAATTTTTAGCACAAAAATCGAAAAGCCTATTAATGAAATCGAAGCATTTTACAAAAAATTGCATATAATTAGAGTAAAAGTGAAAAAACAGACCATATTGTGTTTGTATAATTGGTTTTGAAATTCAATTGTAAAAATCGAGTGTAGTTGTTAGTAGGTTCAACTGGACGTGCGATGGGGGTAACATTATACAAAAAGCGGATATGAATTACCTCAGTTTGGAAAAAAAAATTAGATTCGACATTTGGAGTCGAAAAAAAATTTGTGAGTTCGATAACAACGGATATGGAATAGATCGAGTCCTTTTCGATAAGAAGGCCAAGTCTAAGACTTTCTTCAACTTAATTTTTCCTGAAGAAAAAAAAACGAAAAATTTTTAAAAATCAATTTTATTCAAATTTATTCTGTATTACAAAATGCTCTCAAGACTTGCGATTTAGACTGACAAATTCGTCATAGACGCTGACGTTCTGCTGACGTTGCGGTTTGGTTCCTTGACCTTGTTATTATAACCTCTGTAGTCACACAAAAGGTTTGATGCTGGGACTATTTATTTGCGCCTGGGCTTTCATCTTTGATACAAACTCAATTTTTTTAAAACGAAGTTCTTTTGCACACTCCACCGGGGGTAATGTTTATGGCCCGTCTTTGAATGGCTAGGTTTTCTGCCTGTTATACGTGGGAGATTCAGCAGATCTTAACAAAAAGCAAAAATATTTTTCTCTGGCTATCGTCTTTCGCGAGGAATCGTCGAGTTCTCGGACGATAAGTTTCTTTGCCATGAAAAAAGCTTTCTCGATTTGTCCTTGAAAATGGTGGACGATTTAAGGTCCTTTCTAACGCGAGCGGTGTTAGAACTTTGTTACTTGCAAGCAATTTTTCGACAAAACTTCTTACAGTAGACGCTCGATATAGTGAATCTCGCAAGAGTGAACTATCCAGTATAGTGAACACCCAAAATTTTACATGCACTACTCTAAATAGTGAACAATAAAGATCTCGAAATAGTGAACACATACTTTTTCTCAGGTTTGAACAAGAATATTGCAGCTGCAATGCGTCTACAGTATGTCGACTACATTTGAACAAATTCTACCGTTCATTCATGTACATCTCACACTGAATCACAAAGGAAAGTACATAGTCACTAGACTCAGTAGAACTGAAGTTCTTCCTGTGTTCTTACTTTTGTACAACAGCAGACAAAATTAACAAACTACTTTCCAAAAAATTGATTGTTATAGTGAAAAAAAGATGCTAATTTGTACATGTTATATGTATGTACATTATTGTAAATTTTTCGTTTTTTATGAGTTAAAATGTTTTTGTTTTATATTATTTTACATGAGTACAAGCGACCCGCCCCGGCTTCGCACGGGTACAGTGTTGATACTAAGTAAACTACAGAAAAACTGTGAACGTTGTATATAACAACACAACAACACAGCGGTCCGCTATGGCTTCGCACGGGTATAAAATAACAAAAAAGCAAACGCTACGTCCCGCAGTTTTTAAGTCTGTAATATCTTCGAAAATATTCATTTAAATCACACACTGTAATGTATTAAATTGGATAAGGAATGATACTGTATCGTTTAAAATAGCTTGGTAAATAACCCATATTTTTTGTAATATGTAAAAGATAAAAATGGTTACTGCGGGTTATCCTTAGGAGATAAACACATGCTGCCGCGAACTTTTTATTCATCTTTTTAAGAAATACAATTCCGTACTACATAAATTTGTTCAATCTCGTAAGGTTTAGCCAGCGTTTGCAATGCAAGCGCAGAAAAATATGTTGTTACGACATCGCATTACAAATCTTTAAATTTCTCGGCTTTTATCTGCTATAAAATGTATGTATTATACATATCAACCTTCTTCTTGAATCACTCTAATCATTAAAAAAAAACGCATCAAAATCCATTGTGTAGTTTTAAAAATTTAAGCATGCATAGGGATAGAAAAAGCGACTTTGTTTTATACTATGTATGTAGTGATGATGTATTAAGAATTGTTTTTGTTTTTAGCAGTCAACTTGATTAAAGTGTTTGTTTATAGATTAAATAAATATAATTACCTTCACACTGAACAAAATGTGCATTATTGATCAAATTTAGCTTTTGAAAGCGTTTCTAGCCTCCCGCTCGAAATAGTGAACAATCTCCAAATAGTGAAAAGGGCTGGTTTTTATTACTTCACTATATCGAGCGTCTACTGTATTTATAAGAACAAGTTACTTTTAGGAGTTGTTTATCGACCTAATCGTAACGTTAACATCAATCCTCTTATTGCACTATTAGAAAACATTTCTTTAAATTGCACCCAAGTTGTAATAACATGTGATTTTAATAGTAACCTTTTAGAAGAGTCCTCCCTAAGCGGTGCTTTAAGATCTTTTAATATGTTTCCTGTTAATACCAGTTTTCCAGCACATTTCCCTAGTACTGTAAGTACATTACTTGATATTTTTTTGTAAGTCACACAGGAATTGTACTTTTATACGACCAACTTTCTATGTCTGCATTTTCAAAGCATGATCTTATTTTCAGGATATACGACTTTGGAACAACTTACGATCCTGAATATTATGAGTATAGGTATTTCAATCACATAGACTATGAATTGTTAGAACAACACACTAGGTCCACATAATGGGAAAGGGTGTATGGCTTAATAAACCCTACAGAGCAAATTGAATTTTTAAACAGAAATATTGTCAATCTATTTGATCAACATGTCCCGATAGTAAGACACGGGCAACAGCCCTGGTTTACTACCAAAATTCAACAGCTAAAGCTCAAGCGGGACCAATCGTTTGGACAATGGAAAAAATTTAAACTGTTTGTCTTTCATGATAATATGTACCGAAATTTGCGCAATGAAGTTGTTTCTAAGATCCGAACAGCCAAAAGGCAGATCTGTATTAAAAGATTTAATTTGTCGTTGAATGGGAAACAACTTTGGAAGAACTTACGAGAGATTGGAAGGAAAAACAACGTTAAGAAAAATATCGATGTTAATCAACTTAACCAAAGCTTTGTAGACCTGCCATTTCCAAATTTGACGGATGATCCCGTACCAGATGTCGAATCTGTCATTGAACATGATGAACTCTTTCATTCACTAGGGTATACGATATCGATGTTGTAGAGAGTATCATATCGATCAAATCAAATGCAATAGGAATTGATGAAGTTCACCCTGTTTTCCTTAAAGCAATACTCCCAATAATTTTACCATTCATCACTCATATATTCAATACAGTGCTTATGACTAGAGTATATCCTAGCCAAAGGAAGTTATCAAGAGTAGTCCCTATTCCTAAAAGTCGCGTTGGTAATGATTTCAGGCCCATTTCTGTGTTGTCGTTCTTATCGAAAGCATTTGAAAAAATTATGCAAAAACAAATAAGCTCCCATCTGCATACACAACACATCCGATCACCTGTTCAGTCGGGCTTTCGACTTAAACACAGCTGCTTTACAGCTCTTACAAATGCCATAGAAGATATAAGGCAGTCTCTTGATAAGGATAACGTCACATTCCTCGTGCTGCTCGACTTCTCCAAAGCATTCGACACAATAAATCATTCTATCTTGAGCAAAAAATTGCTCACGATAGACAAGTTCTCTAACTCCTCCATCGACCTTTTACAGTCCAATTAAAGTAGTAGAAAACAGACTGTTTTTGCAGCGAATAAATATTCCAGCTTTCTATCTACGAATCGATGTGTACCACAAGGCTCCATCCTTGGACCTCTTCTTTTCTCGCTGTATATTAAAGAACTTCCCAAGCAAATCACGACATCATCTGTTCATATGTACGCTGATGATGTTCAGCTATACCTATATATATATCTCGGAATGACTTTTAATAGGAATGTTAGCTGGGATACCCACATTGATCAAGTTCTTGGTAAAGCATACGGAATTCTCCGTCAACTTCATTCATCACAATATGCTAGCTAAAACACTTATTATTCCGGTACTTACCTATGGTTGTGAAATATTTGCCAACTGTGATGCTGTCAGCAAACGTAAACTAAACGTCGTTTATAATAATGTTGCACGTTATGTGTACTGCTTAAAAAGATACGATCATATATCTCTCTTCTCAAAAAGTGTATGTAATTTGTCCTTTGACAATTTATTGCGATACAAAACTTTAATTTTGCTTTTTAATGTAATTATTACACGTCAGCCTTGCTACCTCTTCGAAAAAATACACAGATCCTCATCTAACAGATCGGAACAAATTATACTTCCTCGATTTTCTTGTTTGACGTCAGAACGGCAATTTTTCGTCAATGCTATACGCCTGTGGAATTCCTTAACGAGGCAAGAATTTACGTGACATAGTTCTTTTCCGTAAAGAACTCTTCAAACACTACCAACTTCATGCTGGCTAACTAGTCTCTCTCTCTCTATCTCTCTCACTCTCTCTCTCTATTTTTCTTTCTCTTTCTTTCTCTCTCTATCTCTATTATAACTCTTCATTAAAATTAAATTTAAAATTAATTAAAATTAATTAAACATTAATTAAAAATTAAATATAAATTAAATTAAATTTGTTATCGAATTATTTTTTTTTTGTTTCAACAAAATTAACTTTTGTCTATTTCAAGCTTGCCACTAGTTAATAAGATATTCTTTCTTAATGTGTGTAAGCAATGAACGAATAAAATATCTAAAATATCTAAAAACAAGTTTCCTTCCAGTTTATTATTTAATTAACATAAAAATAAATAACAGAGAGCGTTAATACACGCAGACTGCTTCAAATGTCCAAGTATCTTCAATGGTATTTCTGATTATGTCGCTATGATCATTGACACTTCCTTCTTGTGCCTTGGAAAAGGCTTTTTCTTTTCATATGGTTTATGAGGAATTTTTGAGGTTTTCTTTTTATTATCATGACCCTATTAATGATCTTAACACCCTTATCATAATTTTACTTGCAATTGAAAGTACGGTATGTTCAAAAACTTGCATTCATAAAGAAAAAAAAAATATTGAGATCACATTCAAATAGTTAAGGTTATCAAAAGCTCTGCATACAGTTATAGCTCTACAAACCTTACACATAAGAGCCGTTTCGTGGCACTGAGTTGTGCGAATCGATAACCTTTAAGGCTTTTCACACACAACATTACATAAATATTTTAGTTTCAAAATCAGTTGGCTTTTGGCATTTGTAAAAAGCGCACCAATGTTTTTTTATTGCCACATACACAAAAGCATCAGCAACAGCCAATACACATTAAATTTGTTACAGTAAAAATTCATAGCACCGAAAATCCCACTTGTCTTATGTCTTTTCTTTCTTTCTTTCTTTCGGTCGTTAAACGCCCCACGTTAGGCTCCAAATTGTTTTTTTTTTTTATTATTGGATATACTTTGTATTTACAATTAAAAATTTAGTTATGTAAGAAAACCTTAAAAACAGTGTAGAATTAAGACTTACAAGAAAATATAAACCAAGTTCACAGGAAGAATAATGTGAAATGAATTAGCAGAAAGGCCGATAGCCGAACAAACAAGTGAATATCAAAAATGAAATTCAACAAGCCGCATGTAAAAAACGGCACGATCCCAAGCTCCACGAAAAAACATACGAGCAGTTCCCTAGACAATCGTTCTTGGCAAATTAAACGCAAAACTAGGGAAGGAGGACATCTTTGGAAAAACAATCGGTAGGTATAGCTTCCATGACAAACCCCCCGAAAACGGACTGAGGCAAATCGATTTCGTTGCGGGGCTAAATCTTGTGGTAAGTAGTACACGTTCCCGGATATCAAAATTCATAATGTTACATGGCGATAACTACAAAAATCATCCGTAACCTAAATTGACTAAGTTGGGACCGACGCAAGTCCGAACTTTTCGAGGGGTCAACTTTGACTCAGACAGCAAACTTTTTGTAGCCAAGGTACGAATGAGGATATCTTGCTCAAGACCTGCACGAACTAAAGCTGTGAAGAGATATGAAGTTTTAAAGCTACAATCGCAAGAGATTGCCAATGCCTTTTCCAATGAGTGTCTCTTCAATTATCCTTGAATTCCATGCCGTCAACATTAAGCATTGAAATCCAGTGGCAGCAATGCCTAGAAGCCATGAGGATTTGGAAAGATCACTTCTGCAGACTGCTTAACGGAGATGAGGACATAAATTCCGCTGTCAGGCAGATTGCCCCATTTAGCTTGGACGATGATCAAGAATGTCATCTTTCCCGACATAAAAGAAGTTAAGCTTTCCATATGCAAACTTAAATCGAATAAGACTGCAGGTGCAGATGGCCTTGATGCAGCAAGGCAGCTGGAGATCAGTTGGAAAGGAGCATGCACCAGCTGATCTGCATGATATGGTCGGAAGAAAGCATGCCCGATGAATGGAACCTCGGTATCGTATGCCCGATCCTAAAGAAATGAGACCCTCACAACTGCGCCAATTATAGAGGGATAAGCCTCCTTAACGTCGCTTATAAGATCTTGTCTGTGAAAATATGTGAACGTCTGAAACACGACGTCAACAACTTGTTAGGTCCTCATGAATATGGACCAGAGAAGTCCACTATAGACCAAATTTTCACAATAAAAACCCAAGATTATAAAACAGATAATGGTGTAAATCGATATTATAATATCGGGTTTGTAATGTGATTTTTTTTCTTTATTGATTTCAAGGCCGCGTATGACAGTGTTTACAGAGCCATGTCTAGTTTCAGCATCCCTGCAAAACTCGTGAGACTATGCAAGATGACTTTGGAGAATTCACGCTGCTCCGTCAAGGTCGGTAGAGAAGTAACCGAGAACTTTGATGTCGAAAAAGGGTTTAAACAAGGCGACAAACTGTCATGCGATTTCTTCAACATCATACACACTTGAAAAGATTGTAAGAAACTCAAACGTCAACACCAGAGGAACAATCCTTCGAAAGTCTGTACATTGTACAATTACTCGCCTACGCGAGTAAAAAAAAAATAGAACTATTTGACTTCAGTCAGTTGAAGAGATTTAGATTTCAACAGCCCTTTTGGAAACCTTGAACTTAAAATTTCGAAAATTTGGCCACCAAAAACATATCAATCTTGGTATCCTTTCCTCCACTCTTTTAAAGACAAGACACGTGGTAATTTTTTCGATCCATAATCGTTTTGTAAAAATCCATATTGCGATAGCCTGAAAGAAAGACCCGGAAGCAATTCATAATTTTTCTTTCTAATATGAATACAATCGCAGTAAATATAAAGTTTTTGTAAAATATTTGAAATTTATTCAGAAATATGTGGTTCCTTTTTTTTCGCTTTAAAAAAAAATTAGCTATGCCCACCCCAGAACCAAACACTGCTACACACATTTCTTTGAATTCTTTTGATGAACATCATAATGGAAGTTAGCTGGTGATGGTTTAGCCTGAGGTATAAATTTTGAAAAGAGAACAGCTGAATGGAATTAACTTTGCATTTAAAATCCAGGAATTTAAAATAAAATTCACAAGCAGAGCCGCAAAATACTCGTATTTTTCATTTGGAAAAAAAAAAGAATTTGGGGAAGATACTTTTTAGATGGCTGTGGTTCTAAACAATTAATATAACAGTGGCAAAGCGCTTTGTTCCTTAAAACAAATTTTAACAACCAACTGCACGCCGCAGCCGTGCCGCGAATTGTTTTCTCAGAACAAAGTTACCTAATAGACGGTGCAAAATTTATGTGTAAGTGTCTAAGTACACCTATTCATTTAATTTATTCGGATAATTACCATATTTTCATTTGCATTTATGTTTTTGAGATAAATGTTGTGATGATGAATGAATATTCATTTTGCTTAATTCTACGGTTAATAATTCTGCGGAAAGATAACATTTTTCTTCTTTGAAGCATGAAAATCGAATATCATTTTTTTGGTTTTTGGTTTTTGCCTGAAACAGAAACAGAATGTTTCCCTATATATTTTCCTTATTTTATTTAAAAGTAAGCCCTTCTAGGCAAATTCGGTTGAATTTTGCTGTAATCTTAAAGCACAGAAACTGTTTTGAAAAGCATTCGTTAAAGCTTTTGCTGCAAAATATTACTTGAAGGATTTTTGAATATGCTTCTCTGAAAATTCTGCAGCAATTTCCTCCCCTTATGTATACGGACTTATGTAAACATAACTTTGATATTGTAAAATAATGCACGAAAACCTATGTTACAGTAATCCCCGGATAAATACCCCCCGCTTAGTTGCGTTACCCGTTTAATTGACCTGAATCCTAGGCAAAAAAAAGATCACATAAGAAATATACATAAAATTTCCCGTTTAAATGCATTCCGCTTAGTTGCGTTTCCCGGTTAAATGGTCCAAAAATCAAAACTCTTTTTTCAATTTGAAGCAAAATTGCCCGGTTAATTGAACGAAAAAAACCAAATCATTGAAGTCACTTTTTGCTTACACCTTAAATGATTGATGATGAATTGGTCGCATTGTTGCGCGCCTACAAGTTATTAGTCAAATTGACATGACTTAAATCGTTGTGAGATTCTTTACTCTCTCGTGAGCACTCTCTTTTGTGCACTGCTACGAAAACTCGCTGTGCTGGAACAGGATTAGACTGACTTTCGCCGAATTTCGGTGCATTTCGTGCGAATTTTCAGTAAAGAAACACACCTATTTATAATTAGGTTTGTTTGTTAAAACCCTGGGGTCGCCACAAAGCGTTTTTTTGAGAAACCTAAGGTCGCACTGCATGTCAAATTGAGTGTTTTTTAGCCCTGGGGTTGACCTGGGTTTTCCCTCTACTCACCCTAGGTTTTTGCTGTGGCGAGTTGAGGGCTGTCAAATGGCATGTATTTTTATTCAAATGACAGGGATGTGTGGTGATTTTGTGGCTTTGCGTGTTTTGAGAATTGGAAAACCCAGGTTTTTTTGACAACTCATAAGATTGTCAAGAAAACTTGGGTCAACCCTGGGTAAAGTTCAACGAACGAGCCTATTGTTTGCTGAAACATCAGAGTTTAGCGACTACAAATTAAAATCTTGAAAATGTGTAAGGAAACAATGCAGGTGAAAATTACAGATTCTTACCATGATATAATGTTCTAGCCAAATAAAAAACAAATCTGACTAATTCCCTCTTGTACGCTTGCTAAAGATATACGCACGGATTATGCACCAATTCATAATTTATGTGTTGTGTACATTATGAAAAATTGTTCCTTTTCAATCATTCCTAGGCTGAAATTGTTTTGTTCTTTTTTTATGTCTTACCATTATATGTTAATTTTCCGTTCAATAAAATTTTGATTTTCATTAAAAAGGTTCTTCTTGACTTTCTTGCCAAAGTCGTAAAAAAAAATCGATTTATTGCGTTTTCATTTCTATTAAGCGGGGTTTTTCTAAATGGGACAGCAGGTCAATTAAGCGGGATTCTTTTAATTGCGTTCCCCTGTTAAATGCGTCTAAAGTTGTGCATTTAAGGTGACGCAATTAACCGGGGAGCACTGTATTTATTTATATAATAATATTTATTATTTTTTTTTTTTTTTTAATTTAAGATATATGAACAATTTGTTGAATCTTTCTTAAAATCTAAAATTCAGATAAAATCTGGCAGACGGCTTTCACGCCATGCTTGTACTTCTTTATTCAAATTTATATTGTAGCCTTCTTAATTTGTAAATAAAGAATTATCTATCTATCTATCTATCTATCTATCTATCTATCTATCAATTCCCTCCCCATTCAAAACTTTCAGGGAATACCAAATAAAGTAATCATTGGTTTAAGTATCGCCTCAAAAAATACTTTGTGAAAATAGTAAGTTCTCAAAAACCTTTTTGTAAGTTGTTCCCGTTCCAAAAGTAATCCTCTTCGAATGCAAATGGCGGAAGTTTTGCAAGCAAATGCTTAAAATATGGCAAAAAACGAGCTTTTACATGAAAACATATTTTGAATTTCTGTTGAAAGGAAACCTTTTTATTTGCCAACTAGCTTGACTGTTTCATTAAAAAAATATTTTCTTCGATTAATTTCTGTTCACTTCTCAAAATCTGTTTATCTATTCGGTTCGGCAGGTAATAAAAGTTCAATTGCTTCAGGGGAAAAAACTTTTTGTGAGGTTTTCCTTAAATATCTTTCACAACTTATTAATGGATCAGAAGTTAGTAGTAATCTTTGATAAATATCAGTATTACAGTCTTCTCTTGAAAATTTTCGAGAAAAATTCTGTCTATGAGATCTGAAATGTTTATTTCGGGCTTCTGCAGCCTCTTCCGACAGTTGCCCGATTGGCAGCAATGCATTATTTATTATACTTGCTCCATGTAGTAATAACTTGTGCATGGTTGGTGACATGGGATGCCATCCATACAATTCTACATAAAGTTTTGCGGTTTCCAAAGCATATTCTTCGAATTTTGTTGTATTTATTTTATGCCCGCTTGAAATTGTCTCTAAAATAAATTTTAGTTTCTGTATTAATTGGTGGTCGATGCCTGTGATGTCTGCCGATAATTGTGTATTTTCGAAAAACCGTCTACTTGTATTGCCATCATTGGTATTACCGAAATTGGCTTTAGGCATGTCCACCAGAAGCCCTGTCTCCAAGCGGAATCTTTCTTGGATTTCTTTTTTCCTGTTTTCTTCAATAGTTTTCTCTTCCTGGGTCCTTCTCTCTCTATATTTCTTAACAGGCAATTTGTATGCCAAATGCAATATGCTTTCGAAAATCCGAATTCTGGCATGTAGTACCGAAATGCCAAAATCAAGAGCTTCGGGACTTGTTTTGTTGTTTTTGATTAAACTATTGAACTCTTTTGAAGTTGCGCCACATATGTAGCATCAACTAGTTGAAGTGGTGTTGGTTGCAGAATTACAAACTTTGGCGTCAATCATGTTCATTTTCAAAATGTGAGTATATAAAAATTCTATGCCATTAAGGATCACTTTTGTTGGAGTGAGGTTCACGGTTGCATTTTGTACATTATTAATTTCTTCTTTTGTCACATCTGCAGTTTCTTTAACGTAGCGAAATCTGATAGGGCGACAAAATCGTGGTGATGATGGGGTCGGGTTTTGCCACAAGACTTTATTGTTTTCTTCACCACACACAATTTGTAGTGGCACAAAAGAACTTAAAAACAGGTTAGCATCAGATTCGGCATCTTCAGAGAACTTTTGTTTGTACCGTGTTTGTTGTGACCCATCACACCCCCATTTACAAATAATCTTTAATGAATTTCTTTTTCTTTCAGTATGGCTAAAGGTTGTCAACACTTATTTCAAATAATCTGATAAACGTTGAATGGTGTGGTCCAGTAGGCATTGCAGGTTCGTTTCTGCGCAAGTAGCCGTTACTCTTAATGCCGATTTTGGGGGGTAGCATTCTTGTTTTGTTTTTAATAAAATTTCATAACAAGGGAAATGCTTCGGGTTTGTTGCCCTTATGATCTCATATTGTCGTCTTGTCAGATCAGCCTCTACAAACATTTTGAGTGCTTGAAACGGGGTCAAGGGGGAAATTATTCCATTTGGCTTTGTTATGGCTTTTTTATATTTTCTAGCCCTGATTGGAGAATTGGTCATATCTCTGAGGACTTTTGAGGCATCCCTTTTCCCCTCGGTTTGCAATACAACTTGGGCAGCATGTAAAATAACCTGGTCTTCAACAGTACAGCGAACTTCCTCAGTTTTCCTTCTCTTGCTTCGCTCACTTAAAACCGCGAAGGATTTGCACGGACGACCTGGCCGGTTAAGCGTCTCTATTGGAATTTCAAAGGTTCCTTTGAGCCAAAGATGATTTGTTTTTTATAAGAAAACATCTTCAACTTTTTAGGCTTTTAACCGCAACTTTGTTTTAACTCTGATTTTATATAGGAGAACTTGTGCTTCAGGATCTTTTTTTGTTCCTCAGTGTCTCCATAACATTCTATCAAATGATTTTAAAAATAATTTAATTTTACAGCTATGTTGGCAAATTTTGTCTTTGAATTTCTTCGAACAGATATTTACGGGTCACTATTTTCACACCAGAGGATTTTGCTGAGGCCATAACTAAGGAAAAACAAAGTAACGACAAACGAAAAAAAAATTGGAATTAGAATCTGCAAGCTTTGCACTGCTGCCAATAAGTGATAAGCGTGATTCTGCGGTTGGTTTTTTTTTTGCAGATTTATTCTATATGTATGTTTTATTGAAACAAAAAAGAATCAAGACCGGGACGAATCCTGATATGTAACAAAATAGCTTTTAAAATAAAAACACAATTATTTTTATAAATGTAAAAGCTGTTTTGATAAATGGCAGAAAAGTAGCACCAAAGTTATAAACACCTAAAAACTTTAATTTGTTTAGTTAAAACTTACTGAAATTATAAGAAATTATCACTTTCACTTCACTAAACAACTTTGCAACAATTTAAGAGCTTCATCAAAAGCAATTACATAAATATAGAAATCGAAAATTAATAGCTGCACTAAAAATGAAAATTGAGTTCTGACCACGTGCTGAGGAGCGTAAACACAATGTGGAAGGTAAACTGGGTGTGAGGGCTGAGGGCTATTTCTACAAATGTCTATTTACTCAGAGAGTCAACGGTTTTTCTCTTTGAAGAGTTTCATTTTTCTGCACATACATTTTCCACTATCGATGTAGCTATTTAGTTGCACAGAATGGTGCATGTTATCGTTTTCCGACCAAAATTTCCCTTTGCTAAAGGGAATATTGAGAGAGAGTAGGGTATTTCAAATAAAACGGTAGTCCTCTCACGCAAATCGCTGATTGGTGTAAAATGTCGATTATGGAACCCACTGTGGCTAAATGAACGTCCAAGATAAAGCGACGAACATGAAGCAGCTGGACAAGAGGTTTTGGCAAGTTACTTCATTGTTGAATGCCAAACAGAGAGATTTTTGACAGAAAAAACAATAAATCGGTTTATTATAATTTTTGAGCAGCCATATTGGATCTTTTTTGTATCTTTATTGAGAGTTTTCAAGGACAAAGTGTTCTTATTTGTTTTTTTTTCTTTACATTTTCGCTGGTGGACAAAGCGTTCTGGTAGAACGGGCCAGCACAGAATTTCCAAAAAGAAAAGAAAATTTGGAAAGTCATCAGTTAAGGACAGATGGAGAAGGAGGAACAATAGACATATATGATAAGAGGAGAGAGATTTTTCTTGCGACATGTGCGTTAATTTTGTGCTTTTACGACTTTATTGAACTTTCCTTTCGATGCCGATAACTTCCCGTTTTTTAAGGAACTCGCAACCTTTTTCATTACCATACGGCGTTTTCAAGACCGCACGGTAAGAGGCTTTTCTTTCTTCGTTTGTCTTTGGCGAAACTACTCTTTGCTCAATTTTTTTTTAATCAAAAATTTTTTATAATCGTGAAATTTCGAAAAGATTTTGGGTATTAAATCCAAATCCTTAAGGATTGAATATTAAAAAAAAAAACTGTGATATTGATAATAACGGGTGATTTTTTAGCTGGTTTGGTTTTGGCAACACTGGTTTTGACAGCTGGCGTGTGTTAAGTACCTTGTGTCACTGTCAAACAGCTTCAGTTTGGTTTGCAATTTAACCATGGATCGTCTTACAAATGAACAACGCTTGCAAACTATTGAATTTTACTATCAAAATTCGTGCTCGGTTCGAAATGTTCATCGCGCGCTGCTTCCATTTTATGGTCGGCATTCTCGACCTTCAGTTAATTTCACGTTTCGGGCCGGTCAATTGGCCGCCTAGATCGTGCGATTTGACACCATTAGACTATTTTTGGTGGGGGTATGTCAAGGCTAATGTCTATAGGGACAAGCCCGCTCTAAACTGCATAATTATCAACTATGTGACAAAAGTTATGTCAATGGGAGAAAATAGGATTCCAAAACTAGTGCTTTTCACCTCATTAATTCAGGAGGAGCGTGCTTTAGAGAGTGGTACAATCTAGCGAACGATTGCTCAATGTTTCATCCCTTAAGGAGAAGTTGGACGAATTGTTGATGAAAACCGGAAAAAGGATGTACGATTAGTATGCTGAGGAAGCTAAATCATCAATATACAGAGTATACTACAGTAAAGTAAACCATTACCTACATTATAAAACTTACTTTATGGCCGATTACACCGCACAAGCAAAATAAGCATGATTTTTAAGATAAGAGGAGAACTCATAGGCTTGTACTTCATTCCTCATCGCCCTGATCTTCCAATATTGTGTGGCTTATGCAATCGCAGGGAGCGTGAAGATGTGTTCCATTTTTTGGGAATCTGTCCAATCCTGAAAGAATTTCGGAAGCGATACTTTGGTGTGGAAGTATTTAGTATGGAGGAAACTATAAACATGTTGAATGGAGGACGAGGATTTGACCTTTTATACCAATATTGTCTGTACGCCTTACGATACAGGTCTTGTATTGTTCATGAATCCTTTTAAAGATGCAAAAGCACAAAAATCAAACTGTTAAGTTTATTTCTAAATGTCCAACATTAACTTTTCTTTATTTTTATTACTTTTATAATAAAAATGTCAGTCTGGTAGACGGCCACTGGCCAAACCATTTAAAGACTTAAGATAAACTTTAATAGAACAATTTGAATTATTTATATTAAAATTTGAAGTCAATAAAATAAAAAATAAAATAATATTCAATATTATCTTTTATTTTTTCCATTCAATTTGGTTCACTTCTCTTGGTCGTATTTTCCTTTTCTTAACTTTTCAGCTGATGTTTGAAGATTTCCTTGCAAAAATTTTCTGGAGCCACTTTCTTTTTCTTTTCTTTAGCTAGCCTAACGAAAACTGTACTTACGAAAATTTTAATACTACTACCCACAACCCACTTTACTCATCACATAAAAATAAAAATTCCCCCCTCCGCCCCCCTCACTTTGACGAAGAAAAAGTGCAACAACTACCACATACTATGAGGTTTTTTAAAGCTAACTCAAAACAAATAAGAGCATTGATGTGAGGATCTCCCTTTTGAGGATAGGACATCACGTAAAGCAGCCTGCAGAAGTTGTCTTCCTAGATCCTTAGTAGCGACTGTGATTCTATCACTATGTTTACCTGTTGGTCTATACAAGTTGGTTTATTCGAGGCTTGCATCTCCGGTATGATCTTTTAACCCTCCTTTACGAATCAGCAAAAGTCGTGTCCACCTGAACTGGGGTCCAAATGGACCCCAGGATTTTTTCTTCGAAATTTTTTTGATTACTGACTTATATTGATCAGTTATAGTTCTTCTGGCTATTGTATGAATGGTTTCTAAGTATTTTATATAGTAGTGATAAAGAACTTTAAGCAGAGATGTCATAATGCAGGTATGTAGGAGGTCATCAATAAAATTTTTTAATTTCAAAAACGATGGAAATTGCCTAATTTTGCAAATCTGGGATTCCCGCTTATCCCTTTCGATATGTCTGTTTTACGTAATTACTGATTGTCATATTGATGCATATCAATGTTCTTGCCAGGTCCGCCTATCAAAAGAAAAAAATAGTAATTATTTCACTTTGTTCGGGTAAAAATGATTGAATTTCCCCAATACATGCCAAGCAAGCCTGCCAAATATGGCTTGAAGTTTAGGTGGCTGTATGAAAGCTCAACGGGCTATCCTCTGAAGTTTTCTATTTACACTGGTAGCTCTGACCAAAGTACAGGACTTGGTCGTGGATATGATGTGCTGATGTCGTTGATGTTATCATATTTCAATTCTGGACGCAACCTCATCATTGATATTTTCCTTACGTCGGGTCGGTGCATTTGGTATTGAGGTTGCTGGATAAGAAGATCACTATTCTTGGCACGATTCGGAAAAACAAAAGAGATTTGCCTAAACTTTTTGTAGCGAAGTAGGTTCTTGATAACCAGAATGAGCCTGTAAAGGTCAATAACAAAAAGCAGTATCGTCCAGTCCACTCTTTCATCTTTGGATTTTCTGGAAAAATGGTGTTGGTGAGTTATGTTCCGAATCCTAACAAACATGTGGTATTGCTATCAACACAACATAACTGCGAGAAAGCCACTTCCGGTCATCAAAGTAAACCTGCAATGATACTGGACTTGATAGATATAGAGATAGATAGATAGATTCTTTATTTTATATTTAATTACAATATTTTTGTCTTATGAATACGAACATGGCAATTTTGCTGTCTGCCGGAAAGATACTGGACTATAACCGCACCAAAAGTGGAGTCGATGTATTCGACCAAATGGTCTCAATACATATATTGATGTATACGTCAAACAAATCGCTGGCCGATGGTTGTATTCAACAACTTACTGTACGTAGCAGCCCTAGCAACTGTCATAATTTTCCGACATCTCCATCTGCCTAGAAAAAACAAAAATTTGCTCAGAAGTGATAAACTCATCGAACTAGCGGAGGAACTGGTTGACACAGAATTGATTAACCGTTTACAACCTGCAACACAATCTGGCATTGGAAAATCTGCATTGGATGTTCTCTGTATTTTGGGGAGAGTTCAGGAAAAATTACCAACAGTCCCCGAAAGGCTGTCTTGTAAAAGAAGCAGATGTCACCTTTGCCCAAGAGCAGAGGACAA
Source organism: Melanostoma mellinum (assembly GCA_914767635.1). Taxonomy (NCBI): domain Eukaryota; kingdom Metazoa; phylum Arthropoda; class Insecta; order Diptera; family Syrphidae; genus Melanostoma; species Melanostoma mellinum. The sequence goes on along the minus strand of OU612059.1, from coordinate 53,254,372 downwards.
GAAAACCAGAACCAACTGCGATGAATGTGGCAGGTGTTGTTGCCTTGCCACATTAGAACCTTATGTGTTAAATGTCTCCCGGAACGTCCAACAACTTCAAACTAAGACCTTCTTAACATAAACTATGCTGCTTTAGAAATAAAATAATTATTTATTAGAAAAAATGTGATTTTTCATAGAATTTCAGTAGTGGGGTCCAAATGGACCCCAGTTCGGGTGGACGGGTTCTTTTCACAAAAAAATCGCAGAAAAATCTGTTAACATCTGATAATCGTTTCAACTTAAGAAATGAATAAAAAATTGAATTTTGTTCACTGAGTAAAAATCCCATTTAAAAAAAATGAAAAACAAAAAAGTTATGAGTGTTCAAACATGCTCTGGGGTCCAAATGGACCCCAGTTTGTAAAGGAAGGTTAACTCTGGTTAGAATTTTCGATTCACCTCATGCAAACCCATCTCATCCTGCTCCTTTTTTTTTTAAATTTACTATTTTTTCTCTTCTTGAAGCTCGCCTTATATTGGACACAGGTAGCCATGGCTTTCTTTCAAATAAGTTTTTCTTTTAAGAAAACGACATGGAAAATATTTTCTTGATGATTTATTGAAAACAGATCCTCTGCATCTCCTTTGCTTTAATAAAAGTTCCAAATGGTTTTATTAAGTGAGGTACTCCCTCGCACAGTTTTTATGGTATCACAATGGACCTAATATTGGTCTAAGTGTGTCAGTTGCATTCCTAACAGCCATTTTTACCTTACCACCTAACCTAACACTCGATTGGAAAAGACAAAGACACTGGTTTTTTCTTGCGGTTGTAACTTTCCGACTTTATATTATTTGACTAAGGAACGCTCAGCGTTGCGCCGCGGAATATGATATGCGCGCTATCGAGGAGCATAAAACTCTGATCGTCCGGCGAAAGAATGAATCTCTTTTTTCATTGGCGCTCTAAATTGGGCTGAGATTTGTGTTGTGGTTGTATTGCTTACGAGCCAATTCCTTAAGATATTTTACGAGTTGGCCTGTCCGCCAGCAAGTTTACTTACTTGATAGCATTTCCGTATGAATAGTCGCTTAAGACAACCGTTTTTACCAATGACGTGGTCGAGTACTTTGTGATCTTAACAAATGACCTCATTCGTATCTTCAATAGTGGTGCGGGTCGTAGTTGGCTCCTAGGAAAGCTCGGGCATCAGTCACAATATCGAAAGCCAGTTATTATTTTTAACTAGTTGGTAAACAGCACAAATTGCTCCACTTTACTTAATTCATCCTTAAATTCAGCCGTTACCCATGGCGCTATGGCATATACCTGTAACTCGGGAGGTTCGTGTTTCGAATCCCAAGAGAAACCAAAAATGTTTTAAAATTGGTATCACCTTTCGCCTGGTAACGGGAAGTCCTCTGATATTAAATTTATTGCTATGAAAAGCTCTATCTAGACCAGCCATTGGGAATCGGCAGAAAATTGTAGGTCCCCTCTATTCTCCAACAAGAAATAGTTGTAAGGACTGCGGTAGGATTCGGGACTCTCCGCTCAGTTGCGGGTTGTTTATAGGTTTGGGGTAACCTCTTATAGTTATACTTAAAATGGACTGATATTAAAGTCAAAATATCAAAGGATACGTTTGTCGTTCTATTGTGTGTTTTTTTTATAAACTTTATTATAGTTATTATTATAGTTTATTATAATAATAGATACTTGTACACAGTAAGATACAAAAATCTTATAAAATAGTGCAAAGTTGAAATGTGTATAAACAAAAATAAAAAAACATAAACCCTTGAAACGATACTCTCAACCTTTCGACGATGTACGTCCAATTAGCAATGCAATAAATGGTTCAAAACAAGTTGCAGCGGAAGTTAACATATGACGATGTTGTTGAGCTTGCGTTTATTTGAACTATGCTAAAAGAACTCTGGAGAAAAACTTCAACAGCCTTGTGCTACTAATTCACAAAGGACCCTCCGCACATGAATTCTTGTACAATGTTGTTTAGTATAGTTTCAAGGGCGTTGCTTCTACAACAAAAACAACAAAAAAAAAAGAGCAAAAATGAAAACAAAAAACAGACTCAATTAGAATGATGTACAAAAAAGTTATCCTCCCAGCCATCAGGACAGTCAGACTGGAAATTTAAATTTCATGTCCTTCAGAGAAAAGTTTTCTCTTTTTGTTGTTGGTTTGTTGCTTTATTTGCAGTTTTGAAATATTCTCAAAGGGAATAATGATTGTCAGATTCAATTAGGTAAAAAAAGAAAAAAATTAGGTAATGCACTCAAGTTCTAAAATCTTAGTTCTTATAGACCAATGCTGATTGAGAAAATAGAAACTCTTTGTTGACCACTTCTGAAAATACAATTTTTGAAGAATCATTTCGGGAGTACCTTCATTTTGACTAAAATAAAATAAATAAATAGGGTGGGGCGACAGAGCGAGGAGCCCCTGGGCCTAGCGCATTTCTCACAACTATGCCTTGTGAGGGAATGGAAGGGACCTAAAATTTTTCTGCCATGACGAAAGGAGAGCAGATATTTCGAACAATGTTGGCAATATATTTTGCTGAAAATCAAGTCAAAGACAAAGAGTTTTGGGAACTGCTGTTACTTCTTATACTTACTTCTTAAGGTGGCCATTACTTTTGGGGTGAACCTGGGCATGAATCAACATCATTTTGTAACAATTTAGATATCACAACTCTAAGCCAGCATGGTACAATAGAAGATTGTTACTCTTAAAAAGCCTAAAAAGCAAAGTTCGCAAAAGATTTAATAAATACGGACGGTGCCATGACATTTGGCCATGTGCCATATGGCCATATTTCAAAATATGGCCATTTGACACTTTTCAATTGTGTCACATGGCCATATGGCCATTTGTCGCTTTGGCAATGTGTCATTTTACCATATTTTTTTGTGTCATTTAGCCAAATGGCCAAATGACGCTTTTCAAAGTGACAAATGGCCATATATTAGAATATGGTCATTTGACACATTTTCAAAGTGTCGTTTGACCATATTTTTTGAAGGTGTTGCAAAAACAAAATGTTATGCGTATATTTTGGATAGGCTTTTTAGTTCAAGGCTATTTAACTGAACCTTTTTTTATCGTCTTGTTTTTTTTTTTTTTTTTAAGTAACTAATTTTACAGTTGCAAGAAATTTGAACAAGTATATTCATTATTCATGGTTGCCAATTTGGTGCTTTTAGTGTTGTTTCGCGCGAATTTTTTTATTTTCACACACAAAATTGATTATCTGATTTAAAAAACAAAAAAAAAAAAGATTGCGCTTGCTGCGTTTCGTGCAGATGATGACGATCATTTTTGTTTATCATTCACCTTTAAACTTAAAGTATGAATGTACATATAAATATGCATACATACATATGTATTTATGTTTATGTATTCTTATCTTCTATTATAGATATCCAATTGAAAATCTTTTCTTCGAAAACTGATAATGATAATGTTTTAGAAAATCTCAACGTCATTTTAATTTAACACCTTTGCATATGTTTCCAAATTATAAATATTATTTATAATTCTTTTTTAAGATATCTCAATCTTTATTTTTGAATTTTTGCACTTTAAGAACAAGTTTCAAAGTGTCATTTGGCCATAATGGTCAAATGACACATTGCCAAAGCGACAAATGGCCATATGGCCATGCGACACAATTGAAAAGTGTCAAATGGCCATATTTTGAAATATGGCCATATGGCACATGGCCAAATGTCATGGCACCTATTTACTTACTTAGGTGGGCATTACAGTTCGGGGTGAACCTGGGCCTCAACCAACATCCTTCGATAACGACTTCTATTTCGGGCGAGCTCTCTCCAGTTTCGCACTCCAAGTCGGTTGAGGTCTTCCTCCACTTGATTGCGCCAACTAAGACGAGGTCTTCCCCTTCCGTGATTTCCCTGCAATGTGCTTTCGAACACCCGACGAGCCGGAGCGTTTGGGTCCATCCGCTCAACATGGCCCAACCATAGTAGCCTCGCGATGCGTCCTCTCTGGCTATGCCCATGTCGCGGTACAGCTCATACAGCTCGTTGTTGTATCTTCTTCTCCACACATTGCCTTCGCATACGGGACCAAAGATCATTCGGAGAATTTCTGTTTCGAAAGACCAAGGGTTTCCTCATCCGCTTTCGATAATGTCCATGCTTCCGCGCCGTAAAGCAGGACTGAGATGATCTAGGTCTTATACAAGGTTTTGGCTTTTCTTGAGAGGGTTTTGTTTCTCAATTGCCTTCTTAACCGAAAGAAGCAACGTTTGGCAAGAGTTATTCTCCGTTTGATCTCCGCACTGATGTTTTTATCTGTGTGTATAGCGGATCTGAGGTAGACGAAGTCCTGTACCAACTCGAAGTTATGTGTTCCTATTGTGACGTTTCGTCCAATTCGTCGATGTTCTGTGTCCCTGTTTGATGACAACATATACTTCGTTTTGTCCTCATTAACCATCAAACCCATTTTTGCCGCTTCTGTTTCAATGCTCGCAGAAGCACCTATGAAATCACGCTTATTTCTTCCCATTACGTCAATATCGTCTGCATAGGCGAGCAATTGTACAGACTTTTGAAAGATTGTTCCTCTGGTGTTGCCGTTTGAGTTTCTCACAATCTGTTCAAGTATTTTTTAACTTTAACTTTGTTTATTGTAGCAAAATTACATTTTTTCTTAATTCAATTACACAATTTACAGAGATTGGTTATTAACTACCTTACTACTGCTAAGTTTTTAAACAATAAATAGAAATGTGGTACGATAAAAACTTGAAGGAAAAGCTACAACTGAAAACCTTCATTAAATTGCAAAAAAAGAAAAAAAAAACAAATGGTATATACATACATGTAATACAATGTAATAATATATAAACAAATATATATAGTTTTCTAAATTGAAAAGGGGGGAGGGGGGAGTTGTTGCCTGACAAAGTCTTTTTCAAGATAATCTTTTACACTTATAACTTTTATATGATAAATAACTTAGAAATAAAAACAAATATTTTAAAATCAACAAATAAACATAAATCAGTCTTTAGAAAAATAAATTAGAAACGAAATCTATAACAGGGTAAAAATAAATAAGTAAATAGATAAAAAAATAAATAAATAAAAAATAAATAATAAACAAATAAATAAATATGTAATAAGTAAATAAATAAATAAATTAATAAGATAATAAATAAATAAATAAATAAATAAATAAATAAATAAATAAATAAATAAATAAATCAATAAATAAATAAATAATAAATAAAGTATAGTTATAAAATAAATAATATATAACAATTAATGTGTATAAATATATATGTTTGTGACGAATTGAAAGACAACAAGTAACATTTAACATAAGTTAACAAAATTTGTACTGTGTGTATATAAATAAATTGTCGGTATTAAGTTTATTGTGAATAGATTAAGAAGATAATCTTGAAATTAAGACGTTGTCGGAAGTACTACAGGATGTATTGTATTTCTGCTTTAGTCTAAGTAATCTTTCAGAAACAAGTTCCAAGTTAGTGATAAAGTGTAATTCAGCCGTTGAAAAACGCCAGGGTATATTCAGCATCATTTTTAGAAGCTTATTTTGGGCTCTTTGTAGTCTACAAATATTGCTTTTCGCGCTGATGTCCCAAACGGGAGAGCCATAAAACATTATTGCTTGAAAAATTGATTTGAAAATGATAAGTTTATTATCATTACTCAACTTTGATTTACGATTAATAAAAGGGTAAAGTATCTTTATTGTCAAATTAATTTTTTTGATAATTTTCTGAATGTGAAAACTAAACGTTAGTTTGCTATCTAATTGTACTCCAAGATATTTGACATTATTTTCCCATTCCGTTGTAGTACCGTTAATATTAAGTGTGTTGCTTGGGAGGAAACATGCTTTTCTTTTCCGAGTGAAAAAAATCGCTTTCGTCTTGCAAGCATTTATTTTGATCTTCCAATTATTAAAATATATTTGTACTTCATTTAAAGCAGATTGTAAATTGGTTTCTATTTCAAAACCAGTTAAATCTGAGCAAAAGATACTTGTATCATCAGCGAAAATAGCTGTTTCACAGTTAAGAAGACAAGGAAAATCAGACGTAAAAACATTGTACAAAATAGGACCCAGGACGGAACCTTGAGGAACACCAGAAAAACAAACAAACATTTCAGACAGGACATTATTCACTGAAACAATAAGTTTTCTCGACGACAGAAAAGACTTGATAATTTTGATGATGTACATAGGAAAGTTATTTAACAGAAGTTTATGCAAAAGCCCGTTGTGCCAAACACAGTCAAATGCTTTTTCAATATCAAGTAAAACCATACCCGTACTCTTGCCCGTAGCAAAATTACTTTTTATATGCTTAGTTATGCGGTGAATCTGGTGAGTAGGACTATGGAATGGTCTGAAACCAAATTGTTCAGGAGGAAAAATATTTTTTAGCGTGTACATGTGCCATCAATTTATTTTTTATTAGTTTTTCAAAGCATTTGCTTAACGAACTAAGTAGGCTTATGGGTCTGTAGCTAGAAGGCGATCCGGAACTTTTTCCTGGTTTCAATAAAGGAATTATTTTCGCAACTTTCCATTCAGTTGGAAAATAGCCAATTTTTAAACAGCAGTTAAAAAGCCTTTGTAACAATTTTATTGCCGATTCTCGAAGGTTTTTTAAATATAAGTTTCGAAGACTATCAAATCCTACAGACTTTCTAGTTCGTAGTTCTTGAAATACTGTTTTTATATCTTCAATTGTGATATACCCTTCCTCTGCGTTTATACTACTTGAATTGATTTTATCAATGGAAAGTGCGACCAAAGATTCTAAACTAGCATTTGTGTTAAAACTATTGTTATTACACTGGTTATCAGTAAATGACCGTGCTAGTGCATTTGCCTTATCGGCACAAGATAAGAAAAAGTTATTTCCAACTTTCAAGGCTGGAATACGCACATTTCTCTTTTTGATTACCTTAACCATATTCCAGAATGGTTTGGATGCTTTCTCAAGGCCCTGTAATTTCTGATTCCAAGTTTTGTTTCTATGCATCGAAACTCTATCTTTGATGATTGCGTTCAGTATTACCATCTCATTAAAATAACATTTATACCTAGTTCTGATCCACTTAGATCTGTAACTATTCCTTACTTTGATTAACTCTGTCAGATACCGAGGCAACTCATTTGAACTGTTTGGGTTTACCAATTTTTTGGGAACAGATAACTCAACACTTTCAGCTACTGTCTTTGTAAAAATATTAACTGTTTCATCAATTTCAATTGAGCTGACATCGGCATTTAACAGACTTGGAACATTTTTCAATTTATTTCGAATAATGCTTTTGAAATTTTTCCAGTTTGCATTTTTGAAATCAAGTGTTACGTTTGTCTTATTCTGAGGAAAGAACATTTATTTCAACAGGCAAATGATCTGAACCTTATTCGTTTATAACCATTGGTTGATTGAATAGTCCTGGTATGTTTGTTAGAAACAAGTCTAGAGTGGAAGGACTAGAACTACTATTTGAAGGATAGAAGGTAGGTTCAGGAGTAAATAAAATATTAAATGGATGTCTTGTGTTGAGGTTTTCGAGTATGTTTTGTGGGGAACAGCCTAAGACCCAGCACAGCACACATAAATAATAACACATAACATATCTAACTTATAACCAAATATAACATAACACAACATATAATACCTGACCTCTATAATACTTACCTTTTATAATACCTACTTACCTTTTTATAATGCTAAATCCTATAATAAAATACCCTATAATTCAAAATATCTGCTTTTATAATATGTACTTACCTTATAATATTTATCTATAATTCTCACCAAAGATAATACAATCAATATTTTAATAATACTTACCTGATATAATACCATTTTTTTTTGATAATACCATCCCTTATAATTTCCTGAATAACAATAACACACATAATACTTACCCCATATAATACTAAAATTATCATAATACTTACCCCTTATAATACTAAAATCATCATAATACTTACCTGTAAAAATACTGCTATAACTTACCTTGCATAATACTTACCTTCATAATCTAACTAAAACTAATAATAATACTTACCCCTTAACTAAATCTACACACATAAATAATATTAATAATAACCTAATATAACCCTGTAACACAGACTGTATGTCGATAATAGACCAAAACTTAAAATAATGCATTACACTCATAATATTACCTACATAATATAACTTCATAATAAACGATAACAACATAACTAATAAATACCGCTGCCCACGCACATATAATAAATAAGTCCCACTATCATCGTTCGATGATCTGCTGAGGATGGCCTGACACACAATTCGCACTGATTTTGCTACAGGTGGCCGTTAGCCAGATGGTGTGACGTGCTATGTACTTGCTAATCCAATGCAAGTCATAGGTACAGCAACGGTTCAGCTGGTTGACATAAGCCCACCCGTTGACCATCGATCGTAGGTATCATTATCGGTAGCGAGTTGTGTGTCAGGGCATTCAATGTGTGATCATTATAAAGTGCGGGCGACCTAGAAAAAACAGTGGAAAGTAATTTAAGTAAAGTGTTTAGAAGAATTTTTTTCCCCATATGAACAGAAATTAAAGACTTATATTTCGCGAAATGATCAGTGTGTCTTAGCGTGGGTGTAAAAGGAAAAAATAAGAAAAGAAAAATAAATTGTGTAAAGCTGTGTTGTGGTGCGGGCAAAGGAGTCCCGGAAAACACATACCTAATAAAAAGAGTGTGTACCTAGAAAAAAAAAGAGATAATATATGAAAACAAAAAAAAAAAAACTACCTTCCCCTGGTCCCTGCAATAATTGCCCCTTTTTGCTTCATATACCTAAATTGGTGTCGCTGTAAGAAAAGTATAGATTCAAAAATAAAAGAACAGAATTCTTAATTGGGGAAGTTCCTAATATTTCGCCCCTATAAAAAAAAATAAAAAAAAGTGAAGTTAGTGGAATCCAACGATCCCAGAACAGTTACGGTCTGAAATAAAAAGAAAAATATACCAAGGAGGATAACGAAGTAAAACCCAAAAGAAAAAAAAAGTTTCCAAGTATCCTGAGGGAGTCGCTGGTTGCAGTTTTTTATTGTCTGGTGGTCATCGTTCCCCTTGTGTGCAAGTGTCCCGCGTGCCCAAATCCCCCCCTTCCCTTATATCCGAGTGTAATATTGGTGTTACCCCGCCCGACCATTGTAATCCAAGTACCGCGTTGTGTTTTGGTGTATAAAAAAATTTTGTAAACAAAAAAAGAAGAAGGAAAAAGTAAATTTATTGAATTGGTTAAAGAATAAGAAAAGACAGTGAATTTTTTTGAAGAAGAAGAAGAAAAGAAAAGAGAAAGTGTAAGATCAAAATAATTGAAAGTAAAAAAAAAAAAAAACAAAAAAAGAAAAGGTAAAAGAGAAAAATAAGATTTTTATAGTGAAGTGTACTTAGTAGCCCCTTTCCCTACCGAAGAAAAAAAAAATATTTTTTTTTAAATTTCTTGCAGTGGATCGAGGTTTTTCGTCTTACCAAAGTGGTGCACCTCGTTGGCAGTAACCAATGAAAAATCAAAGTAAGTGATCCTTTTTTTTATCGTCTCATTTTTTTTAAATCTTGCTGGTTGACCAGTGTCATAATAAAAAAAAAAAAAAAAAAATATTTGTTTATTTGGGTTTTTGGTTGGGGATGAAGTGGAGAAAAAAAGGGTTGCCAAATACCGGAACAAGACAAATAAAAAAAAAATTAATTAAAGAACAATAAGTGAAGTTATTATAATTATAACCACTTTCTCTTTTTTTTTTTTTGGTTTTGATTTTTTTTTAATTACTTAACCTTTTTTTTTAAACTTTTAAAGAATTGAAAAGCATAGTTGTATTTTCATTTTATTTTCGTATAAACATAATAAAAGTTAGAGTCATTTTGTAATGTGGTAAACTGGGTTTTTTTTTTGTCATCCCGGTGACAACGATTCATTTCGTAGTTCGCTATTTTTTTTGTTGACAGCTAGTTGAAAAATTAGGGAAGTTGTTTCATAGTGGCCATGATGGTTTAAGAGGAATATTTAGGTCAACGGTGGAGATGAGCATCTGAGAGTGAGTTGGTGATGACAGGGTAAGGTAAGCGAAATTCGGATATACGATCAGGGGCTGCTGCGCAAAATCGGAGGTCGCAGTAGCCATTGGGTATCCTAAGCGGATACATGGGTGGGCTAAACCTCCAAGGGTCACTACCATCTTAGACCCTCCCCTTCGGATATGCACCCTCTTTCCCTTCAGGTATTCAATTCGGCCCTTCCTCGAATAAAATAAATTGGCATGAAATTTTTTTTTCGTAACACCGTTCAGAGCTGTGGTTGCAAGAACCCCCCCCCCCCGACGAGCTATTGCCTATGGCCAAATACAAGCATGCCAGCGGCCACAGCCTGAACACCCCTCTCTCTCCTGCTGCCCGGATCAGCCTCATATGCCTGTACATATGGGGTTGTAAGGGTGGTCTACTAGGAGTGGGAGGGGAGAACACCGGTTCCGTTACAGGTGGCGCCCAACGTGGGGCCCGAATTGTGTGAAGTAACTTCGAGTTATTAAAAATTAATGAGGGAGGTTGGACGCGGAGAAGTGGTCTTGCAGTTGAAGCAATATTAGCGACTTGAGCGTGGGTTGACGTGATAGCCCTTAAGGAAGAAAATTTTAATTTTATTTTTTTATTTTGGATAGCGTACGAGCGGCCGGTAAGCGCGGGTAAATTTCCCAGGCTTACGCAGTTGCGCTTGCGTCACTATCTACGATGAAACAGTACAGTAAATTAAATTTAATTAAATCCTAAGTTAGGATGTAAATGGTAATTCCGGCTTCAGTTGTTTAATTGTTTTAGTTTTGACTGTTTTCCTTTGTGGACTTGCTATGGAGGTGTTCTGAGGCTTGGCTGTGAGATAGGCCTAGATAGCCAGTTAAGCAATGCAAGCTCAGACCCTTAGCTCCGTCCTCGAACGCTCGGGGAACTATGTTGTGAATGCTTTAAGATCGCTTTTACGTTACAACTGGTGTATATTTCGTTGGGGGTTACCCTGTCGTCGTCATCTTGTAGGGGATTCCCTCCTCAGTGTTTCATTTCCACCCCGACCACCAGAACCAAAACAACCAAGAAATCTTACTTTTAAATTTTTTTAAATAACAGGTACTTACCGCATTTTATTAGATTTTTTATTTTTTTTTTCCTTTTGGAGGATACATATAATAATTATTTTTATATTTTTTGATTGATTTTTTTTTTTCATTTTTCATTATATATCATTTAACTTTTGATTTTTTCTGAATTTTAGCAAATTATAATAGATATACCTTATTATTTTTATTCATATCCCATCCCTGAATTTACTCACCCCCTTGAAAGTTTGAAATAATCGATAACCACCAAGGAATATTTTTTTTTCCAACCCATTTTGGGAGAACAAAATTTTTGTTATTTTTTTTCCCTATCTAACGTCAGTCTGAAGTCTTTGAGAAAAAAAAAATATATATATATATTACCAGCAACTTCCTCAAATTAAGATTACTCCGTACTTACTTTTGTCTTCACGACATACGCGTTTTGGGATTGAAGAGATACCTACTTCCGTATAGTCTCCACATATACATATATTATACATACTTCGTATAAGCCCTATCGGCCTTACCCTACCATCGGGTACTCATTTTTCCGTTTTTTTTTTTTATTTTGAATATGCCTGGAGTTCGTGGTCGAAACAAACCTAGATCGTCCTTGCGTGGACGGGTCCTTCGTTCGCGTTTGCTCGCTGACTCTTATTCGGAGCTCAACGCAGATGAAGGGGAGCAGTCGATCGACACAGGTCGACCTTCCTTAGAAGGAACTTTTGCGGAGGGGGCAGCCTCTTTACTTGCCCAGGCCCACACGCGAGCTTCCACTAGTGGTCCGCTTCCTCAACCTACGCCTCGTAATTCCGTAGGAGGATCCTCGGAAGCACTCACGGGGTACATTCAGGAGGTAGTGCAAGCCGCTGTGGGAGCCAACAGAGCGGCAGACATGCGGTTCTTTGCCGGAGAGATGGAGCGATCCAGAGCTAGTTTGCGGGACGAATTGGCAACAATCATCCGGGATACCTTGGCTTCGGCACCCACGCCGGAACTTAGGACACAACCCCGTGCGCCAAGTGGGATTGAAAACCAGCCACGCTCTACGGCACGAAATTTTCCACCAGACGCTCCCGGCAAAACAACCCCATCAAGGAACCCATCCCCTTCTAGGTTCCTGTTTCGGCACCAGTCACCACCACGACGTCAGTCACCACCCCGACGGAACACGGCCGCTGACAACTCAAATATGGATGACTTCCTGCGGCAGCTCCATAACCTGTCCTTAAGTGACCCTATCAATGCCTCGCAATCTGCACCTCGCTTTTCAGGAGCTAGTCATGGCCACAGGTTGCAAAACTTCCACAAATGGGGACTGAAGTACAACCCCAAAAAGATGTCGGTGGAACAGTTCCTGTTCAGGTTGGAACGTCTCCGGATGAGCTACGGAGCGACCTGGGACGAGGTGGTGATAAATTTCCACCACTTTATTGAGGGATTAGCGGAAACCTGGTTCTGGGTTTACCTTAAGGCAAATCCGGAAGTGACCTGGCCAGTGCTCAAAGGCGCTTTGATTGAGCAATTTCGCGGTTTGGAGACCGACTCGGAGCTCTCCAGGATGCTCTTCGATAGACACCAAGGTCCCAGCGAAACCTTCGACGATTTCTACTCCGATCTCCAGAAGTTGAATGGAAGGTTGCGGATTCCCAAGTCTGACGCAGAAGTCATTGAACTGCTGAAAAACAATGTGCGCAGAGAGATGGGAATGCTGCTAATTACCTTTCATACCAACAATCTGGCGGAGATGGTACACGCCTGTCGGAAGGTCGAAAAATATCTGGGTGACCGAGAGGTGCAGAAAACGCGAGCTGGACCAACTCCTTATCCAAGGAGATCTGCTGTGGCGGAACTGGTTGCTGATGTTCCGAGAGAAGAAGACGGACCGGTACCCGAGCTTGAGGCATTTCAGCCGAGACGAGACAGAGATACTCGGAATTACAATTGTTGGAATTGTAAGGGAAAGGGCCACTCGTTTTTCGAATGCCCTGACCCACAGAGGTCTCTGTTCTGTTTCCGGTGCGGTATGGAGAATACCACCTCTCCCCAATGTCCTCGATGCTCGGGAAACGAGACGAAGAGCAGTTTAAGATCCCGGGGGAACTGCTCACTGGAGAAGAACCCGGACCTGCAGTAATTCTTCCCGCACCCTTCCCAAATATTCCAAATCCCCCACAACCTACCCCATTCCCAAACCCTGCCTTAACACCAATCCCAATCCCATCCATCACCCCTGTCCCTGCTGTTAGGGTCCTTACTCGGCCAAAATCAGACGACCAGGAACCAAATCAGGTCGTCAGAAAAATGCCCATCAAGACTTTGCATGAGAGGATACAGAATTATGTAGCAGTCCGCAAGCGGATCTTTGGAAGTCAACACACTGTTGTATCCGACAAAGTCTTGAAGTTGAGGCAAAAGTTTAGGGAGAAGAAGAAGGCTCACCAGGCTATCGAAGCCACCACACTGTATTGCTCGGATGATCCACGGCCTTATGCAACTGTCCACATCTTTGGCGAACCTCTCCAAGGCTTATTGGATAGTGGGGCCAGTATCAGTTGCCTGGGCGTGGATGGGTTGGATTTCCTTCGGAAACATGGCCAGAGCTGGAGCCAACTCTCGACCGGTGTGAAGACAGCTGATGGGAAACATCAAGCCATAGTAGGCAAAATCTATGCCGATGTTTCCTACAAAGGGATGACGAAAAAAATTCCCCTGTACCTAGTCCCAACTTTACAACAAAGGCTTTATCTCGGAATTGACTTCTGGCGGGAATTTGATGTCGCACCCCAATTGATATCGGAATTATCTCCACTTCCCAATATTGACGATACGAACGCTCACGTGCTAACTCCGCAAGAATCCAGATGTTTGAAGGATGCCATTAGCTTGTTTCCCTCCTCTGACGTACAAGGCTTAGGAAAGACAACGCTGGAGGTACATACCATCGACACAGGGGATGCTGAGCCCATTAAGCAGCGTCATTACCCGATTTCTCCCGCGGTGCAGAAACTTCTTTATGAGGAACTGGATCGCATGCTTAAGCTTGGTGTCATAGAAGAGAGCACTAGTGCGTGGAGCTCTCCCGTAGTTCTTGTTCGCAAGCCCGGGAAGAATCGCTTGTGTCTCGACTATAGGAAAGTTAACGCGAAAACCAAGAAAGATGCGTATCCCCTTTCTCATATTGGAGGATTGCTATCGCGTCTTTCCGATACACGGTTCATTTCGAGCGTGGATCTGAAGGATGCGTTTTGGCAGATCCCGTTGGAGAAAGAATCTCGGGAAAAGACAGCGTTTACTGTGCCCGGTATGCCTCTGCTTCAGTTCACGGTAATGCCCTTTGGCCTCTGCAATGCCCCACAACGCATGGTAAGATTAATGGACAAAGTGGTGCCGCATCAACTGAGAGAGAAAATCTTTCCGTATCTGGACGATTTGCTGGTAGTGTCAAGTACGTTCGAGGAGCATGTTGAGTCGTTGAAGATTCTTGCCGGTCGACTGAGGGAAGCGGGTCTGACGATAAATGTCCAGAAGTCCAAATTCTGCTTTAAGGAGCTAAAGTATTTGGGGTATATTGTTGGTGACGGCTGTTTGAAGACTGATCCGGAGAAGGTGACGGCAATAGCTGACTTTCCTATACCAACTTCCGCTAAACAGGTTCGTCGATTCTTAGGTATGGCGGGATGGTACCGAAGATTTGTGAGAGACTTTTCATCCCTGTCGAGTTCTCTGACGGATACTCTCAGAAAGGGAAAAAAATTCGAGTTCACCAACGAAGCTCTGGAAGCCTTCAAAAATTTGAAAACGGCGTTAACATCCGCCCCGTTGCTGGTGAACCCGGACTTCAATAGGGAGTTTTTAATCTTGTGCGACGCCTCCAACACGGGAATCGGCTGCGTGCTGTGCCAACAGGATGACGAGGGAAACGAAAGGCCAATCTTCTATCACTCGCAAAAACTCAACTCGGCCCAGCGAAATTACAATGTGACCGAGCGAGAATGTCTGGCTGCTGTTATGGGAGTACAGAAGTTTCGTGCGTACGTCGAAGGACACCCGTTCAAAATAGTGACGGATCATGCGAGTTTGAAGTGGTTGATGGGTCAGAAAGATCTTAGTGGCCGACTAGCAAGATGGAGCCTAAAACTTCAAGGGTTTGACTTCACCATCGAACATCGCAAGGGATCTCAGAATGTCGTGCCGGATGCACTCTCTCGAGTTCATGGAGTAGACTCTCTGGGTTGTGATGTTTCGGTGGTGAAGGATACCGGGGATGTGTTGCACATTGATCTTGAGGACCCCAGCTTTCAATCTGCGGAATACCGCAAGATCATAGACAGCATCCGAGACCAAAAAGATAAGCTACCTGACCTTCAAGTGTCGGAAAATTTCGTCTACAAGAAGGTCAAACATTGCACAGGTCATCCAATTGAAGATGACCAAGTATGGAAGCTTTGGGTTCCTGAACAGCTGACCGAGCGTTTGATCTCGCTTGCCCATCGTCCGCCTCGAGCTTCGCATGGGGGAATCGCGAAGACTCTGTTCCGACTGCAGAAACTGTTCTTTTGGCCTAACATGGCAGCACAAGTCAAGACATTCTTAGGAGGATGTGAGATTTGTAAGACGTCGAAAGCTCCTAACGCAACCCTTAGGCCCCCTATGGGTAAGGCCTTCGGAGCGGACAGGCCCTTCCAGATGCTCTACATCGACTTCCTAGGTCCGTATCCCCGCTCGCGAGACGGGAATACACACATTGTGATAGCGCTGGACCAGTTGACAAAGTTTGTCGTAGTGAAAGCTATCCGCAAAGCCACCACCGAGGTTGTGCTAAAGTTTCTTGAAGAACAGGTGTTCTTTATCTTTGGCATGCCCGAAACCATCCTGTCGGACAATGGAAAGCAGTTTGTGAGCCGCGACTTCGCGAAACGTATGGGTACCTATGGCATCACACATGTGAGGACGGCGTACTATTCCCCGCAAGCTAATGCGAGCGAGCGCGTCAATCGCTCGATACTGGCAGCTATTCGTTCGTATATCGACGCTGATCAGAGGAATTGGGATGCCAATCTCCAATCCATAGCCAGTGCCCTGCGTACCACCATCCATTCTGCTATCCATATGTCGCCGTACGAGGCCTTGTTTGGGCAACAATGCATAGAACATGGTGCCGATTATCGAGTATTGCGTAAACTCAACGCCCTTAATAACGCCAACCTCACTGTCATGTCTAAAGCTTCGCAAATGAATATTCTTCATGCTCACATAAAAAACTCTCTGGCTGACGCGCATAAGCGCTACGAAAACGCGTATAACACGCGAAGTAAGGACATGAAGTATGAGGTAGGGGATATTGTGTTCAGGAGAAACTTCGCTCTTAGTGACGCTAACAAACGCTTCAATGCGAAGCTAAGTCCGAAGTTTGTTAAGTTAAGGGTATCCAAACTGATAGGCAACAACCTGTATGAGTTGGAGGACGTAAACGGCAAGAAGGTAGGGGTATACCACGGCAAAGATATAAAGAAATAGACCTCTTTTAAAAGCCCGGCTGTCAGTCTGAGCATGAGACCCTTTGATAATACGTTCCTTTCCTTCTCCTAACCTTCAAAACGAAGTTTTCAGGTTATGAGAAGTTTTGTGGGGAACAGCCTAAGACCCAGCACAGCACACATAAATAATAACACATAACATATCTAACTTATAACCAAATATAACATAACACAACATATAATACCTGACCTCTATAATACTTACCTTTTATAATACCTACTTACCTTTTTATAATGCTAAATCCTATAATAAAATACCCTATAATTCAAAATATCTGCTTTTATAATATGTACTTACCTTATAATATTTATCTATAATTCTCACCAAAGATAATACAATCAATATTTTAATAATACTTACCTGATATAATACCATTTTTTTTTGATAATACCATCCCTTATAATTTCCTGAATAACAATAACACACATAATACTTACCCCATATAATACTAAAATTATCATAATACTTACCCCTTATAATACTAAAATCATCATAATACTTACCTGTAAAAATACTGCTATAACTTACCTTGCATAATACTTACCTTCATAATCTAACTAAAACTAATAATAATACTTACCCCTTAACTAAATCTACACACATAAATAATATTAATAATAACCTAATATAACCCTGTAACACAGACTGTATGTCGATAATAGACCAAAACTTAAAATAATGCATTACACTCATAATATTACCTACATAATATAACTTCATAATAAACGATAACAACATAACTAATAAATACCGCTGCCCACGCACATATAATAAATAAGTCCCACTATCATCGTTCGATGATCTGCTGAGGATGGCCTGACACACAATTCGCACTGATTTTGCTACAGGTGGCCGTTAGCCAGATGGTGTGACGTGCTATGTACTTGCTAATCCAATGCAAGTCATAGGTACAGCAACGGTTCAGCTGGTTGACATAAGCCCACCCGTTGACCATCGATCGTAGGTATCATTATCGGTAGCGAGTTGTGTGTCAGGGCATTCAATGTGTGATCATTATAAAGTGCGGGCGACCTAGAAAAAACAGTGGAAAGTAATTTAAGTAAAGTGTTTAGAAGAATTTTTTTCCCCATATGAACAGAAATTAAAGACTTATATTTCGCGAAATGATCAGTGTGTCTTAGCGTGGGTGTAAAAGGAAAAAATAAGAAAAGAAAAATAAATTGTGTAAAGCTGTGTTGTGGTGCGGGCAAAGGAGTCCCGGAAAACACATACCTAATAAAAAGAGTGTGTACCTAGAAAAAAAAAGAGATAATATATGAAAACAAAAAAAAAAAAACTACCTTCCCCTGGTCCCTGCAATAATTGCCCCTTTTTGCTTCATATACCTAAATTGGTGTCGCTGTAAGAAAAGTATAGATTCAAAAATAAAAGAACAGAATTCTTAATTGGGGAAGTTCCTAATATTTCGCCCCTATAAAAAAAAATAAAAAAAAGTGAAGTTAGTGGAATCCAACGATCCCAGAACAGTTACGGTCTGAAATAAAAAGAAAAATATACCAAGGAGGATAACGAAGTAAAACCCAAAAGAAAAAAAAAGTTTCCAAGTATCCTGAGGGAGTCGCTGGTTGCAGTTTTTTATTGTCTGGTGGTCATCGTTCCCCTTGTGTGCAAGTGTCCCGCGTGCCCAAATCCCCCCCTTCCCTTATATCCGAGTGTAATATTGGTGTTACCCCGCCCGACCATTGTAATCCAAGTACCGCGTTGTGTTTTGGTGTATAAAAAAATTTTGTAAACAAAAAAAGAAGAAGGAAAAAGTAAATTTATTGAATTGGTTAAAGAATAAGAAAAGACAGTGAATTTTTTTGAAGAAGAAGAAGAAAAGAAAAGAGAAAGTGTAAGATCAAAATAATTGAAAGTAAAAAAAAAAAAAAACAAAAAAAGAAAAGGTAAAAGAGAAAAATAAGATTTTTATAGTGAAGTGTACTTAGTAGCCCCTTTCCCTACCGAAGAAAAAAAAAATATTTTTTTTTAAATTTCTTGCAGTGGATCGAGGTTTTTCGTCTTACCAAAGTGGTGCACCTCGTTGGCAGTAACCAATGAAAAATCAAAGTAAGTGATCCTTTTTTTTATCGTCTCATTTTTTTTAAATCTTGCTGGTTGACCAGTGTCATAATAAAAAAAAAAAAAAAAAAAATATTTGTTTATTTGGGTTTTTGGTTGGGGATGAAGTGGAGAAAAAAAGGGTTGCCAAATACCGGAACAAGACAAATAAAAAAAAAATTAATTAAAGAACAATAAGTGAAGTTATTATAATTATAACCACTTTCTCTTTTTTTTTTTTTTGGTTTTGATTTTTTTTTAATTACTTAACCTTTTTTTTTAAACTTTTAAAGAATTGAAAAGCATAGTTGTATTTTCATTTTATTTTCGTATAAACATAATAAAAGTTAGAGTCATTTTGTAATGTGGTAAACTGGGTTTTTTTTTTGTCATCCCGGTGACAACGATTCATTTCGTAGTTCGCTATTTTTTTTGTTGACAGCTAGTTGAAAAATTAGGGAAGTTGTTTCATAGTGGCCATGATGGTTTAAGAGGAATATTTAGGTCAACGGTGGAGATGAGCATCTGAGAGTGAGTTGGTGATGACAGGGTAAGGTAAGCGAAATTCGGATATACGATCAGGGGCTGCTGCGCAAAATCGGAGGTCGCAGTAGCCATTGGGTATCCTAAGCGGATACATGGGTGGGCTAAACCTCCAAGGGTCACTACCATCTTAGACCCTCCCCTTCGGATATGCACCCTCTTTCCCTTCAGGTATTCAATTCGGCCCTTCCTCGAATAAAATAAATTGGCATGAAATTTTTTTTTCGTAACACCGTTCAGAGCTGTGGTTGCAAGAACCCCCCCCCCCCGACGAGCTATTGCCTATGGCCAAATACAAGCATGCCAGCGGCCACAGCCTGAACACCCCTCTCTCTCCTGCTGCCCGGATCAGCCTCATATGCCTGTACATATGGGGTTGTAAGGGTGGTCTACTAGGAGTGGGAGGGGAGAACACCGGTTCCGTTACAGTTTCCAGAAGCATTTGCTCCGAGACAGTTCCAATTCCTGTGCCTGCAGTTAAAGTCACCACCAATAAGAAAATTATCATTTAAACTAATAAGTTTCCTCAAGTCATTGCTGAAATCGAATCTCTTCTGAGGAGATGCTGAACCACCGGCAAAATAAATGGAAAAGATTTTTAAATTTGATCCATTTTCAAAAGGAATCTCAATTCCAAAATTTTGTATGATTTTAGTACTAACAAAAGGAAGAACTTTGTGTTGAATAGTTCTTCGAACTACTATGGCAACACCACCCCCCCTTCCCTCGTTTCTGTCTGAACGATAGCAAACAAATTCTCTGTTCGATAATCGGTCATTATGGTTAAGCCATGTTTCAGAAACCAAACCAATATCTACATTATACTTGCTTAAGAAAGCAAAAAATTCAATACATTTGGATCGAATGCTTTTAGCATTCCAAGATATTATTTTGAGTGTTGTGCTATTCATTATTTGGCATATAAGTACTTAATAGCTAATTGTGTAATTGTGTTAAACTGTTCACTCTTAGTTTTACATTTACCAAGCAAAAATATCATCTCAGCAGTAAGAGAGTTAATCTCTTCCATAGAAAAAAGTTCATTATTGCTTTTAGGTCCAGCAGTGTTGTTGTTGGCCCATGCATTGCTTTCTGGTGCACGAGCAGTTGATGTGGATGGTAAGTTGGGCGGGCGCTGCGTTGTTGTGTTGAGGTCTGAGAGGTGGGAAGTCGGCTACATTGATCGTGGGAGCTTCGGCTTGCTGATATCTTCTGTTGTTCGGCAAAAGAGATGATGTTTTTTTGTTTTTCGAAGAAAGCTTTTCTCTTATTTCGAAGAAATTTTTCCGAATCGGACAAGAGGGATCGATGGCTGTGTGTGTCTGACTGCAATTTGCACACTTAATATTGTTTGAAGTGCATTTACTAGTTTCATGCGGTTCGGAGCAGATCGCGCAGTGGGTTTTGATATGGCAATTTTTTTCACCATGACCAAACATTTGACAGTTAAAGCACTGTGTGAATTTTTGATGTTGACGACGAGCAAAGTCCCATTTAACTTGTGTCCTGAAAATTGATTTGATGTTCTTTTTTAAGTCGGACAGTTTTATAGATCCACTCTCAAGAAAAACAATATAAAACACTACCACAAATTGGTTTCGATTTTTTTTAATTAGTTTTATGTTTTGGCACTTTAAGTCTAATGAAGTAAGTTCATTTTTTAATGATTCAATGGGATATTCATCTAGCCCATATAACACAACCTTGAATGACCTAGCTGATGGAAGATCATGTGTAAAATATTGCCAATTTTTTTCTTTTAAAGATGTGATCACAATTGCGTGATCTTCGAGTTTGACACAGTTTATTTTAATGCCAATAGACATTTTTTTAATGGTGTAGTCTTTAACTTTGATTGCACTGAAAAGTGAATGAACATTTTCCGATGTTTTTTGCAATACACAAATGGATGGAATTTTTGATTTTTTATTCGAGGGCAGATTTATCACTTCATCACAATCAATACTGTCATCTGAATCAGGTAAACATTGCAAGGGAGTGTAATAACCAAACCTTGAATTATTCCTGTCAGCAGAATCGATTTTTCTATTTTTCGTGTTGAAAGACAAAATGTCTTCAACCACAGAAGGGGGTCGGAGTCTTTTATTAATTTTTGCTATTTTCTAGTACCGCACAGTAAAAAACGTCTGATCAGGTCAGAGAGCCGATTAGTACTGATCTGTTCAAGTATGATGTTGAAGAAATCGCATGATAGTTTGTCGCCTGCATATTACTTATGTATAAAACATTGAAAATGACATAAAGAAAAACTCCAAAAAATGTTGGTCATTCATAAATGAAAAACGTTGATCTTCGAATCTTCCCAACGAAAGGTTTTACAAAAATGAAATGTTGAGAATCTTTATTTCCTCCCCCAGTTCGTCATTTAATACCTTAAATGGGTTGCAGTCCGCTTATTGACCTGGGTGGATTAGATATTATCTACAACTGATGAAATCGAGTCTGCTTTATTTAAGTCTCTTGTTAAGAACAATGTTAAAAACTATAAAGGTATTTGTAAACTTTCATCTATTCCCAATCTCTTTGAAAGTTTTCTAAAATCTAAGATTGAATTTTGCATCACGGATCATATAACAGAGTTTCAGCATGGTTTTGTCACTGATCGTTCAATTTCATCAAATGTTATGCATTTCACATCTATTACCATCAATTTTATTGACAAAGGATTATAGGTTGACATGATTTACAAGGACTTCAATAAGGCCTTAGACTCTGTTAACCATTGGTTTCTTATAAAGAAGCTAGAACACTTGCATTCTTCGGATTTCATCTTTTCTAACTGGTAGATCTCTAAAAGTTCACCTTGACAATACTTCCTCTGAGCTGATATCCTGCACCTCTGGAGTTCCACAATGAAGTCATCTTGGACCTTCTATTTTCATAATTTTTATAAGTGATATTGTTCATCAGTTTATTCACTATAACTATTTGATGTATGCTGTCAAGCTTTTTCGACAAATTAACTTATAAAGAGTGCTTAAAGGTGCAAATAGATCTAAACAGCCTTTTTTTCTTTTTCTTTGTATAATTAGTGCGCACATCAAGGGGTGTGAATACCCTCATAAAGTTATAGAACACAGTGCGAGCATTTTGGAGAGGATTTGAAAGGAGACACCGATGCACGTTACTTTTGAATCTTTGTGAATCGTAATGCAGGGGAAATAAAGAGCCAGGTAAAGCATTCCACGTTCGGGTGGTGCGACTAAAATGAGAATCTCTATACTTGACTGTAGGCCCGAAGTTAGGCTCGGGCTCAAGGTTAAACAGATGAGCATTCCTAGCGAGGCGGTTTTGCCACCCTGGCAGGATCTTTTTACCTTTTGGTAAAACTTCCGAATCTCGTTTCTGTCATGGCACCTCTCTATTTCCTCAAACGAGCTCTTCTCAAGCTGCTTCTTTTTCTTTTTGAGAAGTCGGCGGTGTTCTTCCCTTCTTCTCTCCTTGTAAATCTCATTATACCGATCGTAAGCAGCCCTCGTTCGTGTTTGCAAAAGCATTTTTCGTACTCTTTGCTTGGCTGCATTTACCTGCCTACATTCTTCATCGAACCATGGGTTTCGTTTTGGTGGCCGAGTGAAACCCAGAACCTCAGAGGCAGCGGTTCTGATGGCTTCTTGGTATTGCTGCCACTGGTCTTCAATGTTAAATGCTGGCGGCATGGGATTCAAGGATAATTGAAGGGACACTCGATTGGAAAAGGCATTGGCAATCTCTTGCGATTGTAGCTTTCCGACGTCATATCTCTTCACAGCGTTAGTTCGTGCTGGTCGTGAAAAAGATATCCTCATTCGTACCTTGGCTACAACAAGGTAGTGGTAAGAGTCAAAGTTGGCCCCTCGGAACGTTCGGACATCTATCACACTGGAAGAGTGCCTTGCGTCGATCGCAACATGGTCAATTTGGTTGACGGTTAATATTGATCTGGGGATCGCCATGTGCCTTTATGAATTTTGAGATGCGGGAAGCCTGTACTACTTACAACAAGATTTAGCCCCGCAGCAAAATCGATCAGCCTCAATCCGTTTTCGGAGGTTTTGTCGTGGAGGCCTTTGTATATTAAAATCTATAGTAACACCATGAACGCTTGCGATGCTTTCGCCACCTACCTGCTCGATTAACGAACTTTGCGGTTCTCTCTAAATTTATTTTGGTGGTACACTTGGGTGTTGTGGATGGTGTTCGATGGATGCTATGCAAGAGCTTGGGACGTTGGGAGCATGAAAGTCGATAGCAATAGTAAGTTCTTATACGAAATGTATACGTAATTTATACGTAATTTATACGTTATTTATTTTTCTCCCTCGCTCTGATGCTTTTAACTCGTTTACAATGCAATGCTCTCTTTTCAAAATAATACATTCCACACGATTAAATAAGGTTTTTCAATTGACTTTCATTCCGATTCAATCGAGCAGTCCTTTAATCGAGCAGGTAGGTGGCGAAAGCATCGTAAGCGTTCATGGTGTTACTATAGATTTTAATATACAAAGGTGGAGGCTATGCTTACCGTTTCCAAAGATGTCCTCCTTCCCTAGTTTTGCGTTGAAATCGCCAAGAACGATTTTCACGTCGTATCTAGGGCATTGCTCCTATGTTTCTTCGAGGAGCTCGTAGAAACAGTCTTTGGAATCGTCGTCTTTCTCTTTTGTGGGGGCGTGGGCGCATATAAGGCTAATGTTGGCGAATTCAGACCTGATGCGGATGGTCATTAAACGCTCATTGACTGGATTTTGGCTAATCACCTTATCCCTGAGTCTTCCTCTAACGACAATACCGCACCCAAATAAACGCTTTTTCTGTTGTCTGTAGCAGTCGCCATAGTATATGTCACAGTTTTTCATCTTCTTTATGCCCGGTCCACTCCATCGCACTTCTTGGATGGCGGTTATGTCTGCTTTGCAGCAGTCCAGGGCGTCCGCTAGTTCTCCAGCTGCACCTAGTCCGTTAAGAGATCTTACGTTCCAAGTGCAGATCCGGAGGTCGTTGTCCTTTTTTCGTTTGCATGGGTCGTCAACTTTGAAATCATTATCGTTATCCGAGGCTGCTTGTTGTTTCGGAACAAATTATTTTTTCCGTGGTAGGGTAGTTAACCCTACGCACAACCCCCAACCTGGAGGTCCAGGTCCTTTTGGATCCCTTTGGACACAAAGGGCTGGAGTATCCAGAGTCAGTACCCTGCTGCAGGGGTGTGAGTGCTGCCGTTGGCTGACCAGGAGCTCATCCGCCACCATCTCTACTTCAATACCCTGTCCTAGTATTGAAAGACCCTGAAAGACCTTTAAACCAAATATGTTGGAGTAGCTCTTTCAGGGGTTTCTGCTTTTATGGCTGCTGAAGTCCACCGTTGATTCTGTCCTTCGAATTCATCCGCTGGGACATTTACACGAAAGCTCTCGTAGACCACTGAGATTCGTGCAGTCAGTCATTGTTCGCAGAGCAAACTTTGTATACTTAACATTTTATAAAACTGTTTTTAAAAATATTAAGAAAATCGGTTCTTCCAAAAAACTGGTTCATCGATCCTAATCAAATTTTCAGAGTTTTAATTTTTTAGCTAAAAACCTTCAGAATAATTAATTAAACTCTTTTTTATGTGATTTTACTCAATTTTCATAATTTATGTGGCAGCCCTGTAACACCAAATATATTAATAGCAAATACAACAACCTTGCACTCAGCCCTAAGACTGCAATTAGTATACAATCTACTACGTAATTTAAAGTTTTTACATTGCTCCCATTACAAAACTAACTATGGCATGCATGAGCCATTAGCTCGCATGAGTAGGTTATCTAACTCCTATCCTTTTGCTTCCGATTTCAACCTAAGTAAAAATACTTTAAAATTAAAACTAAGAACCAGTGTGCCACCTGCATGACTTTTATTTGATATTTTGTTATAGTTATTTAATTTCTGTTCTTATTTATGTATAGTTTTTGTTTAATAATGTTTCCCTAGTTTATTTTGTTCTATTTATTAATGTACTTTTTTTTATTTTTATTTTTTTGTAAAAATTGTAATGTCTTTTATTTTTTTCCTCGTATACGTTCTATTTGTGCTTGTGTTGGCGTTGTTTACTAACCACTAACACTTGCATTAATGATGAAGAGCGTAGATAAGTGTGTACAAATGAGCTTGCTCTAAGTTCAGTACCGCTTAAGTCTCTGAGATGCAAAAAAAAAAAAATGCAAATAATCGCAAAATCGTGCGACTCAGTCGTGAGTATTTCTACCTGCTATTTTTAAAAACAATGCTCTGGTGAAGGCTCTAGTAAGTAACCAGTTGTATTCCGTTCCTCGAACAATTCAACCTCTCTCGGAATGCTTAGCAGTTCTCGATCGTACAATAAAGTACATATTGCTCCCATATTACAATGTTCGGAAAAAATATTGTATCGGGATCTTGTTTCTAATCCGTTCCTTTTTTTCTAACACCCTTGCCGTGTGTTTATTATTGAAGTACGCTTAAAGTAAAATAAAATGCTACCCACGCTTCCATCATTAAGGTTCTCAATAAATTTGAAAAAAAAAAAAAAATTTGTCGATGCCTTAATGATAAAAATAGAAACTTTAAAGAATAAAATTTGTGAAAAGTTTTCCCTTTCAAATCACCCTACGACAAGGAAGAACAGGTATGAAAGACTCAGGGACTTTAAAGAAGTGTCTTAAAAGTACCTATGTATGTGGGTATATATATGGAACTTTAAAAAAACTAAACAATACATAATGTACAAAAATCGAATATAAAACCACTTTATCTCGCATAAAAACTCCATCCTTACGTTGAACGCACCTGGTGCCTTGGCTGGCAGTTAACAAGCCAAAGTTACACACAAAAACATTTGTTACAAGACTCTTTTCAATTCCCACAACATGCAAAACATCCAAATCTGTCAAGAACTTTTTTTTAATAAAAAAAAGTCTTTCCTCACGCCTGCTATTCAAGTAACTGAGATGAATGTTTCAAAACTATGCTAGGAACGAAGTACAGCCAAGCTAAAAACTTTCAACAGATACAGATTTGAACATCGATATTAAAATGTCAATGCAACATTGCTGCTCCATAGTCTTCCTGTTCATGTTCCCCCGGACACGGTGATTGTATTGTATAACGGTCTGAAAATCAAATACATTCTATGTGCCAACATTACTAAGTTACTCTTCTTAGCTCTACGTTGCGAGTTAGGACTCTTTTTTTTGAGTAGCACAGCTTTTGTCAATGCAAGCATTTTCCCAGAAGGATTCTGATGGGTGGAAAGTAATTACAAGCACAAGTAATAAAAGAGGGAGTAAAACTGGAGAGAAAAATGTAAAGTAAAAAGTTCGTCCGTCCTGATTGAAATTTCGATTAAAGATGAATAGTTTGTTTTTTACTTTACATTCATTGTTTTCGTATACAACAGGAATAGCTCAACAATTTTCCATTTTCCTTGCTGCACATTCAGGGACAGTTGTAGCTACTTGTGCAGCAATCAATCGTGTGGAAACTTTTCTCGAAGAGATGCACTCAATTGAAAAATATTTGTTGTTGACAGATAGCCTTTCAATGAAACAAGTTGAGCAGCTTATAAACTCGTAGTTTGGAGTGAAGTAGGTGGGTACTTAACTAGAGTTAGTTTTCCTTCCATAACTTGTTTGGGAGACTTAAGAAATTGTGTCTGTATACACTGCAGGTGCAGTTAAATCTGTAGACCAATCGTTCCAAGTTTTAAATAAATTTTTTTTTGTCGTAAGAAAACATAATTCCGATAGCTCATATGAAATACAAGGTAAGGATCCTTGTCTCAACATCTGACAGACATATAAAAAATTACGTCAACTGGGTTAGCATCTGCGTTACGCATTAAGATATTTTTGATGGTAAAATTCCAGTCTGTATGTGGATGAGAAGATTACACGATCAACAGTAGGTAAAGCGACTCTAACGCAGTCAAAAAGCTCAAAATTCAGTTAAGGGAAACGAAGATCGTATGGGCAATAAGGCACCAGCCATCAAATCTTCAATTCTAATCTTGATGGACAACTGAGCAGTGGGAAGACCTCACGTGAGGTGTCTTTTGATTGGTGAACATCCGAACAATCTCAACTAGGAAAACTGGAAAAGCATATTGGAAGATATTTACAGTCCTTCTTAAATTGGTAAGGCTTGTAACACTCTTAAAACGATACTAGCTTACCACTCTGATCAACAGCTGATCCGGGATGTGAGTCTAGCGTTGAAAAAAAAAACCATCGAACTGCATTCTTCACCCACGGAGTGTTTCATGGCGAGAGCTGCAGGAGTCATCGTTAACGGTAATGACTCTGATAAACGCACCTAAAAACGCGGGGACTTTTTATGAGGAATCTAGAATCCATGCTCCAGCCGCAGTTTAGGAAGAGGAAACTACTGGCGGATTGTCGCTTTGACGATAACCGCCTGGAGAGTAAATATTCGTTTGGTAGTATTCCATATTTTTTTTTATTCCTTCTTAGTTTCGTCTATTTTCTCGACCTTCGAACACATTACGGGATCGAATTGTGCGAACTGTGCAACCCCCTCTCTCCACCACATCAAGGTGAATGATCTTCCGTAAGGTAGAGGCTAATCCAATAAAACCGCCATTCAAGGCAACTATAGTATATATGGTGTCAGACGTAATTATTATCATGTCTGCCTATAACGCAAGAGCTTCCTGATTCAAATCTCAAGAGAATACAAAAAAATTTTCTCAAGGGTATCGCCTTTCGCGAGGAGATCGCAAGCCTTCTATAGTAAACTCATTGCCATGAAAATCGCTTTCTCGATAAGACGTTCCGGATCGACAAAGTGTAAGAGGCACTTTCATATACATAAAACTGGTAAGCAATACTATTCACCCGGCAAGAGCTTAAGACCCATCCTTCCTGCTTAAAACAGGAATGGAATGGTTGAGATTTTCAATCGCAGATCCTCACTCCAAGCTCGCCCTCTGCCTCAGATCAAGCGTAAAATCCTGTGAGACCGCACTTCTTGTTAGTAGCTGCGAATGTGCTCTTGACAGGAAGATTTTGTGGTGGACAATTTCATCCCACACATACGAGGTTATTTTGACAGTGTTATGATGCAAGGAATGTACAACGCTGCATGAGGACATGGAGTAGATGAATCATTAGTCTTGTAGATTGAAGAAATGCAAATCTATAGTGATCGTTGAAGCGAAGGAATGTAGACAATTTCTTGCAACAGGAGTGAATTAGGGATGTTCACAAGATGGCGCTTTATGACCTATTATGGCCAGGCATATGCCTACGACCGAACTACGGACGTCTGCGTCACATTTTTCTCGGTTCAATCCTGCCTCCAAGCTGTCTGTCTCGGAGCACAGGTTATGCTAGAATCCAAAGACATTTGGAGTGGCAGAAAGTGTCTCTGCGTCAATCCTTTTAAAACCAAGGTTTTTCTCTACACGAGACGCAGAAAATTGACTGGTCTGAACCGATTTGCGCCCTTAATGATGTCATCATTAGCTTTTTAAACGATATCAGTCATAAATTTCTAAGGCAATATAAGGGAACCTTCGTCAAAATTTGTTTTCTGTCACTGTAAAGAATCCCTTGGAACTATACAGCTATGATTAGACCAATTATATTCTATGCTTCAGTTGTTTAATGGATCAAGCTCTCACGCAAATATGTTATTGCCTCGTTCCTCAAATTTCAATCAGCAATATCTATTGGCTGTACTGGGGCTTTCTACAGCACTATGGACGCACCGCTTAGTCTTCATCCCCTCGATGTCTTCATCAAGGTTTGTAGAGTCATAACCATTTCCCGCTCGCAAGTAGCATATCGGAGCAGCAGTTCCGAGCTCGCAAGCAGCATATTTTTTGTTTCACGTCTTATCGATTTTCAAATGTCGCCAGGATAATCCCAAGGCTCGAACAACTTAAAAAAAAAAACGTAAACTTTCTGTCGGTTAAGCACTGGTGTACGCTAGAATCTTAACCAGGAAGGGGTTGTTATCGATGGATTTGTCGTTGGAGCCTTTGTGAAGATTGCTGAAATACGACTGCACACCCCATTACGCCCATACGGAAATCTTCCTTATTAAAACGGCTACTCGTAGGCGGCAGCCAAGCTTTGCTTAAGTCTCTACTCAACCCTCTAATTACTTCGAAAAGTATCCAGGAATGCAAGAATTTTCTGAATGCGGTCGGAAGACAAAATTCTTTAACTCACGGAATAACTGGGAACGATATCTCCACTGAACTTGCGTGGCAAGGATCTCAAACAGCTTTCTCAGCACTTTTGATGGCGTAGCGCTTGGTCTACCGGGCCCCCAGTGAGAACTTTAATCAACGATTGGACTTGTGAAGAGCGCAACCCCAAGGTTAATAAGAAAACTGCAAAATTTTTGTAAAAAATGTGTTTGGTCTGCCACAAGGTACTTCTCTTTGCCCTTTCACGAACATCTGAAAAGTTATAACACAAGTAGGATGCAATATGATAGTACAATAAACCGTTGTTTAGAACCGAATACTCCAAGAAGTAGGTTAAAACCCTCCGGCCAAGAAATAAGCTAGCTTTTCAAACTGTCAGCC
Organism: Melanostoma mellinum; assembly: GCA_914767635.1. Taxonomy (NCBI): domain Eukaryota; kingdom Metazoa; phylum Arthropoda; class Insecta; order Diptera; family Syrphidae; genus Melanostoma; species Melanostoma mellinum. Next base: position 53,224,473 of record OU612059.1, on the reverse strand, counting down.
ATTCAATATGAATCTGCAACAGTTTACCAATAGCCCTGTTCAGACTGTACAATTAGTTGGACAGACTTCGTTTGATGGAAGTTGGATGGTCTGATGTAGTTTTCGTTCACACTTATCAAGCTTGTCGTCCAAATTTATGTCTTCCACTCCGTCCAAATTCTAGATTTTCAAAAATTTCTGAAAACCATCTTACAAGTTGGACAAGCGGTCGTCTGAAGGGTTCACACTATCAACCATTGGTCGTTCAAGCCCAAGTCTGTCCAACTAATTGTACAGTGTGAACAGGGCTAATCACGTCACTTGATTTATACTATCGCTGAAAACTCTGTTTAGACACATCTTGTCATATCCTTGTTATGTGCTAAGCATTTTGTAGTATCGCCCACAGTGATGTGCATTCATTCGATAATTTGCTTAGATAAAGCAAGTCAAACTTATTATCAAAACTGCTTATTCGACCCGTCTTTCCAACAAAGAATTGCTCACCGCAAAACGTTTAACAAGGTACCGCGCCGGCAGCTGTTTTGCTCATTCTAATTACAACCATTTGTTGTCACTGCAATAGCACGACAAAATTGTTATTTTAATTTTATTTCCTCGTCAAATATTAAAGACTCATTATCACCGCCTTGAACCTTATTCAAAATGTTGTTGCGTTGACAATAAATTAATTCAATCGCTTATGCTAACCGATCCCAATTACCAAATTTAATATTCAAAAACAAATAACAGTAATCTCAACATACCCCGCAAAGTCGTGCCTAAAGCTTAATGCTGGAAATAACCACTTCATCGAAATAAAATAGTCGTTAAATATAAAATAAATGAAAAAAAAATAAAAAAATTGAAAAAAAAAATACACAAAAACTTAAAGAAACATAAACCAGAGAAATATATAAAAACAAATTACTACCCCATGGAGTTGAACTCTTACAACCAAAAAAAAAAAAAAAAAAACAGAGGAGAAAAAATGCCAAGTATATCAACCTGCCTTGACTACTTGAATCACATTTTATTTCCATCCGCAGGTTACATGCCCTGCTCAAGCCAAGAAGGTAAGGCATGCAGGTTTGAAGGACGTTTAGGTTGAAACTTTGGATAGCATTTTGCATAAGTGTTTGCCATATATTTTTGTTTACATATCCCTACCTTTGCTAATGGTTGCATAATTTTTTCTTTTATTCATTTCACAAGTAGAAGTTTCTTTTTTTATATGAAAATGTCCTTGACTTTAAAGCTTAGTGCAAAGAATATTACATTCGAATTATACCTACTAACTTAGTTTATTTCAAAAGTAATGGAAATGAAGAAAAGTTACTAGCATACATTTATAGGGGTGTATATGGGACTTTCGAATAAACATGGCAATGAACACACAGTGCTTTTGAATAGAAGTGTTTGGAGTGTGTGTAGTTTAATGTTAGTGACACTGACAAGTTAAAAGGCAAGCAGGTTGAAATGTTTTAAGACCTTATTCCAGTGGCGGATTTAGCTATAGGCTGAGTATGAGTAGGCTGCAGCCTAGGGCGGCAACTCCAGGGGGCGGCAAATATTTTGAAAATAAGAATTTTTTCTCGAACAAAAAAAAATGTTATTTTTTTATTTCTTATGTCAATTTGATTTTAATTTTTTATTTTACAATCTTGTGCTATCGACGTTCATGGTCGAGTTTCATATGACTGTGGTGAGTATAAATATGTAAACAAACAGTTGAACCCGATGCCTTGTGCGCGGGCTCGTTTTATGACGTTATTTTTTCGTCTTTTCATACAACAGTAGTCAGTGTACTCGATAGCACAGCGTTAAGAGAACAGAACCAAAGGCGCATTTGAGTTATGTCTGCGCTATTGAGTTACAACTGCGCCAGTGTGTATTTGCGCTATAGAGTCAATAGCGCAATGATACACATGTGATATAAGAATAATGAATAATGAGTACTGAAAATAGTGCTGTTGGCTGATGGATACTTGTATCGCAGATAAATCTCTTAATTTTATTTGTTTACATTGTTGTTTTTGTAGAACTTACCCATGTTCAGTTTCTTGACTGTAAATCTGTGTAAATAATAATTGTCTGATACTTCAATTAAATTTTTTTTTTGGGTGAAAAAATTTTTTTGGGGCGGCTTTTTTTCACAGCCTAGGGGCGCCATTAGTCTAGATCCGCCACTGCCTTATTCATATGCGTGCATGAGTGTATGCCACTCTAAAATGGTGGTAAAATTATTATTCGCAATGAAAAACGGTGTTGTCAAGTGAGTATACAAAAAAATTTACTTAATAGCTGCACATTGCTACTAAAGGTTAAATCATCATTCATAAATACAGATACAATGAAAATATGTTTAGTAATGAGAGAGAAGCAACCGGAGCCAAGAGAGAAAATTTTTTACTTTTTGTTTTGGGGATTTTACTGTTATTGCTTATCTCTATCACTATTTAATCTTTTATGCCCTTTTCACACCGCACCGGAATCAAGATTTTGATTTCACCACACCGAAATCAAGATTTTTATTCCGGGGGATCTAGAAGCAACCCATTCACTCCGCCGTCATCCCTTGGCAGATTTTGTAATACATTTAACACGGAAACCTTTCATTAAGAATTTGCTTTAAAGATTTCTGTTAAAAACCGAAATAATAAGCAAAAATAGGTTTCAAGAACTTACGGTTGTGTGCTAAGTACAATATCAAAACCTTGAGGCTGAGCACAAGGATTCACGGTCTTCATAGTATATTTGGTGGTATAGGCTTGCCAACCACAAAAAAAATCATTAAAAATATCGAAAAAAAATTAATTAAATATTTCAGAAGCTTCTAGAAAAAACCTAATGATGCCATTTTAAAACAGTTTTTAATACATACTGGTATTGAAAATTTAATAAAAAAAATCGTTAGAGCAGTTTTATTTGAAGTGGTTTTTAAATTTTCACTTTTTGAAAAAAATGAGTTTTTTGAAATTCAAAGACTTGTATACCAAACAAGTCTTAAGACATTTCCAGAAGATTTTTCATCAAAAAATCTGAAAAAAGAACAAGGCACTCTTTTCCAAATTATTAAAAAAATAAAAACTTTTTTATAAATTTGTAAAAAAGAATTCAAAAACTGATGGTGATTCGCAATCTTTCTTAAACAACTTAGGACTTCTTAAATACAGAAGAACAACTTGCAATTTGTGCTAAGTACAATGCCAGAATATTAGGACTGAGTACAAGGTTTTAGTATTTGGTTTTCATAATATTTGGTGGTAAAGAGAAGCCAACTTTGAGAGAGTGGGGCACATTTGAACACTTTCTGCTTCCAAATGTCATAAAAACGTATTTGTTTTAGTTAATGGCCTAGAACATAACTTAACGCTTAGAAATGAGTATAAACTTTAGTCTGAGTCTATAAATTCGTAGTTTATAAAGTGGTATCGATTCAAATGTGCCCTTGTTACGGTAAATTTACCCGCAAGAAAAGCTATTCTTACATTTGCTTATTTTGATTTCGATATCCTTCTCTTTTCCTCACTTTTTATATTCAAAACTTTTTACCATTTAATTGTTGCTTCTTCTAATAGTGAACGAGTAACCGAAATTAACACTTCCTTCAACGAATTGGTCGTTATAATGGCATAAAACCTGCTTCCAAGGATTTCCTTATTTTAACGAACATCGATCGGTCACGTGTGTCTTCCTACAAAGTCATCTAAAATCTTGATACCTTGTGATTCAATTATGTTTTATCCGCATCCGTATATCTGTCTGAGCTCTCATTAGTCTTGATTAAAGAAACAGAGTCAGGGATTTCATGCTCCACTCTTACCATCATCCCATACTCCTGGCGTTGCGTTGCCCATCATATCCATAATAAACTCGGTTTTCAATCTATGATAATGTGGACATTAATTCAGACAGCATCATAGAATCACCTACATGCGCACCTATACCTCTCAAACACCTCTACCCACCACACAAGTAGGATTTCAATCTGTGAGATGAGAGATATCAATGATACGCCTGAAGTTATGGGTTTACCAACATTGATTGCTCTCTAATGAAAATGTTTCCATGGAAACGTTAGTCTTCTTACACCGCGCCGCAACAAGCCGCCTTGGCTTCAACGTGTGATTGTGGTCTTTTTTCCTTAACCAACAACTATCGCCTACTAACTTGTCTATAGGCGTATCTACATCAATGTGGTTGAGAGTAGAGACGTTCTGGTGGTTTTATGGTAATTTAATTGGCATCTCTGACAGCGAGTAGTTACGTCGTCGTCGTCGCACCAAAGCACTAAGAGCGCCACTTAAACAACACACGTGAAAAAGGATTTATAACCATTCTCACACACAAGAGCCAAAAGCATCAACTGTCGTGTTGTGTTATCATCGATTTTGCCGTTGCTATACTATCATTAGAGCACGCAGCACAGGCCCATCGAAGATCTTTCTTTTATAATTGAAAGTGTGTTGATGTGTACTCAACTCATACACATAGTCGCTTGCAAATGAAATTTTGTCTATTACCTGAAATCTGCTTTGATTTTCTGGTCCCTAAATTTTACTGTCATTGTGGAAAGTGAAAACTTTTGTGTTAACTCTGATTAAATTGGGATTTTTTATGAGGACTCTTAAAATGCTGTGAAATGTGATGTGAAAATGATAAGTCTCTGGGAGAGTATTCTGAGGAAACAAGGTGCAAAATATAAAATTCATTTTCATTGCTGAAGTAAGATTCCTTACCAGAGAAGGTATCGTATGAGTATAGTTAATTACCTTGAAATGTATATTGAGCATGCAGTTTCAGAACGAGCTTAGAAAGCCAATCTTTCTCCAGGGAGGAATTTATGTCAGGTGACTTGCCTTCATTACAAGAAGAGCAGTTTTATGAGAGGCATTTTAAATAGGTCCTTGTTTATGAGACATTTATGCTCAGTTGTTTCAGAAAGAATTGCATTGATTTGATTGGTTGCAATCCTTGTTCCTAACTATTTTGACCGTTGAGTGCTTTTTGAGTACGGCAAACTGGCAGTCTGCTTGTCCTGAACAATTTTGTGGTGTTTCAAAAGCAATGGCACAGGACTTTCCCATTCACGCGGTTACTACGACTGGTTAAGACTTAAAGACTGTACACACAACCATTACACTTTGTGTGGAGGTAACCCAGAGTAACAATAACCACCAAACAGACAAGTATCAGTACCCTTAGGGTGCATGGAATGCCTACATAAGCCTCAAAAAAGCTGCCAAACACGCTCTATGTGCCTATGAAATATCGGTAACCTATATTTATACGATGAAATCCGCACATAACGTAAATATTTATTTTGTGTTTGGGCTTTCATCTGAGCTCGATGAAAGCATCCTTCATCCTAGAAACGTGTATTTTCAAAGAAGGAAGAGAGAACAAAAATGGCAAATACCGGCATTCTCCGAGAAAAGTTGCTGTTTTCATTATTCATCCTGAAGGTAATTGTAAAACTTTGATTGATTATTGCTTTAGTCTCCTGCGGCACCTAGGCGCACACGATATGACTCCCATATGCGACTGTCCCACGTATGCGAGAGCACATTAATCAAATACTCTTTATGCGTCATTCACCACTGCGGAAGGTTGTGTTGGAGAAGGCTTGGAGCAAACACCAAAGGAACAGGATCAGGAGCAGACAAAAAATGTTTTTCTTTGATTTTCGCAAAAAGAAAAAAAAAAAACAGCAAACACTTTGTATGTTTCTCCCTTGAGGCTTGTTATCCCTTTTTTGATTTTTGTTTGAGTTTCGTTCTTACCGAAGATAGAATGGTTTGAGTCACACAATTGGAGAAACAAAGTGCCAGGTACACATATCTCCATCGCTTCACTGTTGTATTGCCCAAGAGTAAGACTATACCTCGTATGTCTTCGTCAAGTTTAGATTTACGAAACACTTTAATATCCAAAGGTTTTCTCAGCAATGTTATTTGATGGTGATGGCCACAACCCAAAAGGGAAATAAAATACACAACAGGCGCTTCAAGGAGTCTTTTGGGGGAGTTTTTTTTTCTTTTCTGTTCGGAACGTAGTAGGCTGTTTGCACGAAACATCTAAGTGTACTTTGTTTGTGGTCTTTTAGAGTTTGTGGTAATTATTTCGTCGACTAAAAATCACAAAGGCACGTTGTCGTCGATTTCAAAGGACAATGAAGGATGTGTTACACACATGATCACGTGCTGTGCTGAATGTGCATTTTTGGAAAGTTAAATTGAACACTTCTTGTCTTGGGGTCTTTTTGAAAAGTCGGAAGGAACAATTCATGTCTAGGGGACTTTTTTCTTTTGAATATTTGGAAGTCTTTTCACGAGAATATGATGAATTTACATAATTTTTTTTTATTTGCTGAGTTTCAGCTCTGACTCGACGGTATTCCCCGTTCAGCACTTTAATGAATGAATTTTGATGTTTTTGGTGGAATTAAATTGTGTAGATCTATCACAGGAGGGGAGACAAAAATACTTAAATTGACAAAACAATATTTACCTAATCTGAAGAATAATGATAAAAAGTTGTCGGCAATGTTTAGGTATTTTAATTTGTTTTAAAATGGGAAGCACACACAAAAAGTTGAGGAGAAGCCTATTTGAGTAAAAAGATGTTAACCCTTTCAGTACTTAGATGAGCTTAAGGTTCGCGCTGCAGGCTGAACCTAGGCATCAACCAGCATCTCTTGCAAACAATTTCTATTTTGGGCGAGTTCCTTCCAGTTTTCAAATCCAAGTCAGTCTTCTTCCACTTATAATTGCGCCACCATTGATCTTAGCCTCACGATGCGTACCCAATGACTTTGTCACGGTACAGCTCATAAAGCTCGATGTTGTATTTTTCCCTCCACTTATTGTCTGCTCTTATGGAAGGAAAGATCAATAGGAGTATTTTTTCTCAAAACGACCAAAGGTTTCCAAGAAACTTAACACGTTTTTATCCGAAACAGTGTTTTAAAAGTCACCAAAGTTTTTTTAATTTCCTAAAAAACAAAATATTTGTAATCAAAAATCAGTTCAAGACTTCAAAACTCTCTTTGAGATTCAAAATGCTTTTCTTTTGAAATTCCAGTACGACTATTTTTAAGGAATTTACAACCACTTGCAAAACCGCAAACAATTTATGGGTTTTTTTTTGATCCCTCAATTTTTTCTCCTAGTTTATTTCGGTATTTTTTCCAAAATCTGCAGCAATGTGAAAATTTGGTCTAATCGTTGACATTTGTGGTCTAAAACCAAATTTATAAGGATAAGGACCTATCAAGTTGTTGACGTTCGGACATTACAGCAGACAAAGTCTTAAAAGCGGCCTTAAAGCTTATTCCTCCATATAATTGGTCTCCTCTCTTAAGGACCGGGCATACTTTCTTCCGACCAAATCATGCAGATTAGCTGGTGCATGGTCCTCTCCAACTAATCTGCTACTACCTAGAAAAGTTTGGCATCAAAGCCATCTGCATCTGCAGTCATATTTGATTTAAGTTTGCTTACGACATAATAAACTTTTTCTAGGTCGAAAGGACTGCATTTTTGATCATCGTTCAAGTTGAATTGGGCATTCCGCCTCACAGCGGAGTTAGTACCTATCTATCTTCATCGCCACTAGGCGATGTCTGCAAAAAAGGAATTCCCAGATCATCAGTATGTATCTACTGCGACTCTAGTACTATGTTGCCCTGTTGGTTTTTACAGGCTTGAGCACGGGTTTCTACCTTTTGGTAAGCTATCAAGAAAGCGCTTTCTCAATTAGCCTTTCGGTAATGGAAAATAATGAATTTGGGCTCGATGGTTCTAGACTTATATGAAGTTGCGTCTGCAACTAAATTGTTGAAACCTAATTTTGTCCCTGGTGCTGATGGTATCCCAGCCTGTCTTCTAACAAATTGTGTTGATAGCTTGAGCGTAGCTTTACACATCATTTTTAATTTGTCATTAAGTGAGGATATCTTTCATAATGAATGGAGAATGTCTTATTTGGTTCCAATCTATAAGGCTGGTTCAAAAAATAAAGTTGAGAACTACAGAGGTTAAAGTAAGCTTTCAGCAATCCCAAAACTATTCGAAAGTCTAATAAAAGATAAACTTGAATTCCTCGTAAAAGAGCATATTTCTGAGCTTCAACATGGTTTTGTGAGTGGTAGATCCACCTCAACCAACCTTTTATACTTTTCAATGTCTTAACTTAATTCAAAAAGAAATGCAAGTTGATATTATCTACACAGATTTTAGCAAAGCATTTGATTCTGTAAATCATAACATTCTAATCAAAAAATTAACCCTAGTTTACGGCACGACAAATAATGCAATAAAAAAAATTGGGATTCACGCCAACCCCAAAATTTGTATTCACATCTAATTTGGGATACTATCAATGGGCATCAATTCTTCGAGCCGTGATGAATTGTACACATTTTGAACATCTAAATCTTCCTCCGTTTCGACGATGATTCAATTGGTCGCTGAGAACACTCTCCAGCCTGTTGAAATACTTTTGAACGAATTGAATTGACCGTATACCAGATCAGATCAGTACTGTCCACTTCATTCATTTTTGGATTTTTGCAGAGAATGGCATTGGTATCATATGTTCCAAAACCAAATATGTAAACAGGTTGTTTTATTACTAACACAACACAATCTTGCGATGGCTATTTCAGGCTGTCATATCAAGCCGGAACCATAGTGGGGTTCGCACGAACCCCAATTTTTTTTGTGGGTTTTTTTCAGAAAAAAATTCCAGAAAATTATCTTAAATTGCTATGATGAAAATACGTGGAAACACGTAAAGAAAAATGAAATTCGTTCACTGAGTTTTCATCCCAGGTCGAAAATATGATTAAGAAAAAAGTTATAAGCATTCAAACGTAAATTAGGGTTAAAGAGTTTTTGGTTCCATTCAATGATTTTGAATTGGATCGAATCGTTTTTGATAAACAGGGTACAGATAGTAAACCTTCGTAGTTTTACCTCAAGGAAATTTAATTGCACATCAGGAGTACCTCAAGGTAGTCATCTGGGACCGCTATTATTTATCATTTTCATAAATGACATTTCATCAATTTTTCAATATGCTTAAGTTCTACTCTATGCAGGTGACCTTAAAATGATCTCTAGCATATCAAGTGTAAACGATTGCAATAATATGCAAGGAAATTTAGAAGTATTGCATTTATGGTGCAAAGAAAATCGTCTTTTACTCAATGTAAGGAAATGCAACGTCGTGTCATTTTACAAATGCTCCGTTCCATATTTAATTATTCAGTTGGTTCTGACCCTTTGAATAGGTTAGAAAAAGTTAAGGATCTTGTTGTGATGAATGAACTCTATCCTTCAAAGATCACGTGGCTTATATAATATCTAAATCAAATTCAATGGTTGAATTTAATAAAAGAAATACAACTGTCTTTACGGATCCGCATGCTCTTTTAGTACTATTTTTGGCTTAAGTCAGCTTTTCAACTGCAATCTAATCGCACAGAAAAATTCCAAAGAAGATTCACAAAGTTCATCCAGCGTTAGCGTTAATCTGTAGATGATAAATAAATAAATAAATTTTACATCTCTCCCAAGTAACAATTTGTGGTTAAATGCCGGTTAATCTACCGGACGTCAACCGAGGTTAAATAACCTTCCCAGTTATAAATAGGTTTCAGTAACGACTAAATCACTTTACAGCAACGTTTCCAGGCCTGTAAATGGTCAGGTAAAATTTAAACACAGGCTTAAATAAGTTTATAGTTAACGTTTCAATTAAGTTACTAAGTAACTCTTTCTTGTTTTATAAACATTATTTCGGAGTAAGTTTGCAACCGTTTGAAAATGGTTTAAAAAAACCCGGTATAATGTAGGGATTTGGTTTTGTTTGCATCCGTTGCACAACCGTTTAAATAGGGTTCTTAAGAAATCCTACTTTGTTGAGTTACGTTCATTTTTAAACGTTATTACGACGTATGTTTGCAACCGTTTCAAAATGGTTTGAAAAAACCCTGTATTATGTCGTTTTATGGTAACTTCACAACCGTTACACAACCGTTTGGATAGGGTTTTTATAAAACCCTACTTTGTTGAGTTACGGTTAGTTTCAAACCGTTTTTTAACGTCTTTTTGAAACCGTTCAGAAATAGTTTTTGAGACGTTATTTTAACGGCTTTTATAAACCGTTTCCATACAGTATTCAAAATACCTAGCCCAATGCCACCCACGACAAAATTGAACGATAGTAGTTTTGACAATTGCTCTTTTCATACTTCCAGATGGGATAGAGAGAACAACTGTCAAAATTACTACACGTTTCAATTAGTCCTGGGTGATCTCAACACTGAAAAGAAATGATCAAAAAAGCTTTTAAAATAACACCTTAAAATTACCATCGTCCAGTAGCTCAAAATTCTTCCCATCTGAAAGTGAAGTCCTTCTCTTCTATAAATGATAAGAATAAATTTAAATTTACATTACATAGTTTCAGTTTATTGGAAAAAAAAAAATTATAAATGGAAAATTATAATTGGACTTGGTGGTTGTGATCGTTATCTCGCATGTGGTGGTGTCGCTGGTAGTGGTGTTGCAGGAGCTGGTGTCGCTTGAGCTGGTGTCACTGGTGGTGGTGTAGCTGGTGGTGCTGTAGCTGACGGTGCTGTAGCTGACGGTGGTGCTTCACTGGTGGTGCTGTAGCTGACGGTGGTGCTTCACTGGTGGTGCTGTAGCTGACGGTGGTGTAGCTGACGGTGGTGCTTCACTGGTGGTGCTGTAGCTGACGGCGGTGTAGCTGACGGTGGTGCTTCCCTGGTGTTGCTGTAGCTGACGGTGGCTTCGCAACAGATTTGTTCCTGTTAAAAAGAAACAAAAAAAAATTAAGCAAATGTGAATTAGTTTGTCTCTAAATGTATATGAAGTAATTGTGGCTAGGCTAAACTTAGTAATAGAAAATTAAGTACTTACAAAACTGGCTTTCCCGCTGAAAGGAGCGTGCTTTAAGTAGTTTTTAACAAATGTTGACCCCTCGATGTCGGTGAAGCTGGGGTAGCGGAACCTTAACGCCTCCATTATGGCAGAAAATGTAGCATGATACCTCCTGAAGCTTTTTTTGGTCGAAGTGCCATGCCAAGAAAAGTTGGAGAGCAGATTGTCGGAGAACATGGTCCTGCAAATAGTTCGCATGGACTTAACTCCGTCCAACCCCCCCAAAGTGGAAAACTTTTGGATCTATAATAAAAAAAGAAAAAATAAGATAATATTAAAACAATAAATAAATAAAGTGGAAAATATGTTTTTATCTTACCAATTTTCTTTTATAGTGGATGTCCCCACTTATCCTGCTCTCCAGGTCTTCTAGTTGTTCCGTTGTTTCATGGAGCGCGTGGTCTGCCACAACTTCCCGCCCAACAATTTGGCAGGTCTTGTTCACCAGACAGGTGAGGGCAACTTCAGTCGTTGCAGCAAACTGCTGAATCGTTGTTTTTAGGCCCTCACTTGCCAGTTTGTTGTGGCTTTCCATCAGCTGCTCCAGCTTTACACCGAACTCCTTGAGAGCATCATAGGTGGGAACTGAAAAGATTCAATATACACATTACACATAAAATAAGTAATCTTATTTGATGATCAGTGATTATTAATATTCTTATCATCCGCTAAATTGATAATTTGCGATGAAGAAGTTCCTACGCACGAGTCGGTGAAAACTTCCCTCACGATGTCTCCTGTTATTGTCGCTTCGGAGGGGCTGAACGATTGATCTCCTGTTAAATAAAAATATATTACAAAGTGAAAGACTTTTTGAAGCTTTGAATGAGTTTATGCTTACTATCTGAAACGAGTGTGGACATTAACTGGTTGTAATCCAGTTTTTATGGAAAACTGATGGGTCACTATCACAAACTGAATCAGGATCAGTAACATCCAATGAATTTGAATCATCGACTTGTTGTAATGTCTTTTCACATTTTTTTCTTGCCTCTTCGCGTAATCTAACTTAAATGTTTTTAACTTTTCTTTTATATGTAGTTGTACTACATAATTTATTTTTAATTATTGAATTCATAGTGATTTTTTAAGAAACAGCGAACCAAAAATCAATCAGATACTCTTGCGACTTGCGAACACGAATAAAAAAACGCTACTGAAGAATCTAGAACAAAATGACGAAACGAGAAATGCAGACAATAAAAAAAAAAAACGGCGTTGATGAGTTATTTTTTGGTTATTATAACCACAATATGTAGTCCATTATAAAATGGTCAAAAAAAGGTTAGAAAGTAACCAAACACACAAAATGAGTTGTTGTGTTTTGGTTTAAATATGGGTACTTTATGACTCAGAACCACGCTTGGTAAATTTTCAACCAATGAGTAACGAAATGCATCTAATTTCATTGTGAAAATAAACCAACAAATGACACTAAACTACATCAATTTTTCATTATTGAATTCATAAACGATTTTCTAGAAACAGCACACTAAAAATCTATCAGATATTTTTAGAAAAAGAAAACACTTTCTGAAGAATCTAGAACAAAATGACGAAACGAAAAATGCAGACAATAAAAAAATAATGGCGTTGATGGCGTCTCTGTTTGATTAGCGTCTAGCATGAGTTATTTTTTGGTTATTATAACCACAATATGTAGTCGATTATAAAATGGTTAAAAAAAGGTTGGAAAATAACCAAACACACAAATGAGTTGTGTTTTGGTTGAAATATGGGTACTTTATGACTGAGAACCACGCTTGGTAAATTTTCAACCAATGAGTAACGAAATGCGTCTTACAAAAACCAACAAATGACACTAAACTACATAATTAATTTTTCGTTATTGTATTATTAATATATTTTAAAGAATTTACTGTGGCTACTCACCTGAAGCAGTATTCTTTTTCTACAATTCACAAGCTTAATAAACACAAGCACTTTGACTGACTTTATAAATTATTTGTTTTAATAACCAAAAAGAACGTGACGACAAGACGACAACCGAGCAGCACAATGCACAACAATAAACTGATTAAACGTGTACATTTGCATGGGTATGAAGATCAGTTTTGCTTTGGAATGTGAGAGTGAGATGGGTATATCTGAAGGGTTGTTTTCAGTTGAATAGTCGTTGGAGATGAAATGAAATATTACCGGAGTTGTAAATTGGTTGAAATAAATGTAATTTAAAACTGAGGTTTACTTTCGGTCGATTTCCAACGAATAAATAATGTTTTGGGTTTAAAAAGCGTAATTTAGTGACTTATTCCAAACGTGTGTCTGGATTTCGTTTAGTTTTAACCGATAATTACTAATACTGTGGGTTGAAAAAATAGTTATTTTAGGACTTATTTTAAACATGTGTGTGCTGTAGGTTGAAAAGGCGTAATTTAATTACTTATTCCAAACGTGTGTCTGGATTTCGTTTAGTTTTAACCGATAATTATTAATACTGGGGGTTGAAAAAATAGTTATTTTAAACATGTGTGTGCTGTAGGTTGAAAAAGCGTAATCTTAAAACTTATTCCAAACGTGTGTCTGGATTTCGTTGCTTTTTAACCTGTTCTGCAAGGAGTAAAATTTTAAAATTGTGTCTGCTTTTGGTAGATTTTTAACCAATACAAACTTTGTATCTAAAAATAATAGTAATTTAAGAACTTAATCCAGACTTGTGTCTACATTTGGTTAATTTTTAACCAAAAAAAAAAAAAAAATACTCTGTGTTGAATAAAGGTAATTTATTGGTTTTTTCAAAACTTGAGTCGAAATTTGGTTGATTATAAGCCAATAAAAAATACTCTGTGTCGAAAAATCGTAATTTGAGGACTTATTCAAAACGTGTACATATTTAGATTTGGTTGATCTTTAACCAAAAAATAATACTCAGTGTTAAATAAAAGTATTTTATTGACTTATTCAAAACATCTATTTGGATTTGGTTGATATGCAACCAATAAAAAACTGAAGACTATTTTCGGTTAGTTCTCAACCAACATAACAATGAGTGTTTAAAAAATCAGGTAATAAAAAACCTAATTCAAACTATTGAAATTAAGAATGAGTTGGAATAGTACCTTAAGTGGACCTAGCCCAAGTAATCATTTTAGCTCTATATTAGCTCTTGCAGCGCTCAAAAAGCTGGGTTAACTGGCCGATTTAAATTCATGTTGCTCTGCAAGTGCTTCTAGAGCTGCTATAACACTTATTAAGAGCATTTTTTTCGACTTTGAGAGCTAAAATTAGCTCTATATAACTTCTTGTATAACAATTGTAGTCTGCAGTAGCATTAGTGCAAGCGTTATCACCATTCTAGAGCTGCTTAAAAGCTACTTTCGTTGTATTTAAATGCACGAATAGGGCTCTAAAAATGATGCTAGAATGGCTGTATGCTCTACAATAGCAACAAAATGACATTAGCGTTTTGATTTAGAGCACTCTGCTCTATTAAAGATTTATAAAAGCTGGTTGTGTCACATTTTGCTGTAAAATGGAAATATAAAAAAAGTTTACTTAAGTGTGAGTGAAAAAAAATAGTGCTAATAAAGACAATGAAAATTGTTTGATAGTATTAGAACTTTGCAATAAGTAACTTTTCGAACATACACTCATAAATCTTGAGAGAGAAAATGTTCGAACTAATGAATAGAAAAAACTGAAACATATTTCGTGACGGTGAAATATTAATTAAAAAACACGATAAAGACAATGCTGTGTAATGATTTCATGTGCCACTCTATTTTCATCACAAACATAGATGTTGCACTTCGAAAATTTACAACGCGCCTTAAAAATATTTAAGTCTTAGTAATAAATAAAAACAAAATCAAAAAAAGTGTATGGAGAAATTGGTATGAAAATTGGTAGTCATTACCAAAACCACCATTTTAATGACGCCACAAAAACATCTCCTTTAGAGCTACTATACAGCCCATAGTTCTACACTGTTGTCTTTCTAGAGCAGCATAACCAGGAAACAGGGTGCCTCGTTTAAATTTTTTTTGCTAAAATAATTTTTGACGACATTTTAATATTATTTACACACATGTTTCATGTTTATTTAATTTGTTCGCAGTGATCAATACACAACAAAATTGAAACTGGGAAAATAGATATACATATTAATTTGTGACCACTTTTTTGGAGGTATTATGTTCACAAAGCCCAAGTGTTTTCTTTCAATGAAAATTCAAAAAATACATTTTCCATGTTCTTTTGGACAATAAAAAAAATTAACAAGAGATAAAACTACACATAAATACAGGTCTCCAGAAGCTCATTTCACCGACAACAAGACAACTTCATAATTAGAACCCCTAAAATAGTTTGATTACGAGCAAAAACTTTTTTTATGTTAAAAAAATCTGGTCACATATTGTCAATGTGAAAACTCAAATCGTTATGTCAAAAAAGCAGTGTAATTTTTTTTTTTTGATTTAAAATATTCATTTTTTCACTTTACTTTGACTTTATGACCTTGTCGCACCTGGAACGTCGAAAAATTTAGATTTTTCGTGATTTTTTCCCGCATAAAAATATTCATTACAACTGAACTTACATGTCCTTCTTTTGACAGCTGAAAAACAACCTACATTTATAACAGTGGAAATTTTTTTTTTTTTTTTTGAAACCTACTTCACACATAAATCTGCGGAGTAGGGGGTTTGCAGCCGGGCGACAAAGACCATTTGGCTGATACACCACAAGACTAACTACACATCACAAATACTACATAGAACAAATAACACATGACAACAGCACGCAGTAGTACAAGACGGTTCCCCATCTTGTCAGTAACAGCGCTCATTCCGATTTAATTACGGTGTTCTAATGGGAACCGACTCTTTTCGGGTGGCAAGGCCGTTGTCACAGTGGAACTTTAGATATAGTAAATAAAAGAGTGAAACAATTCTCTTTTTGATAAATATGTTCCGAATGAAAAGTTAGAAACGAAATATATTCTATGTAAGAGTATCACCCTGTACATTACTTCTTCTTTATTCAATTATTCTATTTTTTGACACAATTGTTTTATTCTCAAGCTCCTTAAAGGTTAAGTTAACCTGCACTGTAAAGCGTTAAGCTCCCCATTAGCTCTTAGTACATCTCTCGAGCAGATATAATGCCTTTGTAAAGCAAAGAGATTCAAAATGAGTTAGGCTCGTGGAGTGTTGCATTAAAGAATGTAATAAAGCATATTTATAGAGCAACTAGCTTTATAAGGTTTAAGAGCTTGGAGATGTTGTAAGACACAAATTTAGAGCATTAAATAAACTAAAAATTGCCAGAAGCTGTAAGAAAGTTCAAAATAGAGCAGTAGCCACGGACTTAACTCTTTTAAAGCTTTTCTAAAGCAAATTTAAAACTAGCAGCTCCAAAAATAGCCGCGTTTTATTATCACGATGATCCAGATCGGATCATTGATTTACTTGCATTAAAACAACAAAGCGAGATCCTGCTTTTTAGTTGGATCTATTTTTGTGATCTAAAAATTAGTTCTTCTATTTGACACAAGAGGAGACTTTCCATTGAAACGTTGGTATCATTTCCAATATTTCCAATAACAACAGTATTGCCACATGAACATTTTTATCTGTGTGAAATGAAATATATTTTAGATAGATAGCGAGAAACTTCACATTTATTCATTTTTGTATAATACATGACATAATGAGAAAGTTTTACAAAACAAAACATGTATTCGTGAAATTAATAAGAATTAGTGCAAAAAAAAATATATTTGACAAAGTGCATGAGTATCATATTTCCCTAAAAAAAAAGAACAAAAAATTAACCATTGAAAAAAAAGTTCGTAGGGCAACTCTGCAACTCTTTTGAAAAGTCAGTTGAAAGAGCGAGTCTCTCACAACTTCCAACTGGAAATATGATGATCCAAAGCTGTTTTATTATCAAGATCTGATCCGGATTGGATCATTGTGATAATAAAACGCGGCTAATGTTACTTGGGAGGTTATATAAAGTTATTTTAAACTATAAAAATGAAGGACGGGTTAGAAAATGGTCAACACAAATCGAACATTTGACCTCAAGGTTGTAAAATGAGTTTTTTTTTAAACCGGAATTTGGAAAACAGTTCAAATTGAGTAAAAATCTTACTGCAGTTGCAGTATTTTGGGTTTATTTATGACCTCAGTCATTTTGTGACGGTGGGTGGTTGGATTTTGTTACTTGGGCTTCCATTTCCTCAAAAGGCGTGGTTGTATGAAATGCACTACCTATGCTCTGGGGCTCCTCGCTTTATTAAATTAATTTTTTCCCTAGCTTAAGAAAGCTGTAGAAAATAGTAACAAATATTTGATGGTGGTGTGAAAGTACACACATCTGTCTCTGCACGGTAGATATCGATTGTTCTGTTTACTTTTCGAAAGACGGTACTACCGAATATACAATGTATATTATGCAATTGACGCTTAAAAATCAAATGAATCCATTTTGTTCATTTTTCCTTTGTGAACATTGTTTTATTACCATAGTCTGTCAAGAGAATAAAAATATTTTCATCTCTCTCTCTTTCTCTCTCAGCGCACCATTTCCCCCTTCCCACATTGCTTGATAAAGGTAGTTTTTTTTTTATTTTGAACTAGAATATCATGACTCAAACACACCCGATTTGGAAAGCACCAGCAATATAAGGATCAAAATCAAACTGCTTTGTGAACGTTTGGCGTAGCGAATCCACCTTTTAGCCTTTTAGCAAACAAAATGATTTCTTAGAGCTTGTAGAACGTTTGTGTTAAGGAGGTCCAGGCTCCACTTTTTCTCCAACTTCTCTATCACATTACTCATACTATATACGAACCTCGATGAACTTTGATATTTTTTCATATTTCGAGACCATGGAAGTAGGTATCTCAAATAAATCGGGAATTTGTCCAAACTTTCAGTTTCATATAAACGTGTTTTCATCGAGTTGACTCCACTCATAAAAATTATTTTTAATCGGAAACTTTTGCAAATGGTTTCCTATGGCTCGAATTTCCTGTGCTCGCTACATGTCAATTTCATTTCCGGTGTCTTAACATATTGACTTAAAGTTCCATTAATCCTTTTTTTCCTCTCAAAATTTTGTATTTAAGTCATAAATATGTGAATTCAATCGACCGACAAATTTTGGTTAGCTCCTTTCCATTGACGAGAATCATTGGGGTTAGAGTGGAATGATTGTTGAATTTAAATTTGAATTGATTTTACAACGAAGCAAGAAATGTTTAACAAATTTGGCTGTATCAAAAGTAAAGTAACAAGCGTTTTGGTGGTTTGGGTAAAAAGTCCTAATTTTGTTGTTGTTGTGCGAAGTAAAAAGAAGGGCCCGGCGTTCATGCTGCGTCATTGTGTTGATTATATCCGAATACAATTTGGAATTTATCACAATTCGGGATTAAGGGAATGTAGCTGTTTGATGTGAAGCTGCTTTCAGGCAAAAAGTAAAATCAATCAGTCAGAGGATTACTTTGATTCCTGAAGTGTTGTGAACCTCTTGCCTACTTGTTGATTTTTTTTTTTTTTTTTTTGTTGGTTGCGGTCGTAATTCGACCGATGAGTTGTTCAAACTCATCACAAAACTGGTTTAAATGACGTAGAGCAAAATGTGGTATTTGTAGTGCGAATTTATTTCAAAATTTTGCTGAATAACGTTAGTGAATTAGGGTTTTGAATTTTTGTATACAATACATATTTGTAAAAAAACGAATTGAAAACATGCCACTTTGCATGATTGAGAGTGTGTGTGTTTTTTTTCCTTATCCCTAAGGTTATTGCTTTTGTAGAAACATATGTTTCTAGAACTTGAAATATGAATCTGCGATTTATTGGCTCCCATGGGGTTCCCCTTTGGGCACCACTAAACGATTTTTGAAAAACCCTAGCACGCACTGAATGTCAAACTGAGATTTTTTTGAGCTCTAGGCTTGCTTCAACTCGCCTTAAGGAAGCACTTGGTTTGTGCTGGAGTGATTACAGGTAACGAACAAATAACAGGGATGTGTAATGTGTATAATGATTATTTGATTTGGTGGATGGGCGTTGTACTATTCAGGTAGGCTCATACTGGTACCAATTTTGCAGTAGATACACGTCAATTGTGCTTACTATATCTCCAAGCGGTATCCACTCGGACCTGGGATGCTCCAACCAGAGCTGACAAAGGAATGCGGAACAAAAGAATTGTGATCAACACTATAATTGCTCTGCGAACAATGACTGACTGCACGAATCTCAGTGGTCTACGAGAGCTTTCGTGTAAATGTCCCAGCGGATGAATTAGAAGGACAGAATCAACGGTGGACTTCAGCAGCCATAAAAGCAGAAACCCCTGAAGGAGCTACTCCAACATATTTGGTTAACCCTAGTTTACAAACTGGGGTCCATTTGGACCCCAGAGCATGTTTGAACACTCATAACTTTTTTGTTTTTCATTTTTTTTAAATGGGATTTTTACTCAGTGAACAAAGTTCAATTTTTTATTTATTTCTTAAGTTGAAACGATTATCAGATGTTTACAGATTTTTCTGCGATTTTTTTGTGAAAAGAACCCGTCCACCCGAACTGGGGTCCATTTGGACCCCAGTACTGAAATTATATGAAAAATCATATTTTTTCTAATAAATAATTATTTTATTTTAAAAGCAGCCTAGTTTATGTTAAGAAGAATTTAACTTGAAGTTGTGGGCAGTTTCGGGAGACATTTAATAAAGAAGGTTCTAGTGTGGCAAGGGCAACAACATCTGCCACATCCATCGCAGGTGGTTCTGGTTTTCTTGTCATCTGCTCTTGGGCAAAGGTGACATCTGCTTCTTTTACAAGAGAGCCTTTCGGGGACTGTTGGTAATTTTTCCTGAACTCTCCACAAAATACAGAGAGCATCCATTGCAGATTTTCCAATGCCAGATTGTGTTACATGTTGAGAACTGTTATTCAGTTCTGACTCAACCAGTTCCTCCGCTAGTTCGATGAGTTTATCACTTCTGTACAATTTTTTGTTTCTTCTAGGTGGATTGAAGTGTCGAAAAATGATAACAGTTGCTAGGGCTGCTACGTACAGTAAGTTGTAGAATACAACCATCGGCCAGCGATTTGTTTTGCGTGTACATGAATAAACTGAGACCATTTGGTCGAATACATCGACTCCACCTTTGGTGCTGTTATAATCCAGTATCATTGCAGGCTTACTTTGATGACCGGAAGTGGCTTTCTCACAGTTATGTTGTGTTGATAGCAATACCACTCGTTTGTTTGGCTTCGGAACATAACTCACCAACGCCATTTTTCCAGAAAATCCAAAAATGGATGAGTGGACTGGACGATACTGCTTTTTGTTATTGACCTTTACAGGCTCATTCTGCTCATCAAGAACCTCCTTCGCTACAAAAGGTTTAGGCAAATCTCTTTTGTTTTTCCGAATCGTGCCAAGAATACTGATCTTCTTATCCAGCTACTTCAATGTCAAATCCACCGACGTAAAGAAATTATCAATAGTGAGGTTGCGTCCAGAATTGAAATATGATGGCATCAACGACATCACCACATCATATCCACGACCAAGTCCTGTACTTTGGTCAGAGCTACCAGTGTAGACAGAAAACTTCAGTGGATAGCCCGTTGAGCTTTCATACATCCACCTAAAGTTCAAGCCATTTTTGGCAGGCTTGCTTGGCATGTATTGGGGAAATTCAATCATTTTTACCTGAACAAAGTGAAATAATGACTATTTTTTTCTTTTGATAGGCGGATCTGGTAAGAACATTGATATGCATCAATATTACAATCAGTAATTACGTAAAACAGACATATCGAAAGGGATAAGCGGGAATCCCAGATTTGCAAAATTAGGCAATTTCCATCGTTTTTGAAATTAAAAAATTTTATTGCTGACCTCCTACATACCTGCATAATGACATCTCTGCTTAAATTTCTTTATCCCTGCTATATATAATACTTAGGAACAATTCATACAATAGCCAGAAGAACTATAACTGAACAATATAAGTCAGAAATCAAAAAAATTTCGAAGAAAAAATCGTGGGGTCCATTTGGACCCCAGTTCGGGTGGACACGACTTTTGCCGGTTTGTAAACTAGGGTTAAAAGGTCTTTCAGGGTCTTTCAGTACTAGGACGGGGTATTGAAGTAGAGATGGTGGCGTATGAGCTCCAGGTGAGCCAACAGCAGCACTCACACCCATGCAGCAGGGTACTGACACTGGATATTCCAGTACTTTATGTCCGAAGGGATCCAAAAGGACCTGGCCCTCCAGGTAAAAAATTTACAGTTCTGAATCAACAAACAGCCTCGGATAACGATAATGATTTCAAATTTGACGACCCAAGCAATCGAAAAAAGGACAATGACCTCCGGATCTGCATGTGGAACGTAAGATCTCTTAGCAGACTACGTGCAGCTGGAGAATTAGCGGACGCCCTTGACTGCTGCAAAGCAGACATAACCGCCATCCAAGAAGTGCGATGGAGTGGACCGGGCATAAAGAAGATGAAAAACTATGACATCTACTATGGCGACTGCTACAGACAACAGAAACAGCGTTTATTTGGGTGCGGATTTGTCGTTAGAGGAAGACTCAGGGATAAGGTGATTATCCAAAATCCAGTCAATGAGCGTATAATGACCATCCGCATCAGGGCTAAATTCGCCAACATTAGCCTTATATGCGCCCACGCCCCCACAGAAGAAAAAGACGACGATTCCAAAGACTGTTTCTACGAGCTCCTCGAAGAAACATATGAGCAGTGCCCTAGACACGACGTGAAAAACGTTCTTGGCGATTTCAACGCAAAACTAGGGAAGGTGGACATCTTTGGAAACACATTCGGTAAGCAAAGCCTCCACGACAAAACCTCCGAAAACGGATTGAGGCTATTCGATTTTGCTGCGGAGCTAAATCTTGTAGCAAGTAGTACACGCTTACCGCATCTCAAAATTCATAAAGGTACATGGCGATCCCCAGATCAATTAACCATCAACCAAATTGACCATGTTGCGATCTTTGCAAGGCACTCTTCCAGTGCGTTAGATGTCCGAACTTTCCGAAGGGCCAATTTTGACTCGGACCCCTACCTTGTCGCAGCCAAGGTACGAATAAGGACATCTTGTTCACGACTCGTACCAACTAGCGCCTTTTCCAATCGAGTGTCCCTTCTATTATCCTTGAATCCCATGCCGTCAGCATTAAGCATTGAAGACCAGTGGCAGCAATACCAAGAAGCCATCAGAACCGCTGCCTCTGAGGTTCTCGGTTTCACTCGGCCACCAAAACGAAACCCATGGTTCGATGAAGAATGCAGGCAGGCAAATGCAGCCAAACAAAAAGCATGACAAATGCTGATGCAAAAACGAACAAGGACTTCTTATAATCAGTATAACGAGATTTACACGGAGAAAAGAAAGGAAGAACACCAAATTCTCAAAAAGAAAAAGAAGCAGCATGAGAAGCGCTCGTTTGAGTAATTGAGAGGTGCCATGACAGGAACGAGATTCGGAAGTTTTACCAAAAGGTAAAAAGATCCTGCCAGGGTGGCAAACCCCGAACTCAAGCCTGTAAAGACCAGCAGGGAAACATAGTTATAGAGCCACAGTCGCTACTGAGGATCTGGAAATATCATTTCTGCAGACTACTTAACGGCGATGTGGACACAAATTCCGCTGTCAGGCAGACTGCCCCATTCAGCCTGGACGATAATCAAGAATGCCATCCTCCCGACCTAGAAGAAGTTAAGCTTGCTATATGCAAACTTAAATCAAATAAGACTGCAGGTGCAGATGGCCTTGATGCCGAACTCTTTAAGGCAGCTGGACACCAGTTGGAAAGGAGCATGCACCAACTGATCTTGATGATATGGTCGGAAGAAAGCATGCCCGATGAATGGAACCTCAGTATCGTATGCCCGATCCTAAAGAAAGGAGATCCTCACAATATAGAGGTCTTAGGGAAGGTGACAAACAGTCATGCGATTTCTTCAACATCGTAGTTGAACAGATTGTAAGAAACTCAAACGTCAACATCAGAGGAACAATCTTTCAAAAATCTGTACAAATACTCGCCTATGCAGACTATATTAACGCAATGGGAAGAAAAAAGCGTTATGTCATAGGTGCTTTTGCGAGTATTGAAACAGAAGCGGCAAAAATGGGTTTGATGGTTAATGAGGGCAAAACGAAGTATATGCTGTCATCAAACAAGGACGCAGAACATCGACGAATTGGACAAAACGTCACAGTATAGACAGACATAGCTTCGAGGTAGTACAGGACTTCGTCTACCTAGGATCCGCTGTAGACACGGACAACAACATCAGTGCGGAGATCAAACGGAGCATAACTCTTGCCAACCGTTGCTTCTTTGGGTTAAGAAGGCAATTGAGAAACAAAACCCTCTCCAGAAAAACCAAGGTAACCTTATATAATACCTTAATCATCCCAGTCTACTTTACGGCGCGGAAGCATGGACCTTAACGAGAGCGGATGTGGAAACTCTTGGTCGTATCGAAAGAAAAATTCTCCGAATGATCTTTGGTCCCGTATACGAAGATAATGTGTGGAGAAGAAGATACAACTACGAGCTGTACCGCGACATGGGCATAGCCGGAAGAGTACGCATCGGGAGGCTACGATGTTTGGGTCATGTAGAGCGGATGAACCCAAACGCTTGGGCTCGATGGGTTTTCGAAAGCACTTTGAAGGGAAATTGCGGAAGGGGAAAACCTCGTTTAAAGTGGCACAATCAAGTGGATGAAGACCTCAACCGCCTAAGAGTACGAAACTGGAGAGAGCTAACCGGAAAACGAAGTCGTTATAGAAGGATGTTGGTGGAGGCCCAGGTTCACCCCGAACTGTAATGCCCACCTTAGTAAGTAAGTAAGATTATTGGGTTATTTGATTTAGTGTTTTTTGAGAATCGATAACCCAGGATGTCAGGCAAACCTAGTTTAACTGGGTAACCATTTTTCCTTAGGACGGCAGTATAGTAAGTGGTAGTAAAAAGCTTAGTTGATTTTTGATAGTTTAAAAAAAAAAACAAATTAGATTGCTCCCTCCCACCCACACTTACCTAAATGAAGGAAGGTAGACCTCCTCCCACACTATTTTTTCTTGTCTTAACCCATTTTATCCGTTCTGAGCTTTTGTCGCATCTTATGCAAAACATCCTGTAAAAGCCTATTCTCTCTTTAAAAAATGAATGTATACCTAAAAGGTTCTTTGTTGAACAATCTCTACATCATCGTCATCGTAAATAATATCTTTAAATCCCTAATTGCAGATCTGTGAACCAATAACGATATCTCTTTTTGAAGGGTTAACTCAACAACCAATCAAATCAAAATCAAAAAATTTAATCCTTTCCTGCTATCTTCAAGGACTTCTGGTTGTGTACAAAAAAAAAAACGAAAAAAATGAAAGCAATAAATCCTTCTCAGAAAAATCCTTCTTTATATCCTCTCAAAACTGAAACTCTGAGATTCACTAACAAATTGCCTGTTGATTTTTATTCGTTTCAGGTCTCTTGGGTACGACATCGTGACATTCACCTGCTCACAGTTGGCCGTTACACATATACATCGGATCAACGATTCGAAGCCATGCACTCGCCGCACGCTGAAGACTGGACACTTCGAATACGTTATGCACAGAGAAAGGACTCGGGCATCTACGAATGTCAAATATCGACAACTCCTCCAATAGGACACTCAGTCTATCTGAACATTGTTGGTGAGTAGATTTGAAAAGAAGGAAATGAAAGGATTATTATTTATATGGAATGTAGGTGTGAGTGTGTGTGTGTATTACAAAAAGAAAGTATGAATTGTTTGATGCACACAATACACAATGTGAAGGAAAATTCCAATTGGTTATATCCTCGGTTATAAGATTTCCGGAATCCACTTCAATTGTTGTATGAACTGGTTTCAAGTGATACTCTCTATTAGTTTAGCACTGAGGGCCAATTACACATACATACCCTTGGCTTTAGAGAAAAACTTCATTGACATATTATTATATATACCTACAATATTTTTGGACACTGATTTGAATGTTTTTGTCATGTGTGCACATATTTCATGTTCCAAATGCCAAATGTTCGCACCGCACAGGTTTGCATTTTCAACGAATGAAAAGTTCAAGTTTATGGCATCCGCTTTGTGGAATATCCGCACAGTGACAATTCACCTAATTGCTTTGTTCCGCACTTGAAACGTGATATTTCAAAAGATGCAGATAGAAGCGGGAATTTCATGCAGCAGGATATCAAATTCAGAAACCACAATCCAGCAGGAGCACGGAGCTTCCTTCAAATTGCGAGATATTGCGAGAATTGCATTCACAATCTGTGTCAGGGAGGTAAGTTGAAATGAGCTTAGCTATGAGATGGGCGCTGCTTTCGACACCGACTGGCAGTGAGAACGCATCACGAATAAATTTCATATTTTTTTCTACTTTTTTTTTGAATCAGTGAATATGTCTAAAGGATAATAAATAAATAAAATAAATAGGGTGGCGCAACAGAGCGTGGAGCCCCTGGGCCTAGCGCATTTCTCACAACCATGCCTTGTGAGGGAATGGAGGGGACCTACAATTTTTCGCCGGTTCCGAACGGCTAATTGAGAATGCGCTTTTCATGGCAATGAGTTTACTAACGGAGGACTTGCCAATTCCTCGCGAAAGGCGATACCCGTGGAAAAACAATTTTTCATTTTGCCTCTGCTGGGATTCGAACCTCGAACCTCTGGGTTAGCAGGTGGACATGCTAACCATCAGGCCACGGGTACCACGTCTAAAGGATAATCCAGGGGGAAAAAAAAGAAAATATTATTTTTCTATGCTCAGCATACTTACCAAAATGCGATGTGATGTGAATGCATTGTTTACGCTCTCCGATTCGAATTTATGTCAAGCATTTGTGAACAAGCACTGTTTGACTTTTATAAGCATTTTGAAGCTTTGAATAGAATATTTTGAACACGAACGGCTTTGCTCATCACTCAAACTGTGCATTGTGTATTACTTTGCGAATTTCATCTGCAGCTCAATAACAATTCTTTTTTTTCTGAACTATTTCCTGCAAAATATTTTATTCTCGAAAAAACAAACACATCCCGGTTTGATTTACGGTATTTGGCTTTCACAAACGAGTGTTTTTAAACAAGATACAGCGGCTTTATGAATTGTTTACTTTTTATTTCTTAACAATCGTCTATTGTTGTACCTGCACATGCACTGCAAAACATTTGGATTCAGCGCGGAACAAGTTGCATAACTTGCTAAGTGCATTTGAAACTCTGTGGTTGTTAAAAGATTGGCAACTATCGCTTTTATTCGAGCGAACAGGACAATGCTTTTTGTACTTGCTCTACATGCGTATTAATTGCAAACCCGGAAAGCTAGCGAATCTAGTTTGAGAAAAATAATTCATAAAAAGATGACAGTGTCGTTTGTTCTGAAATTTTTTGTTTGGACTTAGCTACTGGCTCCTAATAAAATATTACAGCAGATGTTTTGATACACTTAATTTCTTAGGTGGACATTACAGTCCTGAGCCATAACCAAAATCTTTCGGTGACGACTTCGATTTCGGCGATTCGGTTGAGTTCTTCTTATGCTTGACTCCGCAACTTAAGACGATCTCATTCACTTACCCATTTCACTCGAAAATCCGCCGATCTGGAGCCTTGGTTTTATTCACAGCCAGCGCCAGCGTCGCCTAGCGATGTGTACTCTTCTAACCATGCCCATCTCCCGGTATAGTTCATATAGCTCGTTGTTGTATCTTCTTATCCAAATAATGACACCAGACTAAAGATCATTCGCAGTGTTTTTCTTTCTAAATGACCAAAGGTTTCCTCATCCGCTTTCGATAATGTCCATGCTTCCGCGCTATAAAGGGTAACCTTGGTTTTTCTACGCAATTGCCGCACTTATGTTGGTTTCCGTGTCTATAGCGGATCCTAGGTCGGCGAAGTCGTGTACGCGTCGAAGCTATGTTTGTCTATTGTGACGTTTTGTTCCATTCGTCGATGCTTGGTGTTCCTGTTTGATGACAACAAATACTTCGTTTTGCCTTTATTAACCATCTAAACCATTTTTTATCGGGCGTACGATACAAAGGTTCAATTAACTGGGCATGTTTTCTTCCGACCATATCATAGAGATCGGCTGGTGCATGCTCCTTTTCAACTGATCTCCTGCTGTCTTGTCGACATCAAGGCCATCTGACTTAAGTTGGATATGGCAAGCTTAACTTCTTCTAAGTCGGGAGGGTGGCACTCTTCGTCATCGTCCAAGTTCAATGGGACATTCCGCCCGACAGCGAAATTTGTGTCTTCATTGCCATTAAGCAGTCTTCAGAAGTATGGTTTTCAGAAACGCAGTAGCGGCTGTGTTCCCCTGCTGGTCCTTACGGATTTGAGTTCGGGGCTTGCCACTCTAGTCCTGATGGGTTGCCCTGCGGTTCTGATGGCTTGTTGGCAATCCTGCTACTGGTCTCCAATGCTTAATGCTGGGGATAACCATGTCCCATCGTGAATTTTGAGATGCAAGAAGCGCGTAGGTATTACTAACAACAAGACTTAGCTCCGCAGTCGATTAAAATAAGTACGTTTCCAGGGGTCAGGAACGATTTTTACTTTATGTCCATGGCATTGCTTATACGGTTTTTCGAGGAGCTCATAGAAACAATTTTTGGAAATAAAAAATCTAGTGAAAAACAAAGAAACCTGGAGTTGAATTGAGTTTATCTAAATAAGTCGTAAGGGCTTGAAAGATGCGACTAATTTTGACAACTTTTGGAGTTTACGTCTTTGTCTTCTATCTGAGCTGGGCTTTGCTCTATGTTTATCAGGTGTTTTCTGCGAAAAAATGACCTCAAAGTCAAAACTTTGTTTGGCGAAGAAAATTTCAACACCACTTAAAATTGAAAATCTGGCAACCCTTAACCTATGAAAGCTCAACTTAAATACAGTCTTTAAGATTGTTATTTCTACAAAAAATTAAGTCTAAGATAAGGTCTCTATCATCTGTATTGATAGAGATATCGAATTTAACACAGGTTAGGTAGGGTACACCAAAGTAAGACTTTTTTTAAATTGTCAAAAAGTGGTCTCAAACTTGAGAAACGGAAACTTGTAGAACAATTTTTTTCTAGGAACATGACCAAGTATCATATCCCAAAGCGTGTAAAACGAATTACGGGACACCCTGTATAATCTTTCTTACTGTGGGACTATGTGGCATCCTAATGCTGAAACAATTTTCGAAATCTGTTCAGTAGTCCCTAAGTTTCCGTTTCCAACCCATTCCTGTTGGAATTTTCCGTTCCCATGGAAATATTGAATGAAATATAAATCTATGTCACTGAGGGATAATGTTAAATCCTAGAGTTGAAAGAATTTTTGAGATCGGTCAAGTAACTTTAATGTTCCCGTTCTCGTCGGCAACATAACAAAAAAATAATTACATGAGCAAGAAATGAGCTAAAAAATGTGACTATAAATCAATTTAAAGACAAAATATCGTAACCTAGTCAAATTTTGTTTCTGTGACTTAGACCAATTGAGCTTTCCGCTGACGATCCACAGTCGCAGTTTTTCATCTTCATTATTCTCGGCCCATTCCATGGCATGGCGGTTATGTCTGCTTTGTAATAATCCAGGGCGTCCACTGATTCTCCGTAACTCAAAAACCGCTTGATAGATTTGAATGAAACTTATACGGTTTATAGAAAACATAAAAAGCTAGTGCCTGATCGAAGGATTTTTTTTTGTTTGGAATTAACAAACTAACGGCCTCAGGAATTTTTTTTTCTGATTTTCGGAAAAAAACCAACAATGAATTGTTTATAAAAAATCGAATTTTAAAGAAACATCTTTCGATGAGGCACAAACTTTTATGTTTTCTAAAAACTGTATAAGTAACTGTACAATACAAAAACGCTGCATTAATAAATTATCTATACTACAGCTTCTCCAACTTCCTTCAATTTCTGAACTGCTCTAATGTTATCAGTTTTACATTTTCAACCGTCTCTACGCTTATTCTGTTCAAAGTCTCGATGTTACATTTGAAAATGAGAAAAATTTGGCTTTCGCTGACCACCTGATATTACGTACTTAACCACCTCTATTCAAATACTATCAAATAAAAATAAATAAATAAATAGGGTGGCGCAACAGAGCGAGGAGCCCCTGGGCCTAGCGCGTTTCTGACAACCATGCCTTGTGAAGGAATGGAGAGGACCTACAATTTTCTGCCGGTTCCGAATGGCTAATCGAGAAAGCGCTTTTCATGACAATGAATACTAACGAAGGACTTGTCAATTCCTCGCGAAAGGCGATACCCGTGGAAAAACAGTGTTGGGACTCGAACTTGAACCTCTGGATTAACAGGCGGACATGCTATCCATCACACCACGGGTACCACTATTGAAATACCATCCCTGACTAGTATTCCATCACCAGATGCGGATCTCCACCTTAGCCTACAAAGCCCAGGCATAAAGCGAAGCCAGTCTAAGGGCCACAGTCGAGACAGAATTAGCTCGTTGAACTTCTTTGTGATTTTTAGATTCACGGAAAATTCATGCGGAAAGTCTTAACATCAGTGCGTGATTCTCATGAGTCCTGTAGGTTGTGGCCGTATGGAAAAGAAGAGAAACCGGCCGCTATCGCTTTGAGATAAAATAGTTGGTCTGATGGAAAAATTACTACATAGTTGGTCTTTATTCAAACAGCACCAACGCCCTTAAAGTTTTCACACAAAAGCTCAACCGAAAACAAAATATCAAGACTTGGACCCATTGTGAAACTCCAGCAAATGAAGCAAGTCCTTCTGCTGCTTTAAGTAAAGTTAAAAGTTAAAGTTCCTCATGAAAAGAAGTTGAGTTAATTTGACTACGGTACCAACATTATTTTTAATGACCCCACAAACAAATAGTATTTTAAGGAACAAAACTTTCTTCTGCACTAACTTTCTATTGAAATACTGTTCATAGAATCAAATATTTTGTGAAAATGAGTTTACCCAATCATATTGCAAATAACATTTAAAGCCATTAGAGTACCTTAACCTACTCATTTTATGAGTATCCATTGTCGTGCTGAAAAGGAGTTGACTGACCGGAGTACATTATCTTCGTTGTCTAAGAGACTAAAACTTGTTCTGCATAAAAAAATTTGACAAAAGAAAGTCTTTAGGCTTTAATCAACCCTAAGCAATGGGTAATTTCAATTAGGATCATTATCATCTTTTAAATAAAATTAATTACATAAAAGGACTCATAATTCTCCAACAATGTGGCCATTTTCGCCGAAAAATGAAAATAAAACGTTCGATGATAAATGGTTTCCGTGAAAAATGTTTCTTTTAATTACTTTCATAATTTTGTTTTTGTTTCTCGATTTCTTGTGTTATAATGAAAGCGTTTCGGATATGATTTGTTGCGAGTGCCAATGAGTCGTTTGATTTGAAATTTGATAAGATCACGCATGCGAGTCAAATCAAATCAGCTAAGTCATTCCTTTCTTGAAATTCCTGCTTTTCCTCCAGAAGTCATAAATCCAATAGCGTGACAAAATTAAACCAATAATGACACCATCATCCATTACGAAAAACCACCTTGCCTTTTCATTTTTCCGTTCTCTTTATTTATTTTTTCTTTTTTGGCTTTTTGCTTCCTTTTTTTTCAACCAACAATCCATCGATCGATTTCTCATTTGAATGGTCATGAATACTGGACACAAAAGAGGTCAAACCCGGTCTTCGATTCCGCCCAAGAAACACATTAACCAAATTGGCATCTATTATTTTAGTCTAACTGTGACGGTGACAGCATGCCGTTTGGAAGAAATATTACTTCAAATGTGAATTAACGATTGCGCTGCTAGAAAAGAAATAGAAAAAAAAAATTAACAAAATGGCAACAAAGCCGATATCAATCTTAGCCCCGTGCATTGTAAATAAAGGAAAATTAATTTCATAGTTGGATGTCCTTGCCTGCAAGTGCAAATTAATTAAAATCCATTCGAATGGGTCATCAATTTGTTCCATCCATTGGACATCGTATTATCTTCTGGGTGCACAAGGACAATGATTTATTATCGAACAAAGGATGAAGAGCAAAATCGTACAAAATTGCATCGGCAGAGACTTGTGTTTACAGAGGCTTTGAAAATTCATTGTCGTCTGCTGTTCTTTTATATACCTATACAAACACATACACATAGGAAACACGAATATGTCCCCAATCAACGAGTTGACAATGAGATTGATTTTGATACAATTTTGTATGTGTCACTTATGTTCTAAGTCCATAGTGTGGAAATTTAATTCCTATAGCAAATTCAGAAAGTTGTTTTATATTTTTAAAGGATTACCCCAATTTAGCTTTTGTCGAAAAAGTTAGAAGTTAATTCGTGCAGGTTAACGATGAGAATCTCCGCAGACAGCATAGGTTTTTGATGGACACTTTAAGAGCATCTTTTGCATTAAATTGGTTTTCCTACCGATTGTTGACGCAATTTGATGGATTGATTCCATGGAGGGTTTTGATTAATGAGTATCAGCAGTAGACAGCTTCTGCCCAAAATCTTTGTCTCTTGAATGTTATAATATGATTTGAATATTCACAGCGAAAACATCATTAGGAACCTAAAATAAGCGGCAGGAAAGCAATTTCAAGGCAGATTTTCTATCTGGAGATTGCACGGGGTTGTGAGTGGTTTGGCATGTACCTATTATTTGGGAAGTCTCTGATTATAGTCAATTGACAGCAACAGCGCCAAGATATTGCAACTCAAAGTACACGTCAGTTATTCATGAAGCGAAATTATTTCGGTATGAAATAAAAACTTGGAAATTGCACTTGTCCAAGGCTTGCAAGCCCGTGCAAGGTTTAGTGCCTGTAGTGATGTAATGACCCCTCTGGAGGTGCGAGTCCCAGAAACATCCAATTGTTTTTCTTTGGGTATTGCCTTTCACACGAGGAATTGGCGAGTTCTTCGAAAGCAGTAACATGGCCATAAAAAGTGCTTTCTTACTTAACCGTTCAAGATCGGCAGGAATTTTTTTTTACTCGTTTATTCGTCGTACATAAAGGCTGAGGGAAATTTTTATTGCGTCATCCTGTCTATTTATTTATTTTGAGACTGACAATTTCTGAAAAGCCCTCAAGGCGATGCTCTCTAGTGTCATCAACATTACTGAAAACCATTCTGTCTTTTATACAGCATGCCCAATTTCTTTATAACGACGCCATATTGGTCGATAGTAAAGTTGTGAACAGAGATGGGAATAATTCATCTTTTCATAGTTATGGCATAGGCGACTGTAAGCAACTCGGTGTACAGAGCTAAGCTTTTCATCAACCATTGAAATTAACTTATAAAGTTGACCTTTCCATACGCAAACATTTTCAATGTGCAAGTCTATAGCTCCATACCACACCATTGCGAGAGCTGTATTTCCGGTTGACTACGTATAAGGCAGCTTTCTTGGGAAGTATTTCATTATTCATGTTCAAAACTCTGATAATATAGTCCGCCTGGGCCTTGACGGTTTTGACGAAGAGTAGACGTAGTTTGGTGTGTTGGAAGGAAGGTTGTCGAAACTGATTAACTTTTCCACACTTCCATATTGCTGGTATCCCCATACCTGTGACGCATAGAACATAATCGATTCAGCAACTGCTTCAAATACACGGAATTTACATCTATGAGCTATACTTCTGTTAGAGAAACACTTTTTCCACGTAGCTCCAAAAGCTCCCCTTGCCTTAACTAGTTGTTCACTTAGATGCTTTTCCATGCTTAGTTCTTCGAGTAGATTACCTCAAATAATCTACTCTGCCATATCTGGTTGCGATACCCAGAAGTACTTGCCGACTAGCAAAGTACGAAAAAAAGGACTTGACTTGAAATAATATGCAAACGATCCTGCTGCAGCTGCTTTAAACATTGTCGCTCTATCGATAAACAAGAAGAAAGAAGATACTTTTGTTACAGACGGTGTCGTTGTCAATGCAAATCTTTCCTCCCAGCAGCACGGATTTTGTAATGGTAAGCCATTACATTTTCACTAACTCACATGGATAAGGTAACGAAGTAGACTTTTTTAAGGTTTTTGACAAGATATCTCATATAATCATTCTTCTTAAGTTTTTCTTTCTCAGCTGTCGCCTCTCAGCTTCTTAAAAGAATTTCCTCGTATATTTTCAGTCTGTGTTCGTTCTGCTCTTTAAGTTCTTTTTGTGGCCATTTCTGGAGTACCCCAAGGTAGGTAGGTGGAGTCCGCGACCTCTCTTGTTTATCCTAGTCATTAATTTTGAAGAAAAGGGCGATTTAATCAACTTGGCACTTATTTTATGCTTACGAAGCAAAAATGTCTAATGTCTCCTCTGGTCATCGTGATTCTTCTTTCTTCAAAATGGTCTCAGCATTCTTCTTTGTGTGCAAGTGTGCCAAGTGCCAACGGGTAGTTATCGATGTACAAGGTCAAAAATGTCGGTTGTATCGAAAATGCAATTTACGGATATGCTTTGAGTGCACGTACGTCTTTTCTAAAAAACCGAAAATTAAGCTAAAACGTTTCGGAATACACAGTTAGGTAGTTGACTCACAAATCGAAGTAGTTAGTTAGTTAGTTAGTTGCAAAACTTTATTCAAAAGGCGATTGAGCAAGTATATGTGTTTTCTCGAAATCAATCTGTATTGTGATTACAGCGCTTCTTGCTTAAACCTTTCATGAAAGAAATGGCTTACACTTTGTCTCAAGATGGGTTCATGTCGGGCATAAATGAGTTCATGTCGAACATAAGGTAGAGGTTTTCACCAACATGAAGCTCCAGCTCCTCCCATTTTCTTACGATATCTCCCCTAAATGATATAGCCCTCTTGAGGATTTGCTTAGACAGCCTTCTTTTATCCATCTCCATCCCCTTCATTACATAATCAAAATGCAGCTTCAGGGTCCTTAGATATAATGGCGGTTCTGTTGTTTCCAAATGTAACATGTAGTTTTAGTTTGGTGTGTTAAGCGGTAACCGGAAAATACATTTAAAGAAGTACCTAAGGAACCTTTCAACTTCTTCGAATTGGCAGTATCCCCAAGCTTGGGCGCCATAAAGTAATATTGAAGCTCAAGTAGCAGGAGAGATTTTAAGCTTTGTATTATGCTCGATTCTTTTATAATCGATACAACGAGTAGGTACAGACTGAAGAAACAGCTCTTTTCGCCTCAGCTAGTTTCCATTCAAAATATTTTCTCATGTTGAGATTCGACTTGATGAGTACTACTAAATATTTATATTCCCGGACTATGTCAACATTTTCTCCATTATAAGCCCATTTTTCGTTCTTTGAATATCTGCCACCTCCATCCCTAAATATCATTTATTTGATTTCTGTAAGTTAACAGACAGACTCCATTTTTCGCAGTATTTCACTAACCGATTCATCGTGCGTTGCATCCACAGATTCAGAAAAGAATACGATATCATCGGCAAAAATTAGCCCAGGTATTTGCATATTCCCAAACCAAATCCAACCTCCAATTTCCTCCACGATATCATTGACAAATAAAATGAATAGCAACGATCTCAAGACTCATACTTGCTTTACTCCCATTTCTGTTGCAAATTCTTCAGAGATGAATACATCATCCCATACATAGGCCGCATTATTTTCAGATATTCCCTACTTATAAAACTTATAATAGAGTACTTCACAGTCAATTGAGTCGAAGGCACAGCGGAAATCGACGAAAAATGCGTCTCTGTTTTTTCTTTTGAATATCAGAATATTTGACCTAAAGTCGAATAATTTCTTCTCAATCCCTCTTGGAATTCGTTTTTAATATTCTTGTACTCCATCCAATGAGGATACTAAAAAGCATGGCGGAAGTATTCAAAAACGAAATTCCTCTATAGTTTTCTGGTGCATCATAGGACCCCTTTTTGTGTAGGGGAAATATTAAAGCTTTTTTACATTTTCTGGGACGTTTGCTTTTACAAAGATTCCTCCGTCATTGCGCTCAAAAATTCTTTTGGACAGTTTTAATAGAACTTTACTGGGACTCTGTCATCACCAGGGGCTTTACCTGTTTTGGCTTTTGCTATAATATTTTCTAATTCGGAGACCGTAAATGGTGCTTCTAACATCTCATCTTTGAAATATGGAGCTGCGTAGAGTAAAGGTGGTGACTCACAAATCGAAGTATTGTTTTGGATGTTTGCTTTATTTGGAAAAACATACTTCTTTTGAGAATTTCGACATAGTCTTTTCCAGAAAATGTTTGTTTGTTTGCATTCCTCAGCATCCTTTAAGCTGTGCACGTGCAGCTTTCCCGTGATCAAAAAACGAAAAATAGCGCGATTTTTATTTGATGAATGTTGAAAAGTACTAATTGATTTTAGCAGGAAACAGACGACAGACGATAGACGACAGACGACAGACGACAGACGACAGACGACAGACGACAGACGACAGACGACAGACGACAAACGACAGACGACAGACGACAGACGACAGACGACAGACGACAGTCGACAGACGACAGACAATAGAGAGAGAGACGTTTTGCGTTCCCGTTCTCGTGGGAATGAATTATGAATGAATGCTCTTAATTTTACCCGGGTAATACCCATCACAACAATTACCCGGGTACCCGGGTACCTGGGTAGCACGGGTATTACCCAAGTTTGCGGGTACCCGGGTAACGCGGTTAATGCGTTGGGTACCCGGTTACCCGACAAAATAAGCTATTACTGACAGTGTTATGTTATGGGTAGCGGAGAGTGGAAATTCTCTAATGCACATTGAAATAGCTATCGAGTATCGACATCAAATGATTTAAATATTAGCAGGTATGAGTTCCTTAAAACCATCAATCAAGGAAATTAATAAAGGGCGTTTTTTTACATGAGCACCGCAGGACTCAAATGATATTTTTATTATTGTATTAAGATTCAATTGTTAAATTTTATTTCAGTTTTTCGAGCTAATCACAACAACACAACATGCAACGCAAACACTATACTGCATCAACACAATGAATTGCAAACGCAGCCACCAGAATTAAAATCAAGTTTACTTGTGCGGCTCCGTCTTGCGTTCTTGTTGTATTCACTCACCGAAAGAAAAACCTTGGTAAAATCAAACATGAAGCTTGTTTGTTTTTGCGTCAAGCACGAACATACTTAAATTAAACAAGCTGGCATTTTCATTTTATTTATTGAAATGCTACAATTTTCATTGCTTAAATCAACAACGTCATTTTCAATTTCATTGTTAACCAACAACGGTTGTGATACTAGAAACATACATGTCCATGATACTTTAACAACGTTTGTGTTTCGTCAACAATTCTGAATTGTTGGTAAAATATGAACATTGTTGATCAAGTATGTTCGTGAGAATTCAGCCACGTTTTTATTTGCTTAACAGTTTTAATGTAAAATTTCTATGATAAATGCCTGAATTGAAGTTTGACCTATCAAATGTATAGGTCAAACTGTTGAGCAAATAAAAACGTGGCTGAATTCTCACGAACTTACTTGATCAACAATAAAGAATAATTAATTATCCCTTAAGATAAAATGGTCACGAAACTTATTATATTGAATTGAAGTTCCGTTATGCGACTTCACGTTTTCTGTGGACTTAAGTATGAAAAATATTGGAATTCAAAATGTTACTGATACTTTAACTATTCTTTATTGATTAAAGAAGTATGAACATTGTTGATCAAACATATTGGTGATAGTTCAACAGTGTATTTGGTATTTCAATCACAAACGTGATGGTTTTTGTAATTTCAGCCTTAATTGTTAGTTAAATATGTTTGTTGTTGATCAAGTATGAAATCAACAATCACGTTGTTGGTAAAAAATTAGAACATATTCAAATCAACTACGAACATACTTAATTTAAACATTTTTATGATACTTACCTGAAAAAAAATTGATCACGGCAGCATACTTGATTTGAAAATGCGTGCTTATTTGAATTCATCACGAAACTTGGTTAATTTCACAACTTTAGATGAATTGTTGATTAACAATGAAACATGTTTAAATCAACCAAGGTTTTTTCTTTCGGTGCTTATATTTAATATTTTGACATTTCTTAAGGCTGTGGCTTTGCAGTATCTGTGTTCCCGCAGTCAAGCTAATTGACGGTTGCCAAGCCTATCATCAGAAACCATTGCTTTTATGTGTTTTTACTCCTCATCCACATTATTTTTACGGCTAAGCGGGTACCCGGTTCTTTGGTACCCGGGTACTACCCGATACTGCGGGTACCCGGGTACCCGGGTGGGTACCCAGGTATGCGGGTATTAAGAGCTCAAGAATGAATATCATTCTCATCGCTAGAATGATATTCATACCCAGAATTTTGAAAAAATTCAAGAAGTTTTCAGGATTCCGATGTCGTGGGAATATCGGGATGAAACAAACACATAAAACTTCCTCTTGATTCACATAATCTATTGGAAGAAAAAAACGCATCAAAATTGGTTGTGTAGTCTTAAAGATACATATAAGAATATAGACAGGTATTAATTGAAAAGGATATTAGATGCAAAGCCTATGGAACTTCGTTCCACACAAAGGTCCTACTACACCTAATACCTTCGTTTGGTACCGCGATTATAAGGACTTATGTATAATAAAAACCGAATATTAAAACCGAATTATGCAAAAAATTGTAAATTGTCCTACTTCATCTCAAATCTAAAACTAGCAAAATTTAGCTTTGATAATTTTTTGCGATGCCATTGGCTTAAGATGAAAAAAATATTTAAGTCTGTATTCCGTATTCTGAGCCTCGAAACCACTTAAGGAAAAAATAAACGCAGACGAAATGAAATTTTCAAGATGTTTTGCATCGTAATATAATGGAATTTGAGTGGCTTCTTTATTTTACAGAAAAATCTTAATAATCTCCCACGAATGCTCTTTCATTTTATTTATCTTATTTTTTTTTTTTCTTCTTCTTCTATTTTTTTAATAAGTGGTTCTTTTTTTGCTCTCTTATATTTAAGTACACATCTCTCAGCGCTTATGCAAGAAAATTTCCACTTTTCATTCTTTTGAAGTAGACAAGAAAAGTGTTGAAATGTATACGTTTGGCAGCAGCTGAAAAGAATTGCCATTAAAAAGAAAATGGTTTTCTTAAATCGCAGTTAACTAAGGGTTGATTCTTGTATCCTGTATTTATCTGTTTTGTGTTTTTCTTTCTGCTGCTCATTTCAAAGAAACCATTTTAATTAATTAGGAGGTTTGAGTAGGATCCATGGATAAGATATCTTTGAGATCTTACCAAGGGCACTTACATGAAAGTCTGTGACACATTCGCCTTAGTGTAACTCGAGAGGTAAACGCGGAAAGAGCGTTCTTATTGTTTAATTTAAATTTATTCAGAAACCTTTTTTATAAGAGTGTGTTTGGTGGAAAATTAATTTGAAGAGTAGATAGGTACTTGAGTCCTACATGGGAATGTAAGAAAAAATAATAAGGTTTCTGAAATATTTCATTCTTCTTCTCATAAAACATTTTTGTGTCATTTCTAGTTAATGAGGTAAAATAAAGAGAAGCAAAAAGATTAAAATAAAAAATGCGCCTACATGACGTAATGGCTTATCGCAGATTATGATGAGTGGTGGATGAATTCAACGAATGAGTCTTCTAATGAGTTTCCATCTAACCAATAGGCGGATGTATGCTCGACGGCTCCAGAGTTTAGCTGAAAGAGCTCTAGCTATATTTTCAGTTCATAAGTATGTTTTCTTAATTCCAATTCCAAACATTTTTTGGGCTCCGGTGACATTTTTTTCCATACTGTATTGATACCAAACAATCGAGCAACACAGCCGCACAAAATCGTTTAAGTGTACGCAGTTTGTTGCATATTATATCGCATTTTGAATCGCTTGTAACATATCATCGCTTTGTCGCACTATACTGTGCACGCAGCATTACATTAATTCATTGTTCTTGCGTCTAATTCACTTCAAGCTCTCTTCACGAGACAAGTTCTTTAAGGGGTCAGGCCACCCTCATAGGACCTCAAAAATGATGTCCCAAAAGATTATGGCCGAGAAAAACCTTGGTTGGCACTTGGTTTTCGATTTTTGGTTTTAGGCCATCTGGTCCGCAGCAAGCTCCTTTTTGTGAGCGCAAGGGGATGGTACGTTAGGGGAGTAGAGCATGTAAACGGCAGTTGTTATTGAAAATATTTATTTCCTGACTAATCTAGACTAGAGTTAGTTTTTTCGAACGTCTCTTTCCGGCATCGCAAGACTAAAAGATTAAAAATTATTCATGAGTTTCTACTACTCAACTCTTTAAACACGTTTATCTCAATACTGTATTTATCAAGTTGGCCGGACTCGTAACTCAACCAATTTTCAACCGATTAACTGGAAATTTTAGACATGTCTTGAAATATACATTGCCTATGGAAAAACGTAGGATTTTTTTATATTGCGCAGTTCATTTGTTATTAACAATTTTTTGTCAATTTTTTAGGTAAGCTTTTCACTTTTAACTTTAGAAGGGCGCCATTTGGAGAAAAAACAATGTATCGCAAAAGTCCTACGCACTTCTATAGCAGTTAGTATATTTAATCGAAAGAATCCATTTGGCCATTATTATTTAAAAAAAAAACTACAGGAGCTGTTGGTCCGGCCGTTGACCTTAGGTTAGGTTAGGTTAAAATGGCTGTCAGGAAAACAAACTGACACACTTAGACCAATATTAGGTCCATTGTGATACCAGTTATTATGCGAGGGAGTACCTCACTTAACAAAACCATTTGGAGCTTTTAATAAAGCGAAGGATATGCAGGGGATCTGTGTGTGCCAGATCGCTTGGATCATCAAGAAAATATTTTCCTAGATGCCGCTTTCTTTTAGAAGAGAGTGCAGGACATGAGCAGAGGAGGTGTGGGATTGTCTCCTCCTCCTCCTCATCTAAGCAACTTCTGCAGAAGTCATTTGAGGGAACGCCAAGTCTTATGGCGTGTCTTCCTATCAGACAATGTCCGGTGATGACATTGATTACGGAGCTAATTTGCAATCTGGCAATTGATAACAAATGTCTTGTGCGTTTTGAATCTAGACCTGGCCATATCCGTTTTGTTGCCGCGCACGTGGTGATATTGTACCACCTATGATTTGTTCTATCCATAGCCTCTTGCTTTAGCATAAGTTTACATGTAGCGATTGGTATACCAATATTCAACCTGCTGGTTGAGATCGGTAGAACGGTTCCTTCTCTGGCGAGTTCATCGGCTTTGCAGTTACCCACGATATCTCTGTGCCCCGGCACCCAAATAAGGTGAATATTGAACTGTTCAGCCATCTCCCTAAGAGATAGGCGACAGTTAAGGGCGGTTACTGAGTTTGTAGAAACAGCGCCGAGTGATTTGAGGGCTGCTTGACTATCTGAGAAAATCCGGATATTCGTTGAGGATATCACGTTTTCTCTTAGCCATGATAGGACCTCTTTGATCGCCAGAATTTGCGCTTGGAACACGCTACAATGGTTTGGAAGGCGGAACGAGAGACTTACGTTAAGTCGGTTTGAGTACACCCCACAGCCTACCCCTTCTTCGGTTTTTGAACCATCTGTATAGAAATGAATTGAATCATCTCTCATAAATTCTTCGTCGTCCCAGGTCGTTCTCGGTGGGATTGAGACTTGGAACTTATTAAAATCAAAAACCAATTGGGGGATGGTGTAGTCGGAGTGACAGGGGATTGATCCGAATAAATTCAGGATTGTAACGTGACCGATGTTGTTTTCGGTCCATTGGGAGATAGCTCTCATACGAGTGGCTGCACTGGCGGCCATTTGTTTGCTGA
This sequence comes from Melanostoma mellinum, assembly GCA_914767635.1. Taxonomy (NCBI): domain Eukaryota; kingdom Metazoa; phylum Arthropoda; class Insecta; order Diptera; family Syrphidae; genus Melanostoma; species Melanostoma mellinum. Next base: position 53,183,636 of record OU612059.1, on the reverse strand, counting down.
AGATATCTAGTGGTGTGAGGTTAAGGAGTGTATTTAGTGCAGTTGAGGGTGTTGATCTCAGTGCTCCGCTTATACACAGACAGGCTGTTCGTTGGACCTTGCTTAAATTGTCGCAGTAGGTCCTTTTATCAAGAGCGGTCCACCATACCACTACTCCGTATGTGAGTATTGGTCTGATGACTGCGGTGTAGAGCCAGTGGGTGATTTGGGGGGAGAAGCCCCATTTAGTGCCAATGGCTTTTTTGCAGGAAAACAGGGCTACGGTTGATTTCCTGATTCTTTCCTCTATTTCCAGTTTAGCTTTTTGTCTAGGATAATACCTAGATATTTGGCTTCGTTTGAAAGTACAAGTTAATAAAATGAGTTATATTATTTGTATCGTTTTGAATTAATTTATTTATTGAAGTTAACTAATACAAGGTCTGGATGAGAAAGAAAAATAAAAAATACATCATACAATAGTTGTTATTTTTACATATAAATGGTTGTAACCATAGTTACTTATTATTTTTATTAAACATATAAATGTTTGTAACTATAGTTACTAACTATTATTTAAATTGTTCATTTAACACCTCTCCTCAATTTTAGTAATGAAATATAAAATTTACGTTAAATAATTTTTGGCAAACAAAATCTAAGAATGAATTTCTTCTAACGAAAGAGTTCATGTAACCAAATCTCAAACTAAATTTAAATCACAGCGTAATTTAACAAATTGAATTCTTCCAAGTCCCTTCGTCATAATGTCCGCAATTTGTTCACCCGTCGGAATATATTTCAATTGAATGATTTTCTTGCTTATGGTGTCACGAACATAATGAAATCTAACCGCAACATGTTTCATACGTTTATGGTTTCTTGGCTCCTGTGCCGCATTGATTGTTGATTGGTTATCTTCATGAATGGTAATCGCATGTTTGATTTCAATTCCCAATTCACCAATCAGCTCTTTGATCCATATTGCTTCGTTAATCGCCCAAGCCAACGCTGCGTATTCTGCTTCTGTTGACGATTGACTCACCGTTTCTTGTTTGTGAGTTCCCCAGCTGATAGTGTTACCAAATAACTTGAAGACATACCCGGAAGTAGATTTTGAGTCGTTTTTGTCTCCCGCCCAATCTGAATCGGCGTAACCAACCAAAATGTCAGCCTTTTTGTCTTTAGGATATTCAAGCTTCAAATCACCTGTAGCTTGTAAGTAGCGAAGAATGCGTTTCGCATGTGTAAAGTGTTCCCTTGTAAAGCAGCTCTGGAACCGACTGAAGTAATTTGTAGCCGCACACAAATCCGGCCGCGTAGTCAATGTAGCGTATGTCAAACATCCAATTAATTCACGATACGGTACAGTTGAATCCAAGATTCCCTTTTCAGCTGGCAAGTTTAGTCCCTTTTCGATTGGTGTTGATATTGGCTTGCATTCTGTCATTCCAAATTTTCGAATAACATTCTTCAAATAATGCGATTGAGACAGATGAATGATTCCCCTTTCGCGATCATGTGAAATATGCATACCAAGGAATGTATCAGCCTTACCGATATCCGTCATTTCGAATTGTTTCGCAAGTAGCCCTTTGACAATATTCAACATCTGCAGATTGTCACAAACAATGAGCAAGTCATCGACATACAGAAGAATGAAACAACGAATTCCGTTTTCGAATTTCGTATACAGGCAATAGTCCGAAGCACAACGCTTGAAACCGATGCGTGAAATGAATTGATGAAATTTCTCATTCCACATTCTCGACGCCTGCTTAAGGCCATAAATTGCTTTGTTGAGCTTGCATACTTTGTTGCCCCTCGCGAAACCTTCTGGTTGTGTCATGAATATTTCCTCTTTCAATTCACCATTGAGAAAAGCGCTCTTAACATCCATTTGATGTATGTGCATGTCGAATCGTATCGCAATCGCCAACAAAATTCTCAAGGTTGGTAGTTTGGCCACAGGAGAATACGTTTCGTTGAAGTCAAACCCCTGTAATTGTACAAAGCCTCTTGCAACGAATCTCGCCTTATACTTGTCAACCTCACCATTGGCTTTTCGTTTGAGTTTGAAAACCCACTTACCAGATATTGGTTTGCGACCATTTGGTAAATCACATAAAGTCCAAGTATTGTTCTTCATGAGCGATTCGTATTCACTTTCGATTGCCTTCTTCCATTCCGGCCAATCATCACTATTTTTCGCCTCCTCAATCGATAGTGGATCATCTTCGACAAATTGTTGCGCCGACAGTGCAAAATGTGCACCACATTCCCACTCACCATATCTATTTGGCGTTTTCTTTTCTCTTGAACTGCGACGTAAAATCTGGTTACCGTTGTTACCAATGCCATCCGAGTTGGCACTGTTGAGATTTTCTTCGATGTCACCAGTATCATCCATATCGACACTGTGGTATGATAAACTCCCGTTCATATCACCCGTATCAACCGCAATCTCTTCGGCTTCCGGAAAAAAGTGAATCGCAGCTTCTGTTCTCTGTTTTTCCTTCAACCGATTCAATACCGATTTCTCATCGAATGTTACATTGCGTCCAATTACCAATTTGTTTTTATTCACGTTCCATAGACGATATGTGCTAGTCGATGCATAACCAAGAAATATGCATTTCGATGCTTTTGGTTGAAACTTTGTGCGTGTTTCTACCGCAACATGGTTATAGCACGTTGAACCAAAAATTCGAACAATCGACAAATCTGGTTTCTTTCCATTCCAAATTTCTGCTGGAGTTTTCGTTTTAAATTGTTTTCCATAAGCAGCAGTTGGCACACGATTTTTAATGAAATTTGCTGTTCGAACCGCATCCGCCCAAAATTTTCGATCAAGACCAGCAGCAATCAGCATCGATAGTGCTTTCTCTTGCAAATTTCTATTTAATCGTTCAGCAATCCCATTCATTTCCGGATTACGAGGTGCCGTGTTCAATCGCTGAATTCCATTCGATTTACAGTAATCAATAAATTCAATTGAGTCATACTCACCACCATTGTCTTTCTTGATTTTTGCGATTTTTGTGCCATGCTCAGCTTCAGCCATAGCTTTAAATTCTTTAAATTTATCAAACGCTTCATTCTTTGTCTTCATGGTGTATATCATTGATGCTCTCGAAAAATCATCCGTGAATGTTACGAAGTAACGAGCACCATCATATGCCGGCTGTGACATTGGCCCACACACATCGGTGTGTATTAATTCCAAAATACGAGATGATCGCACAACATGTCGCTTCTTGAATGGAAAACGTGTATGCTTACCCATTACGCACGGTTCACAAAATATTTCATCTGTATTCACAGCAATTTTATCTATGCCGTCAACCATTCCCTTGTTGATCATCTTTTTCAAGTCGAAAACATTTAGATGTGCCAAGCGATAGTGCCATAAATCGCGTGAGACCGATTTAAAATTGTCCTCACCCGAGAATCCGGCAAATGCATCACGCTCCACCCTGAAATTGACAGTATATAAATTTGATTCTGCATGAGCAACGAATTTAGTTTCTCCATGAAATGAAATTTCAGCATTATCGCCTTCAAACACAATTTTGAAACCCTTTTTCGTTAGACTTCTGATTGACATAAGATTGCATTTCAAATCTTTCGAATACAAAACGTTTTCCATCGTTTTAGTTGATGAGTCATTGTTGTACAATGTTCTAATCGAAATGTTGCCCATTTTCTTCGCAGAGACCCTTTCGTTTCTTTTTGCTGTAGAAATATTAATTTCATTAATATCTTTCAAATCATTGAAATAGTCTTTATTATTTGCCATATGATCCGTTGCACCCGAATCCAATACAAAAGTAATTTCTGATGCGTTATCAAATTTCGTTTTCAATGCTTGTGATTGTATGACTGCACTTTTGCTATTCAACGCATTTGTATCGTTGCTCTTATTGCCATTTTCGCTCACATTTGTGCATTTCACTACAAACGCCTCAATTTCATCATCACGAATCGCACACAATAAATCACCTTTTTGTCCATAGTTTGATGCGTTGTTGGCACTCGACTCTTTTTTCGGTGGATTTTTCTTCGATTTATTGTGGTTTTTCGAAAAACATTGAGACTTCTTATGTCCTTTTTTACCACATTTGAAACAAGTGATATTCAATGCCTTACCTTGCATAGCACAAGCCTCTTCAATTTTCGATTGTGTTTCACCACTGTTCAACATAGTTGATTCGTCAAGCAAACGGCCTTTTACATATTGTAAGGTCAATTTTTCCTCTTCCATTGATTCCAATGATTTGACCAACGGGTTGTAGCTCGCCGGAAGAGTCAAGAGTAAAGTGATTACCAAATCCAAATCTTCCAATTTTCCGCCTGCTAATTTCAAGTCACGGACAGTATTTTCAAAATCAATCAAATAATTACCAATATGACCGCCATGAAATTTCATCGAATACAACTTTCTACGTAAAATGAACTGGCTCGTCACACTTTTTCGCTGAAACATACCAATCAATGCATCGTACATATCCTTTGCCGTTTTCTTTTCCATCACGTGTGTTAATTGCTCATCATTGATTGTCATTGCCACAACGCTTTGGCATTTCGCCTCATCCGACATGATTTTTGCTGTTTTAGTTGCATCTGATTCTCTAGATAATAACGTTTCTAAATCCGTTTCCACACAATAAATCAATTGCTTTTCCTTGAGCAATAAATCCAATCGAAATTTCCATTGGCTAAAGTTCTTGCCATCGAACTTTTGAAACCGAATGATGGATTCCCCTTCTCCACTCATTTTCAATTGCAAAAATAAAATAAATTGAATTCACCAAATAATACTTTTAAACGTCGATTAATATTGCTGGGCCGAATAACCTAATAAAATGAGTTATATTATTTGTATCGTTTTGAATTAATTTATTTATTAAAGTTAACTAATACAAGGTCTGGATGAGAAAGAAAAATAAAAAATACATCATACAATAGTTGTTATTTTTACATATAAATGGTTGTAACCATAGTTACTTATTATTTTTATTAAACATATAAATGTTTGTAACTATAGTTACTAACTATTATTTAAATTGTTCATTTAACACAAGTGAGATTCCATTTATTTTTGGAGTTATTAGTTGAGGAATTTTATATTTCCTGGTGAAGAGAACGAGTTCAGTTTTCTGAGGGTTGACCCCTAGATCACATTTTCCCGCCCATTTTACAAGTTTATTTAGAGCGGTCTGCATCAGGTCCGTAAGGACGTGAGCATGTTTACCGGACACCGCAATGGAGACGTCATCTGCATATGCAATCACTTTGAATCCCTCAGCTTCTAAGTCAACTAGAAGTTCATTGACGACTATATTCCATAGAAGGGGGGATAGGACTCCGCCTTGCGGTGTTCCTCTACTGACCGATCTCTTTGCAGAGAAGTTTCCTAGAGTAGAGTTGATTCTTCTGCTTTTTAGCATTAGATTTATCAACTCCACTATGGAATTATCTACTTTGAGCTTCGTCAGTGCCTTTGTAATTGCAAAGTTGCTGACGTTGTTGAAGGCGCCCTCTATGTCGAGGAAGGCGGCCAGAGTAAATTCTTTGTGATGGAGGGAATATTCTATAGTACGTACCAGGGTGTGTAGGGCCGTTTCTACAGATTTTCCTTTGCAATAGGCGTGTTGTGCTGTAGATAGCAATTTTGGATCTATAGCTGTACGCAGGTGGATATCAATCAGTCGTTCTAAAGTTTTAAGAAGGAAAGATGATAGACTTATTGGTCGGAGATCTTTTGGGCTTACATGGGATGATTTCCCAGCCTTAGGTATAAACACCACCTTGACTTCTCTCCACTGAGTGGGGATATAGTTCAAGTTGGTACAGCCGATGAGAATTACTTCGAGGACAGGGATAATAATGTCCGCGGCCTTTTGAAGTTCGGCTGGAATTATACCATCAGGTCCAGGGGATTTGTATGGGCCAAAGCTATTAATGGCCCAAACTAATTTTTCCCTTGTAATCAGATCGTGGTTGTTTGTTATTATGCTACCTGGTTCCGTGGAATCATAGTTGCATAAGTTCTTAGAGCTTCCTGGAAAGTGGGTGTCCAGAAGCAAATTGAGCGTTTCTTCGCAGGATTCTGTCCAGCCGTCAGCTGTTTTCAAACTGCTAGGCATGGTCGGACTCTTTGAGAGGATTTTTCTTAATCTAGAAGCTTCTGAAGTATCTTCTATTTTTCCACAGAAGTTTCTCCAGGAAGTTCTTTTATTTTTCCTCAGTTGATATTTGTAAGTTTTGAGGGATTCCTTGTAGGAGTCCCAGTCTATTAAAGTTTTAGATTGTTTAGCTCGGTTGAAAAGTTTTCTACATTCCTTCCTGAGCGGTTCTAGCCCCGAGCTCCACCACAGTGGTTTCTGTTTTCCTCTTATTTTTATAAGAGGACACGATTTCTGCAGTGAATGGTTAAGGGCAGTTGTAAGATCATTGACTTTTTTGTCTAGATCATGTTTGTTTGTAGGGTTTTGTAAAAGTTCAGGTTTAATAAACTTTTTCAAAATTACCCGATATTTTTGCCAGACAGTTTTCCGATAGTTTCGGAAGACTGGTTGCTTGAGAGGTTCCTCATTTAGATCAAATTGAATGTATCTATGATCAGCAAAGGAGTGTTCAGTAGATACTTTCCAATTTGTAATCCTATGATGAACCGAATCGGAGACAAGAGTGATATCTAAGACTTCCTGTCTGTTTTTGGTGATGAATGTTGGTTCATTGCCAATATTACTTACTATAAGGTTAGTACTTAAAATAAAATCAAAAAGTGACTCACCCCTTTCATTTATGTCAGTACTACCCCATACTGTGTGATGCGCATTAGCATCGCATCCAATGATGAGGCAGATCTTCTACCGTTCTGCTGCAGCAACAATCCTTTTAAATAAGTCGCATGGAGGAGGGCCAGGATGGTCACGGCCGAGGTAAGCTGATACCAGCCAGTAGATGTTGTCACTGGTCTGGTATCTTATTGTGGTTACATCACGATTGCTGTAATGAGGGAGTAAAAATACATTAGTGCTACTTCTTACCAATATGCAGGATCTGGGTTCACCTTTGTCCTTCATATACAGTAGAGTATATCCAGGAGTCCTTAATCCTTGAACGATGGACTTGATGATCCAAGGCTCCTGAATAAGGACAATATCTTCCCCTCTCTTGTTTAGGCGGAGAAGAAGGGAGGCCGAAGCCTGCTTGGAGTGTTGGAGGTTAATCTGAGTTAGCTGCACCATCTTGGGAACAACTAAGTAGACTAACCCCCACCACGGTCTGGTTGAGGTCGTCGTCTGTTTCGCTCTCAGAGTTTGACCTAAGAAGGTCATCCTCGCTGAGCGAAACCTCGTTAGCGGAGTTGTCAGTCTCCAAGTCGGAGAATTTGACGACGGTTTGGGCATCGGAGTCATCAGTCTCCAAGTCGGAGAATTTGACGACGTTTTGGGCATCCAAGTCGGATGTGGAGGGTTTTTTATCATACGTTTCAGCAGAGGATGTGCCGAGCTCGTCTATCTCCATGGGTGGAGGGTCGACTTGCCCTGCGGGTTCTTCCACTGAAGACGCACTTTTTGTTATGGAAGATGGAACGATGTTCTGTTCTTCATCTTTTTTGTATATTTTTAAGGCAATGTTTGACCAGCCGAACCGAATCATGCCTTTTGTCGCAGCCAGGGGAGCTAGGGAGTCCTTATTGATGACTATTATAGCCGATCTATAGTGACCCTCCGGCTCTTCCAGCTTCACGACTTTCCAGTCATGGGTAGGAAGGGTTGGATTGCCGAATTGAATCATTTTCATGATGGTTTCTTTGCAGGAGAGTTGTGCTGGTAATCTAGCGCGAGCTCTAGGCCTGCAAGGGATATCCTCCCTTGACACGACTTGCCAGAGTCCCTCTAACCTGCTTATCGCAAGCTTATACAGATCGCGCGATCTCTCTCCATCAAACGCGATTAACCTGACGCGCCCCTGATACCATCCTGCGTCCTCAAAGATGGCAGGTTCCCCTGGGTTTTCCATCATAAGAGTCCAGTAGGAGGCCTGGAGCTTGTTCATGATGATCGCCCATTGATCGAAAGAGATCGCACCATCCGCGTTACTCCTGTCAATGACAGCGAAAATGGGTTTGTCCTTCAGTGCGTCACTGTACGACATGTCTTTTTTGGAGCTGAGGGTGCTTGGTTTTTGCACCTTAGGCCTTTTGGCATTCGGGGTTGACTGCTCGAACGAGCGTTGGCGCTTAGACGTTGAGTCTTTGCTGTTTTTCTCATTTATTGCAATAATTTTCATTGCCCACTCAAGTTTGGCAGATTGCGTTGAATCCAGCTTAGGTTTAGGTACCGCACCTAACACCTTCGCAATTTTCTCCGCGTTCCGTCTTTCTTTGTGGTTTGGGAATGTAGGTATGTTGGGATGCCCTTCGTTGTCCGTTCCACTGTAAGACACACTTTCACCTTCAACTTGGGGGTTAGGAGGATTGGGAACCCTTTCGTTTTCAGTTCCACTGTAAGTCACAGTTTCACATTCAACTTGGGGGTTAGGGGGATTGGAGACCCTTTTGTTATCAGTTCCACTGTAAGTCACAGTTTCACCTTCAACTTTGGGGTTAGGGGGATTGGACACCCTTTCGTTGTTTGCTTCACTGTAAGTCACAGTTTCGCCTACAACTTGGGGAAGGGAAGGAGTGTTTCCGGAGCTCGAAGGAGGTCCTCCCCTTTCAGCCACGGAGCCGATAGTCTCGGCACCCGTACCGTCTGGGTTGGTCGACCTTGAGTCCTTTGACATAGGATGGGATGAGGTGGGAGGTTGGGGCAGTGGTTTTGATGAGGGTAGCCCTTTCGTCAACTTATCACAGTTCGCGTTGGAGCCGAAAGTCTCGGCCCCTCTACTTACTGCAACAGTCTTCTCCGGGGTCCCTTCAATACGGGCAGTATGAGTGGAAGTGCTACAGAAAGTCTCTGCAACTCTCCCACTGGTTTGGGCATCCTCCTTAGGAGGGGCGTTGGAACCAGAGGGCTCTCCACATTTCTTGGTTAGCTTGTGAGGCCTTCCTTGAACTGCAGTCGGCTCCCCAGCCCTTCCGCAATTCGCTTTTTTCGTCTTCGTAAATAAATTTGTCACTGGCGACTTATCCTCTTTCGAGGCCAAGCCATCGCCGGCAGTCGCGACACCTGCCGACTTTTGAACGTATATCCCCGTTCGTTTTTTATTCCTTTTATTTACTTTTTCCATGTTTTTTTCAATCAAGTTTTCCAACATTGAGGTTTTGTTTTTGAGTAATGTTGGTTGGTCAGGTTCTGCAGCTGGATTGCTGGAGAAGATGTCCATAAGCACCCCCACCACGACAAGGTCAACTCATAGGGGGTGGCCGTTGACCTTAAGAAAAATGAAGACGTGCGTCGTAGCAAAAACCCTGCACAGCCGCCATTTTGTAATAAATCGCTTTAAAAAAAATTATTGTAAGCAGTCATTGATATAAATAATTAAATTACGTTTTTGTTATCTCGATTTATTTCGTAGTATTTCTGAAAAAAAAATCCCTGCAAAAAGCCTATTTTTGTCAGCCACTAAGGTGGCCTAACCCCTAAAGAATCAGTCACTTTATAGTCTAAGAGAATACACCACCTTCTTATGGTAGTGAACATAAAAAAAAGGATTAGTAGAAGTCTTTAATTGGTATGCCAAGCGTATTTCCTAATTTTGGTACTACTAAACAACTGTACTCTTGATTGATACTCTCCATATCTCACCAAAAAGTGGAACCAATCTTTACACTGTTTTCGAGAAAATAAGAATATTGCCCTGGTGGGGTGTTTTTTCTCCGATTCTCTTTCGTTTTTTCATAAACTACCTTTTTTCTGAATCTTCGAAGGCTCTTAACTGTTTTGCTAGCCACTAACCTTTCAACTTTTCATATTCGATTCAAAACTCAAAGCTTCAGATGGGAAACTGCAACGGTTGCTTGTGACAAACGTATTTGACCGAGTAAAATTCAATGCTTCTTTTACCGTTAAAGCCCAACATGCCCATGGCTGCCCTTATCCATGAATGGTTCATTCTCTTGCGTCAATTTAACGAGAATTCTGTCAAGAATTGGAATATGTGCTAAAGACGACATTCGTTGGAACGACCACATATTTAAGGTCGCCAAAATGTTTAGGTTTTTAAAAACGGTACAGGGAATCTTTCACTCCTTCTGGGTAAAATTTATTAAGCCTCTATACGTCCAAAACTAGATTATAACTCTTATATTTAGTCAGGTTCACCTCACCTTGCGGCTACTCGATAGGATACAAAACATATCGTTGAAACTAAAAGAAAACACTTCAAACGTTGAATCAATTGATTCGATTGAAAATCTTCGAAAACCTTCCGGTCTCGCAGTCTCTTTTTCTACAAACATTGCCCTAGCGAAAAAGCCAGTTACATTTCCAACTGAAATAATTCAGCGTCAAAACTTAGCTAGGAATGCCCATTTATTGCAAGATGAACCCAGCTTTGGACGCACAGCTAAGTAAAGATATTCATATTTTAGTCGTACTACTTGAATGTGGGGTGGCTTTGCTAACGTTTCAAAAAAATTCACAAACAAAGTGAATTGGTGTATTCTTCTAAATTCTCTCCTTTTTCCTAAATGCTCGCACTTTTAATAACATCAAATATAGGGATATTCCTTACCTTCCTTGATGTAAACTCATATTATGTCTAAAAAAATGGCTGCGAAAGTTTTGAAAGGACTGCAAATGACTTTAAGCGAATTTGAATGCATTTAAGTCGTGTTACAATTTTATTGCATCAGTATTCAAAACTTCAGAGACTTGAAACTTGACATGAAATCTGTTTAATAACCTGTCTTAGATCGATCTCTAATTCAATAGAAGACATCTTTTTGAGTTTAGTGACTCACTCTAGATCAGAGTAGTGTTTGCTGCATCTCAAATTCATAAAAAAAATCCTTGAGAAGCTTAAAAATCTATTTTTTATTAAAAAACTATTTTTATAAATTCATCGAATGATAACTTCATTGCAAAAACGCAAATGATTGCTTGCTAGACCGCATTTCTTTCGTGAAAGTTTTAATCGCTTGTATGGAAACCTTGAAAGTTTTTGACCGCACTCCTAAGACATTAGATTTTATTCCGATTGCAAACAGCTAAGTGAAAAAGCGCTTTTCATAACAGTGGTTCTACTCGCGGAGAAAATGCCAATTCTGTACTAATACTGTACTTTAGGAAATTGAAGCCGGTGTACCCCAAGGTAGTAGTCTAAAGGGCCAACGCTGTACCAGTTACATACAGAAGGCATATTCCTGTGGACATACACGCTATCATGGCCACTTTTGCTGATGATACTACAGCATTGGTGCCAGTTAAATCTGCAGGAAGAGCTTCACGAAAGTTGCAAAATGCATCGTATCAGACTAAACGAAAAAAAATCGACACATATGAACTCTACGAACTTATTCCAATGTTGACAAATTCCCTGAAATAGCCTTGAATGCATGGCTTAAATGGGAAGAAAAGACTAAAAAGAAATAAGAGATGAGCAGAACTTGAAGTACAGAAAAATTTAGCGGTCAATTGCAAAGAACTCTAACCTGTCTAAAAAGAAACTAGTGTTATACTAGCAGGTCCTTGATGACATACGGCACCTAATTATGTGGCTGTATATTAGACCGTTTCAAAAAAAATGACTATTTTCTTTTTCACGAAATAATTCGATTTTTACCTTCGAGGAGGTGTAAAAATTAGCCTGTTAAAATTTGAGCTCGAAATATTAATATTTAGAGGTCGCTCATCGCAGATTTCCATTTCCCATACAAATTGTATGGGAAAAAAGACATTTAAATTTTGGAATTTTTTATTTTAGTTAGAAGCAAAGTGCAGGAAGTGAAGTACGAGACAATGTTCGGAGAAGAACCAAGCCTCATTAGCTGCTGGTCAAAACGCTTTGGAAAGGTACTACAAACTTATAAGCTTCATCTAAAGAAAAAGAAAGCAAAATTATCTGTCGATCTCTCATAGATTTTGTCCTGATTTATTAATGGTTTCAGTGAGAAAGAACCCCACGCCCACATTATTATGTAAAGATTAACTGATGAGTGTCTTTTGAATAAACTTCCTGATTCAGGGACAAATTGAAAGCTGGTCCATTCCAAGATGTTGTAAAATAACAAAATTGGGTGGCTCAGCAAAGGGCCTAACGCATGTCTCTCAACCATACTTGTTGAGGAAATGGAAGGGACCTACAACTTTCTGCGCTTCTTACGACATAAAATTACTATCGGAGAAATTGGCAATTCCTCGCTTAAGGCGATGCCCGTGGAAAAATATTTTTTTCTTCATGATATTTCTAGACTTCTTGTTGAATTTTATACTTTTGCAGCGGACTGTACCTATAAGATTCAGGTATAAAAAAAAATTCAAATACACAATAGACACTTATTTCTGAGGACAGCATGTCCTATTTATTCAAAAGAGGTTTTTAACGCTGACTCTATCGAGCCAAATCGCAGATCGATAGGTGATCGTCAACATGTTTACATACGACATCCTTCTTTGAATACTGAACTCCAGCTCGATAGGCATACGCAGACATGCGCTGCGCTGCGTATGCCTGGCTCCTCCTTCCTCGAATATTCAACACTTCCCTTGTAACAGTCAGACGCCTTCTATTGTAACGTACCCTCGAGGTGATATCCGAGGAAGGACATCTGAGTTGAGGCCCACTCACACCCACGATACTACACGTAAGGATGTCATCAACCAAAACCCAAGATAGTCCCTTTCGACCATCCACCTTTTGCACTAACGTTATTTCTCAGCGCTTACAGGGACACTAAGAAAGTCCTGATAGCGAGGCAGATGGTTGTCCATGACTCACGACCGCTTGGCATGCTTGCATAGCCAAAACTAGCTCGTCGGAGGGGGGGTTCTTGCGTCGGAATCATGGACGGCCGTTACGTTTTCATGCCGTTGCTGTACGGAAAATCGAGCGAAGCCTGAATAGTCCTATTCATCCTAAAAAATTCCTATAAGGATATAACGTGAGGAGAGCACCGATGTATAAGCTCGTCTGAGGATTTTCCCTCCCTCGGTATCATTCAAAAGAAAATAAACTCTTGAACGATACCATCCTGGATTACCATGTCCTCATTTTTATAGTAACCCCCACATGAAACGACTGATTTACTCCATCACTTCACGCGTCGCCTACCATCTTACGACCATCTTACGACCCGGGTGCCCTTGGCAAAGTCACATCCACTATACGGTTCTTATTTCATAATCATATTAAGCAAACAAAACTAAAAGTCGGAATCAAAAAAAAAGAATCGGAACACGGTCACTCATTCGAAGGTACGACAGCATCTGAGTATCTGTGATCAATAAAAACCATCATCGACGAAATGCACAAAAATAAAAAGAATACTTTCCAAAGCTTTAGCTCATTTCATATTTAATAAGAAAACATTTTAATAAAAGATTCATGGTAATAACAGCAAAAATAAGTCCTAGAAATAATAAGCTACATATAAAATGCGATTATGTTAGGTTAAGTCAAACTTGTAAATAAGGATCAAAAAAAAAAGAATTACGATCATGAAATCCAACTTCAACTTTAAAATCCAATTTTCTAAAAGTATGAGAGCTTTAAGTTTCACTAGCATTTGCGCTTACTCAGCTTGCCACTGGTAAGAGCGTAACAATTTCATTTTTTTCTTTTCTCAGACTTGATTGAACTTTTTCTTATAGGTTTTTCCTTTTTTCTCTATGGGTCTATTTAATATATATATATTTTCATTCTATTTCTTTTTCACAGAATATTCTAATTCGTTTAAGCAAAGGTTAAAAGTTCTACCGTCTTTGGTTCAAAATCTTTTATAGCATACTTTAAGGATTACGTAAAATACTGGCATTTGATATAAAAATTATTAGAAAAAAAATTCTCTTAACACTATCAAAGAGATCGTTCAAATTTGGAATAATGACATTAATAAAATCAAATCACTTACCCCGCATAAACAACAAACAAAATCTCATATTTGCCTTGCGTTTTTAAATCGACGTTGAAATTCCTCCTGATGGTGTGCACAGCATCGAGGGTATTGCGTTGATCATAATATGAAAGAGTTGACTTTGTTGGCATACATATGTTTACGTACATATGAGATTCTCTTTTTTTTTTGTTTAGCTAGATTATGATAAAAAGAAGAGAAGAAAAATTTGAACAACCTTAACACACTCGATCGTATTGACTTTAAACTATTGGATACTTAACTTTTCACAATTTAATATTGGCGAGAGCAAATTTTCAGTAGTTAAATAGGTAGAAGAAGGAAAACAAAAAAAAAAACGTGAGGTAGGGTGAAGCGTACTGTGGGTGGCTGCTGTGGTTGTTGTTGAATGCGATGAGTAAAGATGGGAAGACGGATGAGACGGATGAATGGATTGTGTTGTGATCGGGATGAAACGTAAGGTGCTGATCAAATCTATTGTTATGATCACGATGATATGAGGATGGCTGCTGCAGATGATTTTTTTTCTCTTGCGTATGCTGATGCTGATCTGTGAGTTTTTTTTTTCTTTGGGTAGGTGTTTTTGCTGTTGGGGCTTTATCTTCGGCGTCAGAGGTGTTGTTGTTGTACGGCAGGCGATCTGTTTTTTCTGGTGCGGTGCTGTCTGGTGAGGCTGCTTCTTGATTTTTTTCTTCTGGCGTGGGCTATGTGTTGCGGGTGGCTTCTTGTAAATTGATCTTGGATGTGCTTTTACTTCTGTTTTAGCGAGGCACGTGTATACTTAATGTATACTTACGATGGCTAGTACATGTGGTGCTCTGCATAGGTTATTTGCGCCCTTCAGCGTTCTCCTGTGTTCTTTCTGTGGAAGAAGTGTTGGTCAGGTATCTCTCCTGGTGTACTGATTTTCTTTCCTTTTCGTCACTTTTGGTTTTTTTTTTTTATATATATATATTTTCCAATGGAGGGGAAGGGCTTTCTCGCAAATGTGATTTTTATTTTATAGCTTAGATATATTTTTCTTTTCAAATTACACTTGATTGTTTTTTCTGTTTTTTTGTCTTTTTGCACGACACTCTTTTAATTTTATATTTTTAGTTTTCCACATTCGATTTTTTTTAATTTTTTCAAGAAGACAGCGACGAGATACCCGCACCGATGCGCCTGACGAAAGAAAAAAAGACGGAAGATAGGTCGTGCACTCCCTTATATAGCGTTGGGTCAGCTTGTTGTGTTACCAAAACTCCCTCACCAATACATTCGCAAAATGTAAGATGGTGACTTTTCGCACTTCCTTTTTTCGGCATATTTTCACCAATTTTATTCAGAAAATTCTGTTTTTCGTTTCAAAATTCTCTTTAGAATTTTAGAAAAATAGGTGTGACGTTATCCTGTTTTTTTGATTAAAATATCCTTCAATAGTAAAAGACGCGTAACTGAACTGCGCTTGTGTTGGGGACGCCGATCCTCTTCGTGGGTGTTAAATGATAAGGTGTTTCGAACTTCGAAAAGTATCTAACTTGTATGCTCCCATGTCCCATATTACATGAAACGATCTTAGTCATATAAACTTTGCAAGCTTACGTGGCCCTATTGGTATGACCGCCATGCCATGATGTATTGATTTTTGGGGTCCGGGATCAATTCGGGATGCTGCTCCTCTTTTACTTTTTTTTTTTCTTTTACTTTTTTTTCTCATATTTATCTGTAGTTTTATTTAGATTTATTTGTAAGGGTTGCATTTAGTTTTCTTTCCCGTAATTTAACGATTTGTCCAATACTCGACGATGTTCATTCCTCTCTCTCATCTAATGACCGAACCAACACGTTCCACACCTCACACACTACCTTACCTTCATCTTTCTATAAGCGATTGTTATTACTTCAACCTAATCCTCAAACCAACTGAACTGATTTGAATTTGGAAACTGAATTTGAATTTGAATTTTGAACTTGGAAGTATGAATGTTAGAATAAAAAAAAATAATACATGAAAACTGTAGTTGTAATATATAAAAAAAAAAAATGGTTTCCTACACTATAAGCACCGCTCGGGATGTTGTGCCAAAATATTTATTCCTTTTTTTTCTGATATTAAAATGAGATGTTTTCTGGTCAAACATTGACTTTTCAACAGCCTGTTAGCCTCGTCTGTGCTCAAATCCATAGTACAAACAAAGAATGCCATTTCGTGAACAAACCACAGCCCATGTGCCTTATTTTCATTTCATCCTTTAACTTCTTATTTATAAATCAACCAATATACCCATCAATGGCAAAATTCACAACATGTTAACACACTCGCGTCTCCAATAAATAAATTCTCGTAAGTAGAAATAAAATCTCTCAAGAATATTACATTAGCTGAAATACTTGGCCTTGGATAAAAGGACCTCAGGGAATTGTTGGAATCCGAAACATGAGATAGTCATGTACAAAACGTATTCCAACATATTTAGATTGCAATTTTTTCTTTTTTTTTCTTTTTGCTTTGCTATAAGTGGTATATGAAAGATACCACATGGCGAAATATCTCAATTTGAGGGTAATGAATCCTCTCCTTTTTTTATTATTGTTTTTTTTTCTTGTCTCCTTTTGCTTGAAGCTTGAAGCAATATTCTAGAAAAGCAAGAACGACCGGATGGGTTGTATTTTGTATAAGGGATAAGGAGCTCCAAGCTCCATGCTTCATTCTCTTTGCTTGTTCGTCCTACCCATGACATATGAGCAATATTTCCATTATCGCATGGAAAATATTCCACATAACTTACCAGCCAAAGCCACAGATGACTTCAGCCCGCAACACATCTGGGTCGAATGTCTTCTGGTTATGTTGTTGCGTGGCAGGGATAATTTTAGCTAACGTAAGCAAGAAATGTATGAGTTTGTAGTAATGTTTGATACTGGCAAAGGCATTGACATCGGCATCAATCTGCCTGGTTTTTGTGTTTGTTCTTTTATGTATATAAAAACGCGAATAAATTTCATTGGCGAATATCCTTTTTACAATGGCAATCTATGATTAATATTACAATATCGTGTTCTAAATCATCGGCATTAGAGTGGAGTGGTGCGGCTTTACGAATTATGACGACACAAAGCCAATGAGGAAGCACATCAAATATGATTGTATATAAATACCCTCGATGTATTCGAACTTCTGTAATGTGTATTGGTTTGTAATTGGAAATTGTTTGCTATAGGGTAAGGGAGGCACCTGATGCCTGAATGTAACATGTCTTGGGGGTAATTGGAGCAATAAATATAATCATATTTTATATCGACTTAGTTCACTGAATAAAGCAAATCAAATTTCTCTCGATTTGGCAATCAACTGTGCATATGCAAAGGCAGAAGCATAGAAAAAAAGGATTTGCGACACATTGCGTCCTGGGTGAAAGCAGAAGTATTAATTGAACGTTTGGGTCAAATCATACTTCGATTAGGTATATTCATACTTATTGATGGCAACATGATGAGTCATGAGTCATGAGTCAAAGTTCTGATAGTCGAGGTAATTGGAAGAGGAGCTTTAAACTTAATTCTTCTTTAAGATTCTGGGAAAGTGGTTGTCTCTTTTGCACCCAACCGATTGCTGAAATTGAAAACGATTTTGATGTTGGTATTGAGTTCTAATGAATCGATTAACACACGTTTGACCTTTTCAAATTTGGAAACCAAATACAATGGAACTGCAATTGAAAATAATAGAGAATTAAGGAGTGTACCAGGATACATAAAATCTTAATAAATTTAAATTTTGAAAATCAAAGATCAGCAGCTAACCTTCTACTGACAATGATTGATACCGGAAATTGCTATGGCAGCCAGCTTAACACATAAACACCTACACTTATAGCAAAATAGGATTAGACTCTTTGCTTTTTCCTAGGATTAAATATTTTATGATGTCTTATATCCATCTCTGAGATTGAAGTGTTTTGACCTTTGAGTTGAACTAAATGGATATGCCTACCAATGTGTATCAATTAAAAGGAAGTAAACATTTTGTTTGGGTAATTGATTCGGACACATAACTGATTCCATTTGCTTTGTTCGATAAATAATAGTCATGGGTGTGTTTGTGAAATCTCAGTTGGAATAAGAAAATAAGATTTAAAGGACTATGAGATAAGAAAGGTTTGATGATTTATGAAAATGCTTTCGGCATTGTGTGAAATTTGAATCTGTGTTTTGAAGCATTCAATTTGTTCTTAAGATTCAACTACAATAAGCTCTAAATTAGATTCAGAACTTTGAAAAAATCGTTACCAGTCTAACATATAAGTGTTGGCTTATCTTTTCACTTAACTCAAGGACTCTCTAGTTTCACACTGGGCATTATTTAATCAGCTTTTTTAAAGAGAATCCATATGAAGCTCGATCTTGGATTTTCGTGATCTCAAAGGGATCGTTGCTGCAAAAAAAAAAGAAAAAAAAACTATTACTCCTTATGAGACATGTGCCAACAGTTGAGATACATTCGAACTATGTTTTTCGTGTATGTTGGTGACATCGGAGCTGGGAATAAGAAATTTTTTGGTAGTTTCATTTGCAAAAAAATCTAAACACGATAAGGCTTGAGCTGGAAGACTACCAAATAGTTGGCAGATTTTGGTTGGTTTTCTTAAAAAAACTGAAAAACTATATCAATTGAAAATAAAAGCATAGGTCAGTATTTTAGTTTTTGTTTATGTATCAAGATTATCTTAAGAAACCAAAACAAAAAGAAAGTGATTACATACAACCTAATGGGGAGTTCCGGGGCCTGACGAATTTCTCACAACCATTGCCTTTTGAGGGAATGAAGTAATTGTTCAAAAAGCATTCTCAAAAAATACTCCACATTTTTAACGAACAAAAATGTAGGTACCTTTAACCTTTAAGTAAAACGCCTCTGATGAGTACTTAATGCTTCTTGGATAAGGACCATTTTAGCCATAACAAAGTCTTAAACGCTTTGGCATTGAGAGGACTAGTTTCTTAGTAACTGCATGAGTTATCTGTTGCCATTCTTCAAGAACTCTTTGAATTGGCTTTTATTTCTTATTTCGTGATTCCAAATACATTTTTCAAGGGGGTGCCATAAGTACTCAATGGGATAGGATTTCTTAGTATGCGGAGAGTTCTACGCACTGTTCATATTTTCACATCTGTAACGGTCATTTGTCATCTGTCGTCTGTCATCTGTCATCTTTCATCTGTCATCTGTCATCTGTCATCTGTCATCGGTCATATGTCATCTGCCAACTGTCATCTGTCATCTGTCATCTGTCATTTGTCATCTGTCATCTGTCAGCTGTCATCTGTCATCTGTCTCATCTGTCATGTGTCATCTGTCATCTGTCATCTGTCATCTGTCATCTGTCATCTGTCATCTGTCATCTGTCATCTGTCATCTGTCATCTGTCATCTATCATCTATCATCTATCATCTATCATCTATCATCTATCATCTATCATCTATCATCTATCATCTATCATCTACCATTTGTAATCTGTAATCCGTCATCTTTTATCTGTCTTCTGCCGTCTGCCATCTGTCATCTGTCATCTTCCAACTGGCCACTTTTATGATACCGGTAATCTTTATGAATTCCTAGACTATTTTCTCAAAGTTTGAGAATATGGTCAGAGAACTTTTCCACATAAGTGCGAGTACCTACCTAGTTCAGCTTTCAATGACTATTTTTTACTTTCATTCTACCTTATGCCTACTCACTAAACGCGGTTTAAGCTCGTTGCAGACGTTCAAGACTCCATTGCCAATACCGTTCGCATTATGTTTTCTTGATACAGTGAGTCAATAAAGGCGTTATTCCTACCACGCAGTAGGGGAGAGCAGTAGGTAGAGGTACATTGAAATATCTACAGCAATTTTTTCAAGCAAGGACTATTATACCTACTTGTATTACGGACAGCGGTTCTCCACTTAAATTCCAGGATCTTCGAAGGCATGAAAGGCAATATAATGTAAATTTTCTCCAATTCGAGCAAATACCTATCTTTGTACAGGTACTGTTCTGAAACAAGGTTCAAAAGTAGAAACACCTACACACGCTTCCATCTTAGATTCGTGTCCTTTTCACTATTTACATCTTTGATGATTTGTTTTTGAAAGCAGAGAAAGGATGTGTGGTATTCTGGCATTTATGAAAGGATTCTCCAACCATCCCCTTAATATTACTCCCTTATCGGGTGTCACAAGGAAAAACTAAACCCTTACAGCAATATGCTGCAATTTCTACCATCATAGGAACTCCTCGCTCCTCTCCTCACACATTTTCGAGGCGACCCACACGCGACCACAAGAAATCCCATCACTAGCAACAGTTTCTATTTATCACTTAATAACGCCAGAATCATCTTCACCAAAAACCACCCGTGTGGCTAATGCGAGATTATGCTTTTTATTCAGATCCGAATCTTCCCTCTATCCATGAAAATCCTGCGAAAGTAGAAAACCGCAAAGAACTTCCCTTCACACATTCGCATAGTTTGTATTATCTTGTGAGTATGTATTGAAATAGATAAGCATAAATAGCTCCAATCGTTTCCCTCGCAATAAAATAGCTCCCGCATTTACCTTTTTCAAAAGAATTCTAATCTTCTTCGTTGCTCAAAGAACTTGAAGTGGCCGACCGACGCGACGCGACGTTTCCTTCCAACCTTCTCTTGCCTGTAGACAATATGAACAGTAAAACATGATGTTTTTGCTGTCATAAATTCAAAACCGCGTTGGGTCCTTCTCTTTTCCCCAGCAAACACGATAAGAGACTAAGAGCCGCCACGTTCCTCGTTCTATGCAAAATACAAAAAAAAAAATAAAAAATCATTCTTTACACAGGAAGGCCACAACTAGCAAAAGGATAATAATACCAAAGCGGCGACACAATGAACATCATAGCACCATTGGAAAATAAAGCAGGCCACTCATTCTAAATGTGGCTGCAAAAATGCACAAAATGAAATACCAGAATACAAAAAATAAAGAATACCATAGAGCAACTTTACCTAGCCAAGGTACTTCATTTGCTCTACAGTGGTTCTTAAATAGATTTACTAGGTAGGTAGAGGTACCTTACATCACAGATGGTGTGAATCCTTTTGCTCTTTGCATTGAACAGAAGAAAGTACAAAAAAAAAAAAAAATTGTTTAAAGTAAAATAAAGCACCAAAATAAAGAAGAAGAAAAAATACTTGGCCAGCGTCAAGGGATTTGTGTGTTGAGGTTTATTCTAGTGGTGTTTTGCTTTTCCCTTTTTTTTTATTATATGCTTTTCATGGTGTGAGTATATTTTTGCGCAAAATTCTGCGGTTGCCTCGGAAACGGGTGCAGGATGGAGACCATTTTTTTGTTTCATTTGTCCTTGGTTCTTTATCTGCTTCTCTAGTGTGCGCGCTCTACATGACACCACAGTGGCGGTTAACAGCACTTAAGTATAGAAAAACGAAGCAAGACGGGGAAACCTTATTTTGCACCTCTGTCACGTCACCGACACATTATTACCCCGCAATCCACCATGATCTTATTGAGGTAAAAAAGACAACTTTAGGTACAATCTTCTAATTCGCAGAGAGTTATATTTAATATTTTGTAGTTGTTCGGTAGTTTCTAACTTCCGAGCGCGATAGAGGGAGAGAGCTGAAAGGAATAATGTTTCCAAAAAGGGCACTTTGCGAAAAACACAAATCTTCAGTTTGAATGCGTTTATTAAACTTAGATTTATAATTTTCTTTAATGTATGTCTCTTAATAAAACAACCAAGTTAGTACCAAATAACCAAAAACCAACACGTCGCGTTGAGAGATAACATTGAACGATGACCACGTCGGGTGAGTGTTCAAATTGAACTGCCACAGCCAAGCCAGAAATCCAACCACCCTGGTTCTCGTTCATTTAATAGTCCCGGAATGTGCCGCGTCACCAGAACTCCCACACGTGAAAGGAGTCCAATAGTTGATACCAGCTCCAAGCTTTGCCGATCCAATGGCAAATGAAGTAGAATGTGCCTACTCCAGCAAGTATCGCACAGTTCCTAATGGACGACATTGTTGTGACAACAATATTTTTAGTTCTTCTTCGAATAGTGGCGTTGTGGGCCAGTCCGTCATTACCCGGGTGCACTTCCACGACACGCGTCCAAGGCGCCAGTGTGTCGGAGGAAGGTTTTCGGTCCTTATGATGACGGTGTCGTCAATCAAGTGATTCGGCTCGCGTTTCTCCCATTTGTTGCGGGTCTGTAGGGTGCCCAGATACTCCTCAGACCATCGTTTCCAGAATTTTTGGTGAATCTGCCTGATCCGCTGGTACTGCTTGAGCATATTAAGTGGCACGTCTGTATATGGCTGGTTCCGGGATAGCCAAAAGAGGTTGTCCAATGAGGTAGTCACCAGGGGTGAGGGCAAGCTTCTCGTCCGGATCAGGCTTCATTCTGGGTCGCCACGGTGTGGAACTGATGGTACCAGAGGGACTGGGTACCCACCAGTCGCGTGAGGTGATGTTTAGCAGACTTGAGCGCTGCTTCCCAGAGGCCACCTTGATGAGGTGCGCCAGGTGTAATGAAATGCCACTGCGTCCTGGCATACGCCAAGTGTTGCTGGTTGTGCTGATTCTGTAAGACCTCCAAGTTTTCTTTCAAATGAAGGTTGACACCTATGAATGCCGTCCTGTTGTCGCTGTAGAGATATCGAAAGATACCACGCGCGTAAAAGCGTCCAAAAATCCCTGCGATGAGGGGTCTTCTATGGCTTCTACAGCTTTGGTAGCCATACATATGAAGATAGCTAAGTATCCTTTGACGGTTGTCCTTGATCTCTTCATTCCAATCCGAAGAGTGAAGGGGCCACAGTAATCCACGCCTGATGCCAAAAACGGGCGTGCTGGATTGACTTGTGGGCCGGATAATGACGCCATCTGCTGTGTGAGGAGCTTGCCACGCTGCCGTCTGCCACACTTATGAAGCGCGGTTCGCACCAATGAATAAAGGTTTTTTTAATTTAAAAGATTTGACACTCAAGTGTGTAATGTTGTGAAAAAGCGACTATGGAAAGGTAAATATGCTCAAAGCTAGAATCAATAATATGAATTGAATTGAAAATCATATCTACTTAAGACGTCGCCTTTGTAACAACTCGTTACATAACTGTTCTAAACAGGGTTTGCCATAAGATTTCAAACACCCGTTCAGGCCCCTGAGAATTTAAATTCCCATAATAAAAAAAATATAAACTTCCCTTTCAGCAAACATTATGATGGCGCCAAAAAGGAAAGAAACCCTTTGAAGTGAACTTAATTTTCCCTTAACAATTAAAAAACTAAGTGACATTTTCCAGCTCTCTCTCTCTCTCTCTCTTTAATGTTCTGGAATACTCTGAGTATACCCATTTCTATTATAATTTCGATTAACATACATACAATAGGAAATATTTGCAGTTGTAATTGAGGCGATGACGCGACGTTCTGTGCCTCTAGTATGGGGTTGGTTTAATAAAAAAAAAAGCTAAGAATATTAATGTTTGTTTGTCTGGTTGACAAGTTTAAGCCATCATGGGAACGCTGATTTGATAGACTTTACTGGTTCAAAAAATTTAATTATTTAAATTGAGTAACACACAGCATCGGAAAATGAAAGCAAAAGTTTCGAGTTCCTAATACTTTTCCCCGAAACTTTTGGTCCCATACTCCTAAGCTAAGTACAGCAACTTTCTGTTACATACAATTTGGTAAGAGCATGTATCTAAAAAGAGCAAAAGTTACTGAAATTAAAATGGTAAGGACAAAAATTCAATTTTTCCTTCATAAAAATTATTATTTATTTTCTTTCTGAACTTCGGCAAAGGTTGTAGGTTAAATGATTCACTGAAAATGTAAATAAGTGAACTTGTTACTGCAAGTACCGCTTCTATTAGCGAACTAGTTCATCTCTTCAGAATTAAGACTATCAATTGGCCCACTCTATTCTATGAATCTACGTCAGCCTTAAATGGCGGCCGTTTCATGGGGTTGGATTGCTACCTCATGAAGACTGTATAAAAGAAGTAGAAAGAAAACTAAAAAGGTCATAAGGTGTCTTAGGTTAGGAGAGAAGTTCCTTTTTACATAAAACTCCGACAGCGGAGAATAGCCTTTCAATTGTGCTTTTTGCATGGAAACTTCTTTACGCGCGATGGGAGTAAAATATGAAGGTTTTCATAGATGGAATAAAAATGGGTATTTCAAAATGAATTTCTAAAGATTGAGCACTTCAGAAGTATAAAAACGAGTTTGGAACTTTCGAAACGACTGTAGGTACGAACTTTCTAAAGGCTCGAAAGGGTCTGTCGACAACTTTTATACCGTTCAACTGTTCAACAGGCTAACGGCAGGCTTTGAATTCTGAGGACGGATAAGGAGATCATAGATTTGATGAAGAACAGCAGCACGTTAAGGGTAAGGACTATAAGGACGTAAGCTGTGAATAACTTTCGGCACCAATTTACTCGCAGACTTGGTTTATGTAGCCAAAAGGTGGAGAAGCTCATAAATTATCGGAAAACTTGCTAGAAGTGCAAAAGCTCAAAAGAGCTTGGAGAGAAAACGTAGAAGCGTACAAGGCCATCGTAGCGTCTACGCTTTGTAGTTCCAAATGCTCTTGTTCCTATGCTCAAGTTAAAATTTTTGAATAGCTAACTCTGGGGGTATACTGGATAGAGAAGCCACCAGCATTTAGTTGTTTGGGATGGATGGCTTGGATTTCCTATGAAGACATGGCCAAAATTAAAATCAAATTTTCTTCCGATGTGAACACTGCGGATGGGACCGTCAACTATGACTGGAAAAATTTTGGTGAAGGTCATGTCTACAAATGAAAGACGAAAACGATTCCCTGCATCTGGTTCTATCTTGCAGCAGGAATTATACCTGGGTAATGCATGCAAGTTTGTTCAGACCTTTGCCCAACCGAAGCGGATCCCATTGCCCACATACTCACCGAAAGTAATGCACGTGGTTAAAAGATGTCATCCTCATGTTACATATCTTTTGAATTGAAATTCTGTTTTTGAATAAAAACTACAAATGATTTGTTGATGAAAATAAAAATTTAAAAACAATACTGTTTCTCAAGTCCTCTCTCTACTCTACTTGAATAATTGACAAAATAAGTTGTTAATTAACTCCTTGCCGCTGGTGGGAGGAAGTCAATGAAAAAAACTTAAATGTCGTTTTGCTCGCTGGTTTACTAGCAAGTGAAATATTTATTTCCTATCCAAGATATTTATACAATGTTTAAAGTCGAAACCTCTTTTGATATCGACTGGTTGGTTTTTTCTTGGTTATTGTTCCTTACGACTGGTGCGGGGTAACAATAGAAAACAACCTTTTGACTTGTGAATGATAAGTGACTTTATTCTTAACTTATTATGAGTATTTATACTAATTTACATAAATGCAATTCATCAATAATTTAGTTTTGCGGGAAAAGAATTGTAATTGAAACAAACAATGTATACATAAATGAAAGAAATGCAATGCAGGCAATAAAATACAATGCACATGCCAACTGGTGGTGTCGTTCATTAACTTGTTGGTCATTCACCTGCTGTTGTTTACTTAGTTTGTAGTGTAGAATTCGGTCGTTTGCATTTGTTGTCACAACACTATTTCAAAAAGTACTCGCAAGGTGGTGTGACGAAGCGTCACAATTTCTTCCTCCTACCCCATCCCAAAATGCCGCACCAAAACAATACACGAATTTATTTTTACTAAAATATAGTGAGCCCACACTCCAAGGCCAAACTTTGTTTACCTTTCCGTGCCGTATCTCTTCGTGTACATTTTCTTATGAAGAAATGCATTGGCAATCTCCATCAAATTTTCATATGCAAAATTGTCACTGACTTACAGTTCACATTTTGTTTCAGTGGCAAAGTCAATGAATAGAGGTGAACTAATCAACAAAAATCAGAAAAAGTTTTATCGGTTCTAATTGTTGTGGCTTGATTGAGCTGGGCAAATAGAATTTACCAGGCACTTTTTCTCATTCGACCGAAAGAGATTCAATTGTTGTGGCTTGCTTGAGCCGGACGTTGATATCTTCTTTATTTTCTTTTTCGACTTTAATAGTCTCCGTTAAGGAAATTTGAATTGTTGTGGCTTGCTTGAGCCGGGCGTTTGAATCCTCCTTGATATTTAGTCTCCGTAAAGGAAATTCGAATTGTTGTAGCTTGCTTGAGCCGGGCGTTTGAGTTCTCCTTCTTTAGGCATTGCATCTCCACCACGCTAGTTTTTCATCACAGTACGCAACCGCAGACCTTTTCCACGAAGTCCGCCGCCCGCCGCCGATAGGATGTTTTGCCTCTAAGTAGACGCATGCACTTTCTACGAAGTCCGCAGCCGCCGATAGATTGCTCTGCCGTTTGACACAAAGCAGGCGCTTCCTACGCAGTCCGCCGCCGCCAATAAATTGCTCTGCCTTTCACGCAACGCACACCTTTGCTACGAAATCCGCTGCTGCCGATAGAGTACCCTGCCTAACGCAGAGCCAGGAAGGAAGTCACCGCCGCCGCTGCCGGACAGAGGAAACAGTAGCCGTGGTATACAGCCGTATCCCAGAGAAACCATCACTACTACTCGAGTGAGGACCTTTACCAGCCGTTCTTGGACTGACACCATAAACACACTTTATTCAAGAAATCATTAAACTTGTTAAATTTTGTAAAATTAAATATAATTGTAAACTTTATCCTGAGAAAACATATAGTAATAAAACCGACCGTTTACGCGTCTTCATTTTGATAAGTTGGACCGCCGAAACCCAAGTCTTAAGAAGCTTCCTTGGGTAGACCCTGGACACTCTGAGTCATACCTCAGCCTCGCAAAAGAAGCATCACAGTGGCAAGCTTCCCTGTTTTGGATTGTTTCATATCTGAGGCCAACTAAATACAGATGTCGTTGCATTTTTCTGTACCAGGAATGTTTTGGTTCGCCTTTATTGTTGTTTCTTTGCGAATCTGTTTGAACGATACCGATGTATGATGTTAAATTTTCGACAGGGTTCCCCAAATCCGTCCTTTGATCATGACTACACCAACTGAGCCGGGAACGCTCTAAAGTATTTAATATGATAATACTTTTTTTTTTGAAGTTGGTCATTTTGACAGCTCTCACTTGATATAAATAATCCATTTGGTTTGCTTTCCATTGTAGAAGAATTGAAGCTACACGACCACTGGGCAATACGTAAGCTCTTTACGCCGATTTTTCAAAAATATCAAGTTACCTACATTAACACGTAAGCTACCTACATTAACACGTAAGCTACCTCTAATATGGGCCGGTTTTACGCCGTAGTACTATTTTTGTGTCGTTATATGAAGACACTTTTTTACGCCGATATGCCAGAAACAATTGATACCTTGAAATAAAGTATTTGACGCGTTATTGGTGACAAAAAACCCCAAAAGCTGCAAGAAGTCATCGAAAATTTGGACTGTCATCGACTAGAATTTATTTGAGTCAGCCGAAATCATTTTAAAAATGGAATGGCAAACCTCTACCTTTATAGTCCCCCCTATCACACGGCCCGTCGTAACAAATTCGGACTACGAATGCCAAATGGAAGGAATTAAACAACATCTTCGCAATGACTATTCCACAACAGATATTTAGAATTTGTTAGTAATTTTATCAACAGGGACCAATTTCGTAGCAAAACATTTTACTACGAGAGAGTCTATGATGCTTCATTTTTGGCATTCGTAGTACGAAATCGCTACGACGGGCCTTGTGATAGGGCCCAATAATGCAAAACTCTTGGATGTAGCATTAAATTCTCTGCGTTTTATTTCTTCTTGAAAACCACTCGTCTAAAAAATCACCCTTCATTTTCGACGTATAGGCTTTCACGGAAGTTGGTTCTTTTTGAACGATCAAGCTTTGCTACTCCTGATATCATGCGGAGCTATCAACTTAATCTCTTTTTTTTTCTACAATGTGAACCGTATGTCAGTCCAGGATGCACACGCACAAACTTGATGTCGAGTTATCTTTCCAGCCTAGAGCACATTTTCTATCGCAAAAGATGGCGGATAGTTGATGTACTTTGGTGTTGCAGAGCATACTTTATCTTTCGCACCAGTCAAAAACTGTTAAGAAGAGCTGATGACTCAAGTAGTTTCCTTGGTCTCTACCTACACTGACAACATGAAAAGCTTCAGTGTCTCCAGCTGGACTTCAAACTTTCGTCACCGCTCCGTCACACATCATATCCTTGATCAACCACAAAAAGTCCTTTGAAACCCCTCGTTGTCTGAAGGTCAGCCCTGTTAGATCTCCTGGTTGTCGTTTGAATTTTTTTTTTTTTGAAGTCAACCCGCACAACAGGAAAATCCTCTAAGGACTTCCATGTTTTTACATGTAATACTTTGGATTGCATTTGTTGTTTGTTTACCGATATTGGTTGTCAGATAGTCTCATTATTCTTCGCAGTAGGACGTAAGCTTGATCGAACGGTTGTAATCACAACTTCGTGTTTTTGTAGAAGGTTACTTTCACTACATTTCTGAGTCAGACTTTTATCTCCTTTAAACTTAGAGTTGACAATTGTAAGATGTTTCCCATATTTTTCGGAAACTCTTACGGTGTCTTGTCTGGACCAGCACCTTTGCCTCTTCTGAAGTTTCTAACTGCTTTACTTTCTTTTTCGACTGGGATTACTGTCTGGGTATTTGCTTCAATTGAGGTTTATTTTCTGAAAAGTGCTCTCAATTGATTTTTCATTTAATAGGCTGTCTTTTACTGACACTTTAAGAATTTTCTTGTCATCCAAGAGATTCTGTCCTTGAGCATCGTTGATGGACTTTGGCGATTACATCTCCTCAACAATTTATTCTTCTTCCTTGAGCGGAAGTTCTGAAGACAGTTGGCTTCTAATTCAATTTGTTTTGTCGTATTTCATGAATAGCTTGGTTACCATCAACAGTTGAGGCAGAAACTTATTTCAGCTCCTGAAGCATACATACCGTGCTCCCTGATTGGAGTTGGACGCACCACGCACTTCTCCTTAGCTAATTTCTTGCAGAACTCAAAGCCACTCGCTTTGTGGTTCAGTCTTTCACTTATCATCACCTTCCCAGGTTATATCCCACTTAAAGTATTAAACCCAGATAGGTTTAAATATTTTAAGTGACAGTGACACTAAAACTTATTTGCCTTCTCTTTGTTCAGGTCTGGTGTATGGCACACGACTGTAAAGTACAAAGACAGCAGACGTGGAGAGGGACACCATTTTATAGATGGTATGAAACACATTATTAACTTTATGGCTTTAAAGCGCAAAATTACATTAGACTTCTCCGTTATGGCTTATAAAACCACACAAATTCCATAATCACATTGTAGGCACATTGTTTGAGGGTAATCCGCAACGCAACAACGCAATCATTAATTCCAGCCAATCTGTGGGGGGAATCTGTGCAAAATAACATTTATTTTTTCTGTGCCATCGCGTGTTCTTTTTTTTTGAATCCTTCTTTATTTGTTGTTCCTTGGTGCGCTGCTTTTTATGTTTTCAACACTGACATGTCTCTAGCTTTTGTGCAATAATTCTATGACATTGTTAGCTAGCAGGGTTTTAAATAAATGAAGATAGACAGAATAACAAGCCCTTACCACTGACTGACTCCTTTTGTCATCAGTTTCATATGTGAAGTGACAATTTATCTTTCACCGTCGTAGAACTCTTAGATATGAGTTTGTGTGTTGGCAAAGGCGGCTATGTAGTGACTTGGATCCTCCCAACATCACCAAGAGAAAAAATGAAAATGAAACAAAAGCAAATATTAAATTACGTGGAGGGAAGGCAGGGGCAGGCATATGTAGGGATTGTGGGTAGTAGGCACAGACAGGGGCAGGCTCAGGCACACAGGCAGATTGCCGCTTATTCTTATATTGCTAATCTGGAGCTCTGTTTGCCGTTGCCTGGCAATGATCTATTAACCCAAAGACGTCGTCGTCAGGAAAGGCAAGTGGTTGCGGTTTCATGAAAATGCTTTACCTCCTCTTGGTAGAGCTTCTTTCTGGTAGCAGTTTTTGGTTTTTCTTTTTTTCTTCTTTTTTTTGTGCTTCTGCAAAGACAATGTCATAAAATAGAATGATGTGGATATGGTTGTGGGCTAATATATGAAGAACCACAAAAAAGTATGCTTGAACCGGTGCTAACGAAATACCATCCAAGGAAAAGCCATTTCATATTCAGTTACCAAGAATAAAAAGAACGAAACGAATAAGAAGAAAGAACGAAAGGAAAAAACTGAGAATGTGAGATATTCACACGGAAGCAAAAAAAAAAAAAATCCTTTTATTTCCCAGCAGATTTCTGCACAATTAATTTCGTAGTAGAATAATAAGTTATTCGAGTTGACAAGGGATGCTTTTATTGTCTTCTCAAATTAATGATTCAACTAACTATGCCAAACAGACAAACGGTTGTTTTTTAGGGTGTGTGCGTTTGTTGGAGTTATTTTTAATGAGATGTTGTTTTATTTAATGGGTTTTGGTATTATGTGAAAATCGGTTTCATTGGCGCTAATTTAAGCACAATAGCTTCGGAAAAAGCTACGACAATACAGAACATAAGTCTTATTCAGGTATATCTGCCTATAGCGACGCACGTGGCGATGAATGTGTCATGTGTCGCTGGAAAGGAAATGTAAAATTCCGTTGGTATTACGTCTTACATTGTCTGTTGAGTTGATGAAAATTTACAACAAAATTTTATACACAAAAGAAATTTTGGTAAATCAGTCTTAAGATGACAGTGTTAAATTATTAATAATTTAATCTTCTTATGGAACGGAGAAGTCATTGTGACGTAACGTATTCACTCCTTCCTTAAATCATTGATACTGACAGCTGTTTCCCGCTCGAAATCTTGACAGAAAATCAGTATCATACGTCAGCGGAATTAAATGAGTAGCTTTGCTTGGAAAATATTGGGAACTAACTGCCTACTAACTTGATGAGTGCTGTGTGGTCAAAATGATGAGTTTTTTGAAACGAACATTTGGTCCAGGTAGTTACCCGTTGCGAAATAGTTGGCCTGCTACGCATGAGGCTTGCAGTTCAAATCCTAATAGAAATCAAACATATTTTCCCCACAAGAATCGTCTTTCGCGAGGAGCTGGCAAGTCTTTCGATAGTAAATTCTTTGTCATGAAAGGCGTTTACTAGATTAGACGTTTGGAATCGGCAGAAAATTTTTGGTCCCCTCCATGCCTCACATGGCATGGATGTGAAAAATGCCCTAAACCCCAGGGGCTCCTCACTTTGTTGTGCCTCCTTATCTATGTATGCATGTATTTAGCTCAATGAAGCACCCACCGCAATCGATCGCCTCGGAGCTGCGATTTAACAGCTTTGAACTTTTTTTCAGTGTTTCCACAATGGGCCGATGTTGTGGTACCAATCGGATAGCGATTCAAGTAATTAGTGTCAATATCATCCAAATAATCCGTAAGACAGACACTGGCTGAAATCGAATTGAGTATAGTTTTATTTTCAGCTAGAAGGCATTTTTGACGTAAAGATCTCCGTGGTACATCTAATTCGATCAGCTTTCGTTACTATCCTGCTGCCGTACGAAGCGTCTTCATTTTATTCCCATGAAAAAACTAGTTAGTCTGGTAGTTGAATTAGCCAGAAACAGTCTGAATCAGTGTCCCTCTTCTCCAGCAAAAAAGCTATACAGACACCAAGTGAAGTAGCTGTATATCCGGTATCCGCATATATAACCCACTGGCTATACCCAAGAGTCATAATATCGATAAGTTATCTGTAGTTTTTTCTGCAAATTGATAGCGAAAAAGTTGAAAGTTTCTCTGTTAAGCTAAAAAGGAGACATTTCATTTACAACTCTGTTCTTGTAAGATCCTAGATAGCCCTCACTGTTACCAATAGCGGCTCCCTGTTCTTAAAAGGCGGTCTGAGGTTCTTGTTTATGAAGTTAATAAGCGATCCTGTTACCAGTAACACCGTAATATCTTGTAACCCAAACAAGACTAAAAAATAGATGTCTTACGCCTGCAGGGAGTTTAGCATTCGTGGATCGTTTTGAAGTTATTAAAATGCTCAGTCTAACTTTAAGCTTTCGCTGCAGATACAATAACTTCTGACATTCATACCTCATTACGTACAGCTCATAGGCGGATCCACGGGAGGGGGGGGGGGTCGTTTTCGGGTCCAGACACCCCCCCCCCCCCCCCAAACGGGAAAAAATATGTTATTTGTGACATTTATCGGCTCCCAATGTTCAAATTTCGTTACGGGACGGAAAAATATAGCATGAGCAAGACAAAAAAAGTAAAGGAAAAGTAATAATATTATTTTAAAAATTCAAGAACTTTATTGATTATAAAAATATACTCGACATTCTTGAACGACTTGCCAATGATAACCTGAAAAATATCGTCAGATTTATGTTTGCATATGTGACTCGATCCGATGAAAGAAGGGCAAAAAGGCAAAAAATCGGTTGTTGGATCATGATTGATTACACAAGTTCTTTTACTGAATATTCGTGAATCGCAATCAGAAATTGTAACATCGCTATTATTTCACAAAATATTAATTCAGAGAAACGATTTTTTAGATGGGTTTGAATGGTACATCAGCACTTTTCAGAGCGTGCCGTGTAAGCTTTCACTTTTGCCTAGAAGGTGCCTTTTCTCGGATCGCATCACATATATACTTTTTTACATGTAAGTTTTTGATCGAAAGATACTAACCAGTTAAACATCAAGCACATTTTGGATGTTCTGGCCGTGGATTCGTTGTCTCCACATCTTGACTTCTGACAGAAAATTTTCTTTCGAACAATCCGATACATATTTGTAAAGTGTGTAGAGGTCAGCGAATTTATTTCGTTAAATGCTAGTTTTGAATTGTGTTCCGAGAACTGACTTTTGAGTTGAGAAATGAACGTATCAAGAAACGGAATGTAGAAAGAAATTCTGTAGTAGTCTTCAATACTTTGTGCTTGAACGTTGCAACGATTTTTTTGTTGATTGCAATTGCAACGGCGGGCGGCGGAGCCGGCGGCGCGGCGGCGTGGCAATTTCATTGTGATTTCGTATTCAGAACAAATTCTAGCAACATGCTCATAAATAACTTGGAAAGTAGAATCTGCGTTTTCGCGTTTGTCCGTAAATTCATTCAAAGCGTCATCTGCCAGCTTAGTAGCCTCACACATATTTTGGTTTTTAGATTGCAATTCCCGACTCAAAGGCAAAACAATCGAATTAACCGTCGAAATCGCTGTCAAAAGATGCAATGCATTTTGCGAAGTATCTCGATCTTTCCACGTTTTGATTTCTTCCAAATATTCAATAACAGCCGGTTGCAATTCAACGTACGTTCCAATTGCTTCGTGAGACTGAGCCCACCTAGTAGAACAAACAGACTTCAACTTTTGTTTTTTTTTCTCACTTTTGTTTGTCATTTTTGAAATTTCTTAGTGTAGAACGGCCAGTGAAAAAATGTTTCAATCGCTCCGATAGTTCCTAACGCATTTTTGATTCCTGTTACTTCGCATGCTGCATTGACTGCCAAACTAAAGCTATGTGCAGCGCAATGTACATAAATTGCCAGGGGGAAATACGATCTCAGATAAGCCTGTGCACCAATGAATTGGACACTCATTGCCAGAGCTCCGTCGAATCCTTAGCCATACATATATGAGCAATCGACGCCAACATCATGTAAATAATTTCTGATTGAATCTTGTAAACCTCGTTTACATAAATAAAAATTTGAGTAAAAGACCCCCCCCCCCATGCCCTAATCCTGGATTCGCCACTGGCTACAGCTTGTAGCCATTTGTATGTCTCTAATGGGACGATGGGTACTTACGTACGGGTCTGAGATTATACCTGAAAATACAACTGCAATCTTATACTGGGTCAATTTATGTTCACCATGCATTTTTGCCGCAGTTTGAGCATTAAATTCATGGTATTCGATAAATTATCCTTCAAACTGGAATCAAAAGCTTCATTGTAAATTGTGCCAGAGACAACTATTTTAAGGGGTCTTTACTTTACGCTTTTAAAGTTTTGCGTAAAGTGAAACTCTAATCAGTTTCCTCGTCAATAGACGGCTATAACTTCGGAAATGATATGAATTTTGAAAAATCCTTTTAGGGAGATATTTCTTGACAGTACACAGCATGATGTAGGTAACGAGTTAAGAACTCAACAGTTCGTCGAGCTTGTCAGCACGCGGTGACTGGCGAAGAACCCAGTTCAACCACGATATAATGTTTTTTTGAAATTTTGGAAAAGTAGGTTAAAGAATTGACGGACAGGAGAGAAAAAAGTGAGAGAATTGTAACTCATTCTAGATCAGTAAGCTTGTGGCACCGTTCGCCGTTCGTAATAAGAAAAGAGGAAGACGGAGATACCAGCTGTCAGTCACATAAAAATTATATAAAAAAAAAAATTAATTGGGTACCTTAACAAAATTCATGAGAACATCGAGGCCTAAATCACTTCCGAGCATACAATTTTATGCTGTTTAAAAAAAGGAAATTATTTTGTCCAGAAAACGCTTTTTTTGATCAGTGTACAAGTACAATTAACGGAAAACCTTCGAAACTCTGTTTCCTGGAGTAAAGTAGCATTTTAAGGCAAAAATTTGATAATTTGATGCTACATTCTAATTAAAGAAAAAAGTATTACCTTTCAAAAGCACAATAGTATGTGGTAGTAAATGGGTAGGTAGTTGATTTTTAATAATTTTTTTAAGTAAGTAAATCTTTTTAAAAAAGTAGCTGATCGTGCTTAAACCAAGTGGGATAATCCTTCCTCCAAATCGATTTTTTTTTGTCTTGAGTCAACCTAGGACGTGTAGGATCTTTTGTTTAATCTTAAGCAAAACACCCAGTGAAAATTTTACTTTCTTTCTGATTTACACTTACTGCATCGACCATTTACAACACTTTCAATAAAAAGGCACACAGTTGCAACCTTAACTATTTACTTTAATTTTACAAATTTAGCTGATCTCTTGTCGACAGTACTTAATTGTGGGCTGTCAAACAGATAATGGCACAATAAAACTGTCTCTTATATATAATGCAGTGCAGTACAAAAAAGCGAATGACAGCAAAAGAAAACATAAAGAAATGAATGAACTAAGTGAACAACTGAGCGAAACTTTAACATTTTGACTTAGGCCATGAGCACACTAGGCTTAATTTTGTGGAATGTAAGTTGTACATAATTATTTTTACATAAATTATATCAAAAGAACTAAACACCCTGTATAAATCGAAACCTATGTATGCTCTGAAATAAAGAGATTGAAAGCCATTCAGCAAAAATTAAGACCAATATAAGGATAACAGCCGTTGCATCTATTGTTTAGCAAAGCTAGTCTAGCATACATCGCGGTCTAGTGTCGAAAACAAAAGCATTAAATTGAATTTTGAATACCTATAGCTGCCAGCGAACGAAAAACTCTGACAATTGTGTAGTGCTTCAACACCTGGTAAATTTGTCGTAGACAAAAACCTGGTATTAAAGTGGCTTAACCCTCCTTTACGAACCGCCAAATGGACCCCATGATTTTTTCTTCGAAATTTTTTTGATTTCTGACTTATATTGTTTAGTTATAATTCTTTTGACCATTGTATGAATACCTTCTAATTTTTTTTTTTAGCAGTGATAAAGAATATTAAGCAGAGATGTCACTATGCAGGTATGTAGGTGGTCATCAATAAAATTTTTCAATTTCAAAATCGATAAAATAAAATCGATATTTGCAAATCTGGGATTCCCGCTTATCTCTCTCGATATATCTGTTTTACGTTATTACTAAATGAAAAATCCATACATATCAGTTGATCTCAGGTAGATGTCTATCAAAAAAAAAATAGTTATTATTTCAGTTTGTTCAGGACATGAAACAACTTTATGACCTCAAAAAGAATTGAATTTCACCAATACATGCCAAGCAAGCCTGACAAATATGGCTTGAAGTTTTGGTGGC
Organism: Melanostoma mellinum; assembly: GCA_914767635.1. NCBI lineage: Eukaryota > Metazoa > Arthropoda > Insecta > Diptera > Syrphidae > Melanostoma > Melanostoma mellinum. The sequence goes on along the minus strand of OU612059.1, from coordinate 53,147,599 downwards.
TGAATGAAAGCCAAACGGGGTATCCATAACGTGACCATACGTCCCGCTTTGGGCGAGACAGTCCCGCTTTCAGGCAGTCTGTCCCGCTGTCCCCCGCGAGGCTGAAATTGTCCCGCTTTTGCAATTTTTGTGAGGGTTGAGTTTCTTTTGATTCGAAAAAGATTTAAGCAAAAACATTTTCATTCTTTTGTATATTGCTATTAACTCGGAATGCGTGCTAGCAAAATACTCGAGGTTAAAATTAAAAAAAATTTTGAAGTGGAAAACAAAAATATGTTTCAAAAATCCCTTTTTGGCGAGGTGAAACCTGAAGTGTTGGTGACATCTGAAGTTGTGCTCAAAACTGTCAAATCCGGTTTTTTCACTAACTCAACTAGTGTAGGACAAAGCGAAGTGATAGTTGTACAGGTAATTTTCGTGAAGTTGTGTGTGAGCAGCTTGTGGACAAATGCCGCCATGGTGTTTTGTAACAAAACAATAATGCCTAAACGCAAGTGTTCCTTTAATATTAGTTTGCAACAGAAATATTCATTTATAAAACAAATAAAAGATGGTACCGCAGACGTTACATGTGAAAAATATCGTACAGATTTCAGTGTTGGACATGGTGGTGCCAGTGATATAGAAAAACATTTTAAATCAGAAAAACATAGACTTGCCGATCAAGCCGCTGCTTCAACCTCGTCAATGCTTAATTTTTGTAAGAAAACCGAGTCGCCGACTTTTGGATTTAGCTGCAGCTGGGGGTACGTGGGCGTATCACACCGTGCAACATAATCACAGTTTTCGCTCAAATGACTGATCTTCTTCTTTAATTCAAGCATGCCAAAAATTTAGATGTGCACGTACAAAGTTTCATAAGCTTTTGTGGTAAATGTGCTGTCAACCATGGCAACCGCAGATTTAAAAGAGCATTTACGTAAAGCCAACTGCATAACTTTATTAACGGATGCTTAACATCATGGCTCAATCAAATTACTCCCAGTTTAAATTTAAACATATGAAGGCGTGAAAGTTAAGGTTTTAGAGTTTCGGGAGCAGCCAGGCGAAACATCGGATATTATTGTACATTATTTGAAGAAAATATTGTCTTTTAATGACTTTAATAAAAAAAATTGTTGCGTTTTGTGGAGATAACACGAACTGCAAATTCAGGGGAAAGAATAGGAGAGGAAATAATAATAGGTCTGTTCGTTGAACTTTCCCCAGGGTTGACCCAGGTTTTCTTGACAAGCCTATGAGAGCTGTTAAAAAACCTGGGTTTTCCAGTCCTCAAAAAACGACAAACCTCAAATCACCACACATCCCTGTCATTAAAAAAAAATACATGCCATTTGACAGCTCTCAACTCGCCACAGCAAAAAGCTGGGGCGAGTTTATGAAAAACCTAGGTCAACCCTAGGGCTCAACCTAGGTCAACCCTAGGGCTCAAAAAACACTCAATTTGACATTCAGGGCGACTTTGGGTTTCTCAAAAAACGCTTTATGACGACCCCAGGGCGACCCTAGGGCTTCAAAGAACAAACCTAATGTTTACTCAAAGTTGAACCAATCACTCGGCAGACAGATTATTGGGATTGGATGTGGAGCCCACATAGTCCACAATGCGATCAAAACTGCCGCTGATTGTCTTCCTGTGGATTTCGAATGCATTGTAGAAAAAATTTACTCATTTCTACATCTACAGCGTTCGAGTAGAAACTTTGAAAGAGTTTTGTATTTCTACCGAGACAGAGTATCACAAGCTGCTGGGCTATAGTGAAACATAGTGGCTTGCGTGTTAATACCCGCGCTTGAGAGAGTTATCAAAATGTTTCAGCCTTTGAAAAACTATTTTTTTAGGATCGACGAATCCCCAAATATTTTAAAGACGTTATTCGATAATCCCAGCTCAGAATTGTTGTTATATTTTTGGCAAGCACAAGCTTTCATGAAGTGGTTTTGAAAATCGAAACGCAAAATGTATCGGCTATAGAGTCTGCAAAGGAAATTAATCGTCTCCGAGGTAACCTAACACTAAAAGAGAATACGATTTTCCTTCCTCACATGGTCCGTAGCCTGATGGTGAAATTACAAGAAAGAGCAGAAGAAAAACCAGCAGTAAGCCTGTACGTAAAAACTACGGTACCTGAGTTTTATAAAACAAGCAAGGAATACTTGGACCAGTGCCAGTGGTGTCAATTTAACACAGAACTAGAAGTGTTTAAATGGGCAAATTTAATAAAAGTGTCTTAGTGAGAAGAGGTACAGAAAGTGGTTGATTTACTAATCACGCAAGGATTTATTAGCAGCAGCCAAGATGTCTTTGACGAGTTTTCACTTATTTTAAACTTTGTGACAGATGAAAACATTTCTGGCTGGAATACCGAGAACGTTTCCACTGAAAATCGTTGGGTCGAATTATTCCAGCACTTTCGTGCCAAAAATCTAACTAACAAATTTTTCTACGATTATTGAGTACGTTATGGGTCTGCCTGGAAGTAACGCAACTGTGGAAAGAGTTTTTTTCTCAAATGAACAAGGTTTGGGCAAGTGATAAAACACAGTTGAGTGTCTCAGTAATAAAAACTACTTTGATAGCGAAGATAAATATAAATAAATCATGTAGTGAGCTTCACACTTTTCTAAAAACAAGACCCGATATTTTAAAACTTTGTTTAGCCGATAAATATCAAAATACAAACTAGAATTCACTACTTATTTGCTTTGATTATTTAAAAATAATAATTATAATAATAAAAAACCTTATAAAACACTAGTAACTATTTTTATTAAATAATTCCGAAGATGTCCCGCTTTGACAAAAAAAATAGATGGTCACGTTAGGTATCCACTGAAGCTTTCTATCTACACTGGTAGCTCTGACCAAAGTATAGGGCTTGGTCGTGTATTGATGTGGTGATGTTGTTTATGCCATCATATATCAACTCTGGAAACAACCTCACTATTGATAATTTCTTTACGTCGGTGGATTTGGCATTGAAGTTGCTGGATAAGAAGATCACTATTCTTGGCACGATTCGGAAAAATAAAAGAGATTTGCCTCAACCTATAGAAGAGGTTCTTGAAGGAAGTTCTTGATGACCAGAATAAGCCTGTAAAGGTCAATAACAAAAAGCAGTATCTTCCAGTCCACACGTTCATCTTTGGATTTTGTGTTGGCGTTGGTGAGTTATGTTCCGAAGGTGGAGTCGATGTATTCGACCAAATGGTATCGATATATTCATGTACACGTCAAACAAATCGCTGACCGATGGTTGTATTCTACAACTTACTAGACGTAGCAGCCCTAGCCACTGTCATCATTTTCCGAAACTTCAATCCGCGTAGAAGAAACAAAAAGTTCAGAAGTGATAAACTCATCGAACCAACGGAGGAACTGGTTGAGTCGGAATTGAATAACCGTTCACAACCTGCAACACAATCACAATGGAGATTTCAGGAAAAATTACCAACATTTTCCGAAAGGCTCTCTTGTAAAAGAAGCAGATGTCACCTTTGCCCAAGAGTAGACGACAAGAAAGCCAGAACCACCTGCGATGGCAGGCAGATGTTGTTGCCCTTGCTACACTAGAACCTTATGTGTTAAATGTATGCCAGAACTGCCAACAACTTCAAACTAAATCCATCGAAACATAAACTATGCTGCTTTTGAAATAAAATAATTATTTATTAGAAAATTTTGATTTTTCATAGAATTTCAGTAGTGGGGTCCAGATGGACCCCAGTTCGGGTGGACGGGCTCTTTTCACTAAAAAATCGCAGAAAAATCTGTAAACATCTGATAATAATCGTTTCAACTTATGAAATGAATAAAAAATTGAATTTTGTTCACTGAGTAAAAATCCCATTTAAAAAAAAAAAAAAAAAAAAAAAAGTTATGAGTGTTCAAACATGCTCTGGGGTCCAAATTGACCCCAGTTTGTAAAGGAGGGTTAATAAGTAGCACGGAAGCAGTATTTTGGAGATTATTGTGTGAGCCTAAAAATCTCCTGTGCTGTGACTTTATTTTTTCTACTAAACGCTCGACAAATAATTTTCAGAATAAAGTACCTAACCCCATCACCGTTCAACGAGCTTCCAGGAACATTAGCAAAACATCAAAACATTCTGGTTAAGAGGAAAAATATTTAGCTCACATTATTTCAACAGAATGGAGTTCGGTTTGAAAACCACTAGTCGTTCAAACGCAACACCACTTCATATATTCGTATGTGCCCTTTGAAAAGCAAGAAAAAGTTTGTTGAGCAAAATCTATCACCAGACATTTTAAGGACATCAAAAAAACTAGAAAGGAAAAACCTACATCAAACACACTCATACAGTCCCTTAGCTTGTCAACGAAAGTACCCGGCATCCATTTTTCATCATTTGCCTCGTTATCCTTTATAAGCATGAAAGTGCACTTCCACATTATATACTCGTATACCTACCCAACAAAGCTTGTACAAGCAAGATTGATGGATTACTTCGATAAAATTAAATGTACTAGATAAAATCCTCCAACAAAACAAAACAAAAAAGGCTAGAATCGCGATAAAAATAAGAGAATAGAAAAAAACAAAATTAAATAAGGACCTAATCCACGGAAGATGGATATGTTTCAAGTACTTCGGCTTTCTCTTTTCTCTATTCTCTATTTTTAATCAAATGGCAATGTGCTTTCATTTAAATAGGAAAACTCTCTGTTGATCCTTGTTTTCGCATATTTTCCCTTCAACGAGCACCATATAGCTCTTCTACACTTCCACATCTACAGTTTGAAGAGCTAGCTTCAACTTCAACTAAATGAAATTGAGTGTGAAATTGAAAGTGAAAAGCAAATTATTTATATAGCATTTTGGGTACAATTGATCAAATGTCGTATTCGTATCTATTCAAGTGTGTGGGTGTGCATTTGATAGATGAAAACATATAATCATATTAGTCACAATGAAAAAAAAAAAAAAACACTGCGATTCCGTTTGAATAATCAGTGGATACCTTCACCCAATACCCAAGCCTTTTTTTTCTTTTGAAAATAAAAATAAAATAATAATAAAAATCTCCGGAAGACACAAAAGGGTTAATGGATACTTAGAGAACATGCCTTTAGAAAAAAAAGGAGAAAACTCAAAACGAAACAAACATATACAGATATATTTACATTGTAAGTATAAATCCCTTTTGGTATTTTCATATTTGCTGAGATTACGCTCAACACCTTATGGATCGGTTGGTAAGCCTCGCGGCTATGGTCCTTTCTTTGTTGAATGGTTTCGAAGATAATCTTTTCGAATGTATCTTTTTTGCCTTTTATCAGTTCGGTTTTTTTTTTCTTCTTCTTCTTCTTCTACATTTTTTTCTGTGTTTTGCTGCTCTTTCCCTCTTGGGTTCAATGACAGTGAGTGATACCTATTTATTTAACCCTTGAGTGAGGCAACATTCTTTGAGGCGTTTCGTGTAACAAGCTGATGAATTCTTGTGGGTCCTCGTTTTGAAAGGACACAATATCGTAAAGGAATGAATGTAACCATGATAACGACTTGAATGGTGTATTTAATGGGCATTTTCCAAAATGGTAACATGTGTTATAAATTTTAAGAACTTGATGATTTTATTTTTCTAGTAAAAGCTTTTTGGGATAGGTTTAAGTATGTATTGTATGTAATATAAATATCGATTCTTATATGCTCTGGCTCGAGAGGGACCACATGAGTGTTTCAATAAAGAAGCTTTAGTCAAGATTGAATTGATTTAAGTTTTGGAAATTGGTTAAGAAATCGCAGTGAAAATAGAATTTAATTTCTTAGTTTTACTTAGTAGTGATATCAAAAGGATATCCGATTCAGAACTTGCGTTAATTGTTCGGAATATTATTTCAAGGTATATCCTTAACCATTGAAGAGGTTCTGAAAGTTACCTTGCTGGGTAAAGCTTGGTGCCATTGTTTATACCCCCTTATGGTTTCGCTGTAAGCATTCAGAACGACGCGACGTTGCTTACCAACTTCAACCCATATTCGACAACGAACTTTCACTTCATGTAATTAAATCGGTGCCCGCAGCGTAATATTCAGCCTGTTACGTGATAGGTTCGTGGTTCAAAAACAAAATCATAAAAAAAAAAAATGTTTTTGCGGGTATCATCTTAAGCGAGAAATTGTAGGTCCTGGGAATGCGTAAGGTCTCGAGGTCTCTATGTCTCTGTTTTGCCACAAAACTTGATAAATTAATAAATTAATAAATTCATTAAGAAAGGAAAAATCTTACTGACTTGGGTGATCGCGGGATATTCCGTCCCGGTTTTCACTGGCGTCCCTCTGCTTTGGGTTTGGTGGGGGGTGACATTAGTCACAGAATATGCTAACCCAGGGTCAGTGTAGAAGTTGGTGGCTTCGTCGTTGGCTGGTACTATTTCTTCGTCCAAAATGTTCATCACGCTTAGGTATCTTGGCTCGGGGTGTTGGTCCTCACTGGTCATCCTTCTCATCAAATGATTCGGGTGGTTTTTAATGTCTGCAGCCGTTTTGTTTACTGTCAATATTATGTATTGATCATGGTATCATTTTGGCTCGTACACAAGCTGGATGCTGTAGTGTCTTTGGCGCTGATGGTCGAAATTTAGGCCGGTACAGAGTCTCAGAATTTTCCTTTCGAAAAGTAGGAACTCCTTCATCGCTGATTTGGAGATGGTAAACCAGCCAGTACTGCCGTAGTTGATGATCAGTGAAAATCTCGACATACCTACCTTGGAGTGTTGATTGGCCAATATACAGGGTGTTCCGTACTTCGTGTATTATCCTTTGGGGTGTGATTCTTGGTCATATTCTAAGAAAAAAATTGTCATACAGTAAAGCTCAATTCTCAACTTTGACATCACTTTTTGACAATTTAAGAAAAGGCTAACTTTGGTGTACTATGACCTATGTTAAATTCGATATCTCTGTCAATACTAATGGTAGAGACCTAATCATAGTCTTAATTTTTTTGTAGAAATAACAACCTTTAAGACTGTATTTAAGTTTAGCTTTCACAGGTTGAGGGTTGCCAGATTTTCAATTTTAAGTGCTGTTCAAATTTTCTTCCCGAAACAAAGTTTTGACTTTGAGGTCATTTTTTTGTAGAAAATGCCTGGTAAACATGGAGTTTCTTTATTTTTTACAGATGAATTAAACAATAATAAAAAAAAACTTAGTAATAAGTGCACTCAAAAACCCATAGATTTTATGATGCCAGGCATTTTCTACAAAAAAATGACCTCAAAGTCAAAACTTTGTTTCGGGAAGAAAATTTGAACAGCACTTAAAATTGAAAATCTGGCAACCCTCAACCTGTGAAAGCTAAACTTAAATACAGTCTTAAAGGTTGTTATTTCTACAAAAAATTAAGACTATGATTAGGTCTCTACCATTAGTATTGACAGAGATATCGAATTTAACATAGGTCATAGTACACCAAAGTTAGCCTTTTCTTAAATTGTCAAAAAGTGATGTCAAAGTTGAGAATTGAGCTTTACTGTAAAACATTTTTTTTCTTAGAATATGACCAAAAATCACACCCCAAAGGATAATACACGAAGTACGGAACACCCTGTATATTGGCCAATCAACACTCCAAGGTAGGTATGTCGAGATTTTCACTGATTTGAATTATTTGACTCAGCCTGTTAATGAGCCCAATTGGGATTCAGATATTGAAAACCATGCGGGATGCGGCAAACATTTGACCAATTTACAAATGAAAATACAAATTTTCACATTTGTTTCGGAAAAACAGCATTAAAGTTTTATGTCCTCTGGTCGAATCGGATCATTGAAAGGTATCAGTGATCCAAGAACACAAGAACTCTCTAAATGCGGTCGAAAGACTAAATTTTTCGAGTCTCGTTTAGGTTTTAGGTTTAGGAAATGAGATCGCTGATCAACTTGAAAGACAAGGATCTCAGAGAGCGTCCTCAGAACCTGAAACGGAGTTTGTTTTGCCAGCGTTTTCTCAGTCAGTTGAGAGCCAATCAACGATTGGTTCCGTCAAGAGTACCACCGTAGATGACAAGACTCGGATACAAATAGACCAAATGTATGCTCCCCAGCGTTAATGAGAAGACTGCAATATTTTTGCTTTCTCGTAGCAGAAAAAATGTAGAAAGTTTACTGGCGTTGCAACGGGGCACTTCTCTTTTGCCAAACATTTAAACGTGTTAGAGTTAAGTGAAGCCGAACTTTGTGCACTTGCTCAGTTAATAATCTGCATTTTCTTGTATTAGGTTACAGATACTTGGCGCAGACATGGTAAGAGCTAGTAAATTAGGCTCCTTATGATGGCAGCGTCTTTTGGCTTTTCTAAGAACAGCTGGAAAGCTATAACAAAAAGAAGGTTGCTATATGTAGAATTGGAATGGACTCGTGTTTGGGTCTGAGTTCTCCAGCTAGTATTTTGAAAACCTTTAATATTTTCAGTGATTTCATCGTCGTATAATGACCACATATATCTGAATTCGCAAAACGAGGCAGGATATTTTGTAACCAGATGTTGGTATCGGTCTCTCGATGACCTCTATTGCTCTATATTCTATTCATTCAGTGCGTTGGCCACACCGACATGCAATCTCTCTTTCACTGATTCGATTTCCTAGTTTATGAAGCTTCTGTTTGCATCAGGCAAAATCATATATCTTCCTCAATTCTTCTCGGGAGCAGTTCAACATTCTTACAGTTGATATGAAAATATCCTAATGCTTATCTCCACCGATTTCCGATTGGTATCTCCTGCAATTATTGAAGTTTTGAGTTTCTCTGATTATAATAACAAAACTAGGATTATATTTAAAAGTAGAGCAAGTCAAAGCAGGCGCCAAAGATTTAAGGGATCAACTAAAAATTAAACGGACAGAAGACGACTCATTTTCGAAAGTGTTTGAAGATGCAAAAAAAAAATAGCTGAAGTCCTTGACATTGACGTTAAACAACAACAAAAGAATCGTTCGAACCCTTCGGTTCAAAGACAGAAGAATACTTTCGTGTAACTGGATTAAAGAAGGATTAAAAAGAATGGACCTTGGAGAAAAATTTACAAACCATGAAAACATACTAGAAGGGTTTTCGGTCCTTTTCAAGGATTCTTTGTCATAAGAATCAAAAACTTGGGAGAGATAAAGATAGATCCGAAGAAATAACATTTCCTCTACAAATTCATTCTAAGCGCTCGAAAGCTGCCCCGAAGAAAGCTTTCTCAATATTTATATTTTATTAAAGATATTAGCTACACTTCCGGTATCAACGTCAACTCCCGAAAGAACATTGTCCAGTTTAAAGAGAATAAAAACAATACAAAAATCATGACCAACGAAGTGAGATTCTTAAAAATATGTTTATTTTAATAACAGTGTGATAAGCAGTCCAAAGACATGAAAGGATCAAAGATCCATGACCACAACTCTTAAAAATTGTTGGCGTTTCACCCGGGTACGGCAGTGGGCTCATCAGTTAGATGCTGCCGTACCCTTCTAAGACGCGAATTTGTTTTGCTTACACCGAAACACTTAATAGTGTCATATGCTGTGAATTTTATTATTTCTAAGTGAATGTATAACAACATTCTAATACTTAGAAAAAATTTTTTGCCACTGGTCTATTTAGTTAGGCTTCAATTTAACGCCAACAATTATTAAGAGTTGTGGTCATGGATCTATGATCCTTTTATGTCTTTTGACTTCCAATTCAACTCAAAAAACTTTTAACAATAACAAATTCTTTGTTATTGTATTTCTATTTTAAAGTGTGATTAGCTTTGGATGTTTACTTGTTTTGCTGGATAGTTTGAATGATTTGTCTGCACTAGCCATTCATCGCAAACACCTATAATAGCGTACGAGTTTATAAGTGTTTTATTAAAAAGAAACAAAAAACTGGATTTTTTTGTGATTTATTTTTTAAATTAATTTGATTTTACTTGGGTATTACATCGATATTTATTTTAGTTCATATAGATAGATAGATTTTTATTTTTTGGTTTATGATTTACATTGGTAGGCTACCGTACAGTTTACATACAGAGGTATGATATTTTACATAACATCTTTCTACTGAATAAGTATATTAATTACATTTTAATAGGTTAATGGAAGATATGGCTGTGAATAAATGAAGGAAAATACAAAAAAACCTTCAATACGATTGAGAGGGCAGGTACATTTGGACTAGAGATAAAGTTGTCTTTAAAACAAGTAATTAATAATTTAATCAACAAGTAAATAAATATATGTATAGTAAATAATAAATAAGTAAACGAATAAATAAATAAATATATATAAATAAATAAATAAATAAATAAATAGTTAAACAAATTAATAAATAAACAGATAGATAAACAAATAATTGAATATATAAATAAAGAGATATATGTACACACACATTAATAAATAAATAAATAAATAAATAAATAAACAAATAAATAAATAAATAATTGAATAGATACACAACTATAAATAAATAAATTAATTAATATATAGAATAAAATATATAACTTCATAAATAAAGACAGAAAACAAAATAGATTAATAAATTAAATAAATAAATATATTAACTTTTCAGTAAAAAAAATTACACTTAAGGGTCATTCCACGGTAACACCCAAAACGAACACTTTTCGACTAGTAAAATTGTTAATCCTTTTATTATTATTATTGTTATTTATTTCATCAAGCAGATATATACACATTAAATATATATAATCTTACAGACTAATGATTCCTAATTATTTAAGACAGAAAAAGAAGAGAAAGAATAGTAAAAATAATAAAAAAGAAAAAAAAAAACCAAAATTATTAATATTTTAACGAATTAAGCTATAAAATTCAAGCATTAAGCCACCAGGTTACGTATTTAATAATAATAATAATAAGCAATTTTTAAAGGAATCACGACTCTGATGGAAAAAAAAATCATCATGAATACATATTTTATTTGCTTCTCGAATACATCGGGTTAGGGGTTCATTCAAACCATAATTAACGCGATGATGAGGCTCATTAAAAAGAAATCGAGGCCGTAACTGTCTTGACGGAGCATATATTTCTACCAGAGACAATAGTAAAGGACAATTAATATGGCAAGTGACAATACCGCGCAAGAACATCACGGAAAAATATTTACGACGTGCGACTATGGGTTGAAGACCAAGAAGTTGACACCTTGTATTATAACTAGGAATAGGGATATTCCAGTTCAAACGACCAATAGCAACTCTAGAGAATTTCTTCTGAATGTTTTCAATTCTATTTGATTGAACTTGATAAAAAGGATCCCAAATTACGCAACAGTACTCCAACGAAGACCTAACATAGGCATAGAAAAGAAACCTTAGAGTATAGGGATCTTTGAACTCTTTCGAATTACGAAAAATAAATCCTAACATCGAATTAGCTTTGTTAACTACAAAGTCAATGTGAGGCTTGAAACTTAGCTGTTGATCAAAAAAGACCCCAAGATCTTTCTTAACATTTATTACTATGAGGTCAGTACGATCAATTGAGTAATTAAAGACAATAGGTGAGAGACCCCTAGTAAAAGTTAGTGATTGACACTTAGATACGTTTAAGAAGAGTAGGTTAGTAGAGCACCATTCAGATAAGCATTGGAGGTCGCTTTGGAGTAAAACACAATCGTTAGTAGATTTTATACAACGAAATATTTTTATGTCGTCGGCAAACATCAGACAGGATGAATTTCTTAGAAAATCAGGGATATCATTGACCAGAAGTAAGAAAAGAAGAATTTTTGGGATGGTCGATAATTTGCTTATTGGGCGATAATTGCAAACCTCATTCTTGGAACCCGATTTGTGAATATGTATGATATATCATGTTTTCCAATCATCAAGAAAAATCCCTTCTTCTAAAGAACCATTAAACAATAAAGCTAATGGTGAAGAAAGGGCAGCTGAGCAATTTTTCAAAATGATTGGGGGAATACCATCAGGTCCAGGTTGTTTATCATCCTTAAGACCGATTAAGGCAATTTCAACATCATTGTTGCTTAAAACTAAGCGACCGATATTGATCGAATTTGAACGAACACAGGGGGATGAACAAGTCAAGACACTTTGAGTGGAATAAACAGAACGAAAAAAGTCAGCAAAAAGATTACAAATAGTGACAGAGTCAGTAGATTTAATACCAGAGTACTGCATAGAATTAGGGATACCGTTTGAGCATTTTTTCTCATTAATAAAAGACCAGAAAAATTTACTATTATTTTTAAGATTAGATTCAGTACGTATTAAGTAGTTTTTGTATAGAAATTTATTCAAATAGTCAAACTCTTTTTGCAACCGTAAATATTTTTCTCGGAGACTATTATTAGCGGGAGTCTTTCGAAATAATTTATAACATTTGTTTTTTCTATTATTCAAGTTGCACAAACGTTTATTGTACCACGGTGGTTTAGAATTATTTTTAATATTAATTTTTGGAACGAATGCCTTAATAGCCTCATTTATTATGTCTCGCAATATCTTATATGCTTCAAACAAACTATTGTTACTAAAATGACCATTCCACGAAAAACAATTAAAATATCTAGACATTTCAACGAAGTTAGTATTACTGTAATCATGAATAATTTTTTCTCCCATTATAGGTTTCATATAATCAAGAATACTGAATTGAACGCTTAAAGCTATGTGTTGAATTCGGTCTGGAAAAATAGGACTAGAACATTTTAAGGGGTTAGGCCACCCTAGAGGCTGAAAAAAATAGGCTTTTTGGGGATTTTTTTTTAGAAAAACTACAAAATAAATCGAGATAACTGAAACGCGATTTTATTATTTATATTAATGACTGCTTACGATAATTTTTTTGAATCGATTCATTACAAAATGGCGGCTGTGCAGCATTTTTTCGACGACGTCTTTTTTTTTTTTTTTTTTTGAGTTCCACGGCCGGACCAACAGCTCCTGTAATTTTTTGAATAATAATGAGCAAATAGACTTTTTCGATTATATATACTCACTGCTATAGAAGTACGTAGGATTTTTGCGATATATTGATTTTTGGCCAAATGGCGCCCTTCTAAAGTGAAAAGTGCAAAATTTGCCTAAAAAATTGTCAGAAAATTGTTAATAACAAATGAACTACGCAACATAAAAAAAATCCTACGTACTTCCATAGACAATGTATATTTCAAGACATGTTTAAAATTTCAAGTCAATCGGTTGAAAATTGCATGAGTTACGAGTCCGGCCAACTTGAAAAACATAGTTTTGAGATAAACGCGTTTAAAGTTTTGAGTAGTAGAAAATCATGAATAATTTTACAATACTTTTAATCTGCGATGCCGGAAGGAGACGTTCGCAAATCCAACTCTAGTCTAGACTACTAGTTTAGACTAGTCAGGAAATAAATATTTTCAATAACATGCTCTACTCCTCTAACGTACCTTGCCCCTTGCGCTCACAAAAGGAGCTCGCTGCGGACCAGAGGGCCTTGTACTAAAATTCAAAAACAGAGTACGTAAAAGTTTTTCTCGGCCATAATCTTTTGGGATATCATTTTTGAGGTCCTAAGGGACCATTTGAAATTTAAAAAAAAAAAATCGATTTTTCGAAAGTTCTAGGGTGGCCTAACCCCTTAATACATTAGTTACAAACTCTCTATCAACAAAAATGAGATCTAGTATGCGGTTTAAACTATTTAAAACGTAATTAATTTGAACGAGATTAAGTTCAGAAAAAGAATGTTAACATATTCACATTCGTTGTTAACATTAAACGGTAAGAGACATGATTCATCTGGGTCCCAAACCCAGTTAATCTCACCTAGATTAAAATCACCGAGAATGATTACATGATCATCACTATTTACAATTGAAAGAATAGAACGACAATTATTTATGTGGATTTTAAATAAATCTAAGGGACTACCTGGTGGTAAATAACTTAATATAATAAATAAATCACTTAGATTATTTAAATGGATGCACACAGCCAGTTGATCGATGTCAAAGTTTGAAGATGCAGCAAGAGATGACGAAGGTAATTTAATTTCGTGGCACGAGAAAGATGAGTGAACTAAGCTAAGATCTACAAATTTTACAATTGAGATAAAGCAACTAAAAACGTAGAAAATAAAAAAAATTAAAACTCTAAAATATCAGCATAAGGATTAATAATTTTAAGAGTCGTAAAGTGTTCGTTTCGGGTGTTACCGTGGAATAACCCTTAACATTCATTTACATATATACGAAAGGCTATCTTCCCCGCAGGCACATGGTTAAGAGGTCATTTGATTGATTAGCGGGTTTTCAGAGACCTGGAACTTTTGATAAAATGAATTATTCAGTTTACTAATTCTTGCGGAAATCATTTCCACACTTGCTCTTTCATGCAAATCTTGAGTAGAATGATATCGAGAAAGGTTAAGCATCATTTTGAGTAATTTATTTTGAGATACCTGTAATTTATTAATATGACAGTTTGCACATTTTCCCCATACCTGGCATCCATACAACAATATTGCTTGGAAGATAACTTTGTGCATGATTATTTTATTATCCGCGCTAAGACATGATTTTCTATTTATAAATGGATATAGAATATTAAGAGCCATACTCACTTTCTTTAGAGTTCTAGTAATATGCTCTTTGAAGGTTAGCTTTTGATCTTAATAGGCACCTAGATATTTCACACATGATTCCCATTTGATATTTACCCCATTTACATTAAGCTGATTGCTAGGAAGAAAACAACGTTTTCTTTTTCTACTGAAAAAGATAGCTTGTAACTTATCAGCATTAAGCTTAATTTTCCATTTATCATAATACTGAATCATAAGATCAATGGCATTAAGTAAATTGGTCTCTATGTTGAGACTAAATTCATGCGATGAGTATATGCCAGTATCATCAGCAAATATAGCTATCTGACATTCAGGTAGCCTAGGGATATCAGATTTGTAAATATTATACTAAAAGGGACCCAGTACTGATCCCTGTGGAACACCACTGGGAACTTGATGAATGGCAGACTGACTGCCATTCACAAAAACACTGAAACATCGATTGGACAAAAAGCTTCGAATAATTTTTACGAGATAAATGGGAAAGCCAAAACATACCATTTTGTGTACAACCCCATCATGCCACACTGTATCGAATGCCTTTTCAATATCGAGTAGGATAAGGCCAGTCGATTTACCAATAGAACGATTCTTTTTAACCTGATCACAAACTCTGAACACTTGATGAGCGGTACTGTGAAACATACGGAATCCAAATTGTTCGTTTGGAAGAATATTTAGCTCCTCAACTATGTTTAATACTTTATATTTTAGTACCTTTTCCAATAGCTTACTAAGGCAACTAAGCGAGCTGATAGGCCTATAGCTGAATGGAATTTTAGTAGGTTTTCCTGGTTTTGGAATAGGTATTACTTTGGCATGTTTCCAAGTTATTGGAAAATATTGAGTTTTTAAACATGCATTGATCAAAAAACAACAAATTCAAACCCTTCCTTAGGTAGGTTTTTGATATAAATATTTTAAATATTATCTAGACCATCAGACTTCCTTGATTTTAATGTGGATACAATTTGTCTAACCTCCTGCATAGAGACAAACTGGTTCGTGGGAGTATCAATGTTTTGTAGGTTTATCGCATTTACCGTTTGTCTAACTTGTTGCTTAGTGGCGTCGTCACTAAGGTGCTGCGAAACAGAATGGTTTTTTAAAAACGTTAATGCAAAAACGTGGTACCCGTGGCGTAGTGGTTAGCATGTCCACCTGCTAATCCAGAGGTTCGAGGTTCGAATCCCAGCAGAGGCAAAAATGTTTTTCCACGGGTATCGCCTTTCACGAGGAATTGGCAAGTCCTCCGTTACCCTCCATTCCCTCACAAGGCATGGTTGTGAGAAATGCGCTAGGCCCAGGAGCTCCTCGCTCTGTTGCGTCACCCTATTTTTTAATGCAAAAACGTCAGCTTTTCTTGAGTTTTGGTATACATTTTCATTGCCGTTAAGATTAGGTATTTGCTTATTTCTGTTTTTGATTACTTTTGCAATATTCCAAAAAGGTTTTGCATTTTTTTCCAATGTTCTTAGCTTTTCATTCCAGTTTCTATTTCTGAACTTATTTATTTCTTCTGCAATTTCTTTGTTATATACTTGGACTTGAATACGATATTCTGACTGTCGGTATCGTTGCCATAGCCTTTTAAAGGAATTCCTAACACGTATGAGCTCTAGTATGTGTTCCGGCATTTTGATAGCAAAGGGTTTTCTTAATTTTTTCGGAATGGATGTCTGCGCTGAGTCAAGAATTTGATGAGAAAATAACTCAACATTCATTTCAACATCATTTCCAGAACATACTCTGTTCAGATCAGTAGAAACTGTTCTGAGTTTAGATTTTATTTCTGACCTAAAGCGACTCCAATTAGCATTTTTTGTGTCTTAATAGTAACACTCTTTATTCTGTACCGATCCATGCATTTTACAATACACTGGAATATGATCAGAATTGAGCTCATTAATAGTGATAGGTTGAGTAAACTTCGAAGTCATATTCGTAATGAAAAAATCTAGAACGGAAGGACTACCTCTCGAACCAGACGGAAAATAAGTTGGACTAAACGGAAACAACATGGAATACGGAAACAAGGAAGACATACTACTAAGAACATTACCCCACGAATTAGCACGAATACAACCCCAATCTCTATGTCTACAATTTAGGTCACCACCGAGTATATAATTTTCATTTCTTATTATTAATTTTCGAAGATCTCTTTTAAAGTGCATTCTTTTTTCTACGGAAGAATTTTTCCCTGGAAAATACACACAAATCATTTTTACTGCTGTTTGATTGCTCAACTTTATCTCTACACCAACATTCTCTACATAACGCCTAACAACGGGCGAGAGAGTGTGTTGAATAGATCTTTTTATCAAAACTGCAACTCCTTCGCCTCTTTGATCTACCCGATGACATTTATAACTTTGACTAGAAATAGTTATATCTGAATTCAACCTAGTTTCTGCTACAAATGCTACATCAATTTTGTTTTAATTAAGAAAATCTATGAAGTCAACAGTTTTATTACGAACGCTCTTGGCATTCCATGTTATAATATTCAAATTATAGTCTAGCATTATATTAGGCATAGTTATATTATTTGCCATTTGAATATAAGAACTTAGTTGCTAACTGTGCGATAGCTTGAAATTGTTCTGCTTTAGTTTTACATACACCTTTGTATATTTTATTTATTCTATAGTACTATCACAGTTCATTGCTCATTTTCAAAATGAATTTGGAATGTTGTCCACAAACCTTTTTATATGAAAAAAAGTTTGTGGACAACATTCCAAACTCATTTTGAAAATGAGCAATGAACTGCGATAGTACTATAGAATAAATATACAAAGCATACACCTAATTTAGTAATCATTTCCATTACGAGAATGTTAAGTTCATCCCTTGTATATTTATTCTATAGTACTATCACAGTTCATTGCTTATTTCAAAATGAATTTGGAATGTTGTCCACAAACTTTTTTCATATACCTTTGTCCAAGATTATTTAATTCATTTTTAGTTCTGTAGTATTTATTTCGTTTAAGCCGTATAAAATCACTTTGAAAGCTTTTTCACTTTTGAGGGCATGGGTGAAGTATTAACAATTTTCTGAATTTAACTTTTCAAGTACGAAACTGAATGAATTTATTGACTCACACTGGATTTTTATGCCAATTGACCTTTTTTTAATTTAGTAATCAGAAATCTTTAGTGATTTCATCAATGAATGTACAAATTCACAAGGTTTTTGTAATAGTTTGATAGGAGGAACCTGCACTTTTTTAGTTGAGGTTGTTGGCGATGCGGAATCGTCCATTGCTTCAACATCACTTTCATTGTCACTGTCAGGCAAGCACTGTAAAGGGCTCCAGTAGTTTCCTCTGGAGCTCCATCTATTCGCTGGTTTCATTATTTTCACTTTTTGAATTTTGCTATCGGAGGACACCAAATTGTCCTCGGAATTAGGTGATCTCGCACGTTTATTAATATTGAAAATATAAATCACGATCAAAGATAAAGATAAAGGTTTGCTCAACTTGACGTCTTGCTCTATCAAAAGCTTGCTCGCCACTGATTAGTTCATATTATCTTTAAGAAATATATTTTTGTATGGAATGCATAATGAATTCAATGAAGTCTTGTTATTTCTTTTTTTAGTTATTAAAATAAAAAAAATAAAAATTAGGGAACTAGATCTATCATCCCCCCCCCCCCCTCACACAGCGAAAAGCTATCTACGCCACTGCGTCAGACTGAATTATCTTTTGCGCTTTTTGTTTTAAAAAGAAGTCATAAAGTGGCAGATATTATAGGGTGCCATATCACCCGTGGTGCCATTACACCCAACTTTACCCTACAGGGTTAAGTCGAAGATACCTCTAAAGTCGTTTTATTTAGGACACAAAGTACTAAGTAAACTGAAGATTTAATGTTTCAGTGCAGGGTTGTCTGTAAGTCTAAAAACAGTTTCTTTGTTTAGCATCACTGCATACTCATTAATTTTTCCTCCGCAATCCTGCGTTGGTTTTATTTTTCATCTTAATTCAAGTTGGCAATTTCTTCAAAAGAAAAGATCTTTTAACCTTTAACTTCTACTACATGAGAAATACACAGGAAGCCTTTTCTCAAAATTCTACTTGGCCAAATCAACACTCAAATGTCAAAACCATTTTCAACTCGATGTTTACTAAGAAAATATGAAACATCATTCCTAAAAGGTATGCTGACGTTCCATTTGCTTGATTTCGTTTCCTTGAAAGTGTCCTCAGTTCTATCTTCTAAGTCAAGACACTATAGTCTAGGCTGAAAAACGAAAGCGTAAAATGTCATTTCCAGATATGGATGTTCAAACTTAAACTTCCATTTACAACATAAATCAATAAACATATTGGAATTCGAAAGAAAAAAAAGTAAATTCAAAAGGCGAAGAAAAAATAATGTGCAAGTTTTTAAAACAATTCCAAAAGAACAACCAAAAAAAATGAATGGTTGGATTTAAAACTGTCTCTGCACTCACAATACCAACGAACAAGTCCCGAGGGTATAATCATCTAGCTTTCTATTTTTCTGTCCGTTTTTATTTTCATCTCATCCCATTTCAAAGTTTAAACTTGCAAGACACGCCATACGACGAGAGAGTTTTCTTTTCTCTTACTTCTTTGTGTATTTTAGTATAGATATAGTTTCATGGGATTGTCCTTGAAAGTGCTGACAATACTTCATGTCAAGTTATAGGATACGACGAACTTATTGTAGCCGATGTGCACGTTTTTGTTATTCTTTTGTTTTGTCTTGTTTTTTTTCCCCGAGGAGATTATCAAGGAAAAGGAATAAACGTAACTGTTTCAATGGTACGAAAACTGGGTCGGCATAATTTTCAAGTGAAAGCGCGAAGAAGTCTACTTGTACTTGGTTTGGTGCTAGAACAAGAAGATGAGTAAGTGCGGGGTTGTCAGGTAGAGGTAGGTCGTCGTCGTCGTTGTCGTTGTCGTTGTCGCCATCGTTGAAAGGCCAACTGGATAACTTTGCACGAAAGTTGAAAATGTTTAATTAAGGTCTTGAAATTTGAAATTCGACTTTCAGTTTATTTAAGTTATTATCACGAAGGAATCGGGATTAAGCTTGTTTCACTTATCACTGAAATAAAGCTAATTGGTAGTTAAAAGGTCTTGTTTTGTTTTTTGAAGAACAAAATGACAAAGTCGGAAAAATGGGATGTTATCTGAATGTTGCTCTTCCAAGTATTTAATTGGGATGTTGGTGTCAGATAAATATGCAAATTAGTACCTACCTAGGTTCTGAAATGAATGGGAAAAGAATTTAATTAATATAAAGGTGGACTGTGGTTAGTAAAATTGTTTTGTACTTTTTGGTAAAAACTGGTAGTCTGGCTAACACTGAGTTGTGGTTCAAGGTGAACTAGCACTGCTTTAATTAAGTGCGAGAAAAAAGGGAGCTCAAATTTTGCCTTAATTGTCGGTAAATATTTTTGTTTACTTTGTGAGCTAGGAGTTCACGTCCTTTGCCACACTCATCATAAAAATACGATGAAAGTGTTTCCTTCAAAATTTTGTTTTAAAGGTGAGGGGTCTTTGCGGAATATTTGTAGCTATTGTATTGTATTCAGAAAGCGGATTTGTTCAAAACAGCAGGATGACAGCATCACAACTATCTTTGCAAGCAAACCGATCAACGATATCACAATTGGGTTTTTTTTCCACAATAATAAGTTGTAACCAGTTGTAAATAGTTAACTTTCAGTAACTCATAAATCAGAGCCTTTTTGTGACTATTTTACAAAATACGATAGGTACTAAATAAAAACTTCATCAATTGGCAAATAAAAAAGCAGTTTCTATGATGGTGATGGTACATTAAAGTTATTGATTTCATTCTGTCAATGTGCATTGTGCAGTTACTACAAAGTACTTATATACAGGGTGTACCGTAATTCGTGTTACATACTTTGGGATGTTATTCCTGGTCATATTCTAAGAAAAATTTGTTATGCAGTAAAGTCCGTTTTTCAACTTTGACATCAATTTTTGATAATTTAAGAAAAGGCAAACTTTGGTGTACCCTGACCTGTGTTAAATTCGATTTCTCTGTCAACACTGATGATAGAGACCTAATTTTAGACTTTTTTTTTTTTTTTTTTGTAGAAAAAACAATCTTTAAAACTGTATATAAATTGGGCTCCTATAAGCTCAGCCCAAGAAACAAACAGCTATTTCATTGATAACTCAAGGGCGTTGCATATAACATATTAAGGGTTTGAAACGGGAACAAAAAATGAAAGCGGTTAAAATTTCATCTACTAATTTAAACATTTGGCTTCAAAAAAAAAAAAAAAAAAAAAACAAAGCGCTGTCGCAATAATACATATTTTAATATGCTTTTGATTATACAAATACAACAAGGCTTTTTTTTTAACTCTTCACAGTTTCTTATTATAAGAGGTTTGAAACGGAACTCCTATTAGGGTTTTCAGATAAGTACAAGGTTAGGTTAGGGGGAAATGGCTGTCAGCCAATGAGTACATTGCCTGACACATTTAGGCCGCAAGGGCCCATTGTGATACCACAGAGATCAGCAAGTTAATCACCTACTGATCTCAGAAACACGAAGTAAGGTTAACGAGTTGATCACCCATTTATCTTCCATTACGGGAGTAGCCGGTTGATCAACTGCTTGTCGAACCACACGGAACTTTTAATGTATTTCGAAAGACATTTAGTTTCTATGTGAGCTAAGTCGCATCGAAGAAGAATTCACCGAGATGAGTTTTCCTCCTATGAAGTAGTGCAGGGCATGAGCAAAGAAGGTGTTTAACGGTTTCTTTCTCTTCTTCGTCCATGCAGCATCTGCAGAAATCATTAGAAAACCCACCAAGTCTTTTGGCGTGTCGTCCTATTAGACAGTGTCCCGTAAGAACACCTATGGTAGAACCTAGATACAGGCGGTTCAGGGCTACTGAGTCTACACACGGCCAAACTTTTTTGGTTGCAAGGTTGTTACTCTCAGTCCATCTAGTGTTTGTTATCCTCGAAGGATCTTGTCTAAGTAGGGGTTTACATGCAGCGATAGGTACACCTATAATATTCCTTTCTGAGTGTAGGGAAGTGGTCGTGCCCTTTTTGGCTAGTTTGTCAGTTGTACAGTTACCTGGTACGTCCCTGTGCCCCAGCACCCATGAAAGGTGAATGTTGAACTGATTTGACATCTCCCTCAGAGACATTTTACAATTTTGGACCGAGTGGGATTTTGTGGAGACAGAGGCAAGAGATTTGAGGGCAGCTTGGCTGTCCGAGAAGATTCGAATATCCGTGGAGGATATGACGTTTTCTTTGAGCCAAGATAGCACCGCACCTTAATCGCCAGAATTTCCGCTTGGAACACACTACAATGATCGGGTAGACGGAAGAAAAGACTGAGATCCAGTTTTTTGGGTAGATTCCACTTCCTACACCTTCGCTGGTTTTTTTAACCATCGGTGTAGATGTGTATTGCTTCATTTTCCAAGAGAGTGCCATTTTCCCAAGCTTCTCTTGGAGGTATGGTTACTTGGAAATTATTGTTAAACACCAACTTGGGGATGGTTTAGTCGGATCGGTTTGGTAAGAATCTTAAGTTATCTAGAATGGTAGTGTGGCCGATTTGATTATTATTGGTCCACTACCCACTGTGATGTTGCTCGGAGTCGAGTAGCTGAGATAGCTGCGACTTGTTTGCTGAAGATATCTAGGGGTGTGAGGTCTGGTAGTCCGATGGGGTTGTCCTCAGTGCGCCACTAATACACAGACTAGCCGTTTTTTGAACTTTGGCCAGCTTGTTGTAGTTGATCATCTTGTCTAGTGCTGTCCACCAGACTATCACCCCGTATGTGAGTATCGGTCTAATTACCGAAGTAAACAGCCAATGGGTGATTTGGGGGGAGAAACCCGATTTCCCACCAATGGCTTTTTTACAAGAGAAGAGTGCCACGTTGGCTTTATTTACTCTTTCCTCAACATTGGTTTTCCAGGTAAGTTTTTTGTCAAAAATGAAACCTTGATATTTAGCCTGATTTGACAGTGTGAGCGTTACCTCTTTAATAGCTGGCGGTCTGAAGTCCGGAATTTTGTATTTCCTCGTAAAGAGAACTTATTCCGTTTTGTGTGGATAGATGTTCAGTTTCAGACCACAATCTACAGCCCAATTGTTAAGCTTGTTAAGTGCTGTTTGTAGCAGCTCAGCTAAGGTTTGTGAGTGCTTGCCTGAAACCGCGATTGCTACATCATCGGCATAGGCTATGGTTTTGAAACCTTCGTCCTCTAGGTCGATTAACAATTTGTTAACGACCAGGTTCCACAGTAGGGGAGATAGAACTCCTCCCTGCGGCGTTCCTCTATTGGCCATTCTGCTTGTTTTGTAGTTCCCCGATTCGAAACTAATGATTCTGCTGCTGAGCATTGTTATCATGTTCTTGATGTGATCTTCTATGAGCAGCCCATCAAGAGCATTAGTAATTGCTGTATTGCTAACATTGTTAAATGCACTTTTTATGTCCAGGAATGCGAAGAGAGAGTATTCTTTGTAGTACCGGGATTTTTCAATGGTGCAAACCAGAGAGTGGAGTGCAGTTTCCACTGATTTACCTTTTGTATAGGCATGTTGCGCCGTTGAGATCAGACTAGGTTGAATTTCTTGTCTTAAGTGTATGTCAATCATTCTTTCCAGTGTTTTAAGAAGGAAAGATGATAGACTAATGGGTCTTAGATCTTTTGGATTTACATGAGCAATAGGTTACTTTAATGCATGTTTGTGTTTTATTTGCAGAATAATTAGCCGAAAAAGTTAAAAATGCTGCTGAAAGTCACTATTCTATGCCAACGAAGTCGCGAGCACAGTTTTTAAATTGCTGCCATTTTGTCATTAAAAAAAAAAAAAAAATGTTTGATATGTGGTTCTGGGATAGGTATCTGAGATGGTTGATCCATTCCAGATATTTCATAAACACCGCACTCCTCTTTTCATCAATTTTTTCGCCCTTTCTTTTGTTTAAGAGCGTAATTTTTAGGCCTTAGACTTTCTATATTCATATTTATAATTTATACCAGTCAAAATATTCGTAAAAATTGCCCTTTTCCTGCCCGTCCAAAGAAGGAAACAGTAAAGAGACGGCAGTAGATATAAGAAAAACAAAAGGGTCTGCATCGGAAAGCACATCGACTCACATATAATGAGCAAAATTTGCAAACTCCTATAAAAAAAAATAAAGCCCAGAACTCTTTATTGACTGAGAAAAACTGAATCGAGAAAAATCTTGTTTCAAAGTATCTCATGAATTTTTTTTCTCTCTCTTATTTTCAGAGCCCATAACGGAAGTAATTGGCGGCCCTGAACTTCACATCAACAGAGGATCAACAATAAACCTAACATGTATAGTAAAATTTGCTCCAGAGCCTCCGCCCACAGTTATATGGTCGCACAACCGACAAGTAAGTCTTCAATTAACCATTTTCTTCATTCGCATAGAGTATATCTGCATATTAAGTAACTTAACCAACCAAGGCCAGCATCTGCAAAGAATAGCCTTATCACAAATTCACAATCATATGAGCAGATGATGGTCCTTAGTTGCTAGTATAAGGCTTTTCTATATGTCATCAACAACTAACTCTTGTATTTGACTACACAATGCAAAAAAAAAATTCGTTGTCCCATTTTAGGTCATAAATTTCGATTCACCCCGAGGTGGAATATCATTAGTAACAGAAAAGGGTGTCCTTACAACCAGCCGGTTATTGGTTCAAAAAGCCATCCAACAGGATTCGGGACTGTATACGTGTACGCCATCAAATGCAAATCCAACATCAGTTCGAGTACATATCGTTGATGGTAAGTGAAATGGTGATTATGGATTTATGAAATGATGACATTACAGTCGCCGTCGAAGTCGTCGGCATCGTCGCCTGAGGATGTGGAATTGAATGTTATTTGTTGGGGGAGAAAAAAAGTATGAGCACATCAAGGACGATGCCGACGACGACGCGACGCGATGATAGAGTCATAAAGCTTCTTCTTGAACTTAATGATAATTTAGCCCGAAACTGCGTTAGTAAATTCTCTTGATTATTTCACTGAACTTCAACTACGAAAAATTAATATTTTTCCTTACTAATTGGCAAAAAACATATACAAATACACACAATACATCCAACATTAGTGCTGACTCTGCAAAAGGCATACTCTTTTTGTTGGTCTAGTATTTGATAACGTTGGCCAGCAAATTTTATTATCCACTCAGGAAAATTTGGTCAACATCTACAGAAAATATATGTGAAAATCAATTACCTACATATTGCAAATTGAGTAAGTTAAGTGAATTGGATTAGAGAACACACAAAACAATCTAAAATAGGTCGATTATGTTTTGCTTCGATGTAAAGGTCCGGTTTCTGTCTAATTACATTTAGAATTCATCAAGAGGATTGAGGGGACAAGGACTTTTGACTTTCTTAAAAGTGTTCATGGATGATATGTAATGAGAAGTGAGGAAGGACGTGGAAAACGACTTCAGTTGGGTAGGAGAAGGGTACAACAATTCGATAGAGGTACATAATACGTTTGTGTATACCGAGAAAGAACCAAGCACGTAACGTGCCGTAGGTAAAAAGCCAAGTTCTAAAATAGGTCACGTTTAGAAAAGATTCTAGAACTGGTCGTTATATGATGAAGGTTTTCCTAGCTAACACTGGCCGTTAGCTACTGAAAAATCAACCAACAGCTACCCTCTTAAACTTTGGCGAAATGTGAAAATTAAGTCAGTGATAGTCCAGGACTGAGGAAGCACTAGTAAGCAACTGACTAGATCACCAGCAAACAGATTAAAAGTTCGAGGAGGTGCGATGATTTTTTACAATTACCATGCACAAGAATGGGGTTTTGCATACCCTTATAATGATATAAAACATAGGGCAGGCATTTAGGAAGGGAATCAATAGGAAACGCTGGTGGATTGCTTTGAACTTTTATGAAAGTTAATGTAAGGGAAAAACAGAGTCTGTTAGAGCATTTTGCATAAGTGTTGTACAACTAAGATGAGTCTCTATGCTTGACTGTACGTTAAAAGTTGTGTTCATGGTAAAACTAATGGGCTAGTGTTTACGATAAATTGGTTCAGGGAAGAAATACAACTGGCTATTTTGCTAGAGTACGAAAAAGCGATAAAAAAAGGTAGAGAGACAGATCGGCAACGTTTCGGTGAGAGAATCGACCGATTACACCATTGAAATTTCTGCTATTAGTCCTAAATCCTAACGCTCTGTTTTGTACCCTATCGAGTAAGCGCAAAAAAAAAAAATAGAGGAGTACCTGACCAAATATGGGAGCAAAACTATACGGATTTAGGCTTTTTATATTGGCTTTTTATCTTGTAAAACTTTAGCATTTTGCACATTTTTTGTAAATTTCAGAAATGTGGTCATTCCAGCAAAGTTGTGGCTTACACGCATACCAAAAAACCCACAGCTTTTCGGTTTCTTGGATGAAGGTACCATTCATGGATAATGGCATTGGAAGTTGGTTCAACTCTAATGACAAAACACAGCATTGACTTTTCGAAGCATTGGATATCGCTCGGCACATATTAAATAAATAAATAAATACATATAGGGTGACGCAACAGAGCGAAAAGCCCCAGGGCCTATCGCTTTTCTCATAACCATGCCTTATGAGGGAATGTAGGGGACCTAATCGAGAAATGTAAAAACATTTTGCTGTGATTCGAACCACGAACCTCTGGATTGAAAGTCTGACGTGCTTACCATCACGCCACAGGTATAACGAACGGCTTATATTACCCCATGTAAAAATGTTTCCAAGGTCAGAATTCCATGAGCTTACCATACCAAAGTTCAAGCTCCTCATCCGAATAACATGAAAGTAACTTTGGAAACCATTGGATGTGAATTTTCACAGAAAAAAGATCGTTTATGAAAATTAGGAGGAGAGTCGGAGACAAAAAAGAGTCAAAACGGAATCCTGTAGGGCACACCAGCGATTGTAAAATTTTTATCAGTTCAAACAACATACAACTTGTATAGAATGGCCAATATATTTCTTATGAACTTATTTTTACTATATAACAGCACATTTGGCTTGTTTATGATTCAATCATTAATGAGTGGGCTTCAAAGTTGTTCTTGAATCAAAAATTATATATTTTCAAAATAATTCATAAAGATATTGACGCTATACAATTTACGTTGCATAGAATAACGAAATAATTTATCAACAATAAAAGAAAATACACATATAGTACACATATTCATTTTGTGACTATGTTCGTCGTATATGTGAGTAATATAACAGAGTTCTGAAAAACTGCTGTGGTTAATTGAGTCAGATAACTGTAAAACGGCTTCAGAGGATCTAATGATCAATATTAAGGAGACAGATACGTCTGTAGTTGGTGCTTTTCATCGCGTCTTCTTTGTAGACAACACTAAAATTATTTGGTGCATACCCCTAACCAAGTTAGCTTTTGCTTCTTTCAACAGGTCTTCAGAAAGGCTCTGCAATAATAAATAGATTTCAATCCCAAACTCGATCGTGTTATGGGGCAATCTAATATGTTACTTCCGGCGTGGCATTGCGTACGATCTATCAACGTTTCCATGACCTTGAAAAGAGGGATGTTAGTGCAATTAGATAGTGATTGGAAAGGGAGGAAGCCCTTTTCAAAGATGGGCTGAACAAAAATTCGTGAAGAACCCATAAGAATATTATAGACAGAAAAGCTTACGCAGTGGTTTTACCAGAGTAAAAGAACACCTTTTCCGAAAAAAAAAAAATGAGTGTAAATTTCCCACCCGTCACAATGGGATGACCCAGATCCAGAAGCAAAAATAATTTGTGCAATGCGAATAAGCAACAAACTGGGCTCCATGTAAATAAAGTTTGCCGATATAGATGATGTTAGAGTCGTTGAAGACAGGCGTTGGGATCTATGACGTGATAGAGTTCTTATTGTTCTTCACAAAAGAGCAAACATTTTTACTTCTTCAGCCTTACTCATCGGTCATTTTAAAACTTGGTCTTAGTAATAACCCTGGCTCGTTTGAATAAATTTCGTTTTTCTACTAAAGGATCGTTTTTGTACCTACGAAAACATTCTTCCCTGTCCATGATCATCACTTTAGAGTTAAAATAGAACCACGAACCACGGATGATGCTTTTAGTTCTGTGATTAAGAGATTCTCATACTGATAAGAATATATTAAATAGGGTGTTTTGAATGTGGTGCGACTAACGCACAAAACATGTAGGTTGGGTCAAAAACAAGAAAAAAAAAGTTTATTGGAGGTTCGGGTCTATCTCCCTCCGGTCAGTTTTAGTCCATGAAGTCATTAACTAACACATGCTAAAGTGTTTTGGAAAGATTTTACTTTGTTCTTTATTTGAAGTTTTACCTTAAATCAATTAAGTTAGAGTAATTTGGGGTAATGTGGTATAGGTGGTTACTCGGTAATGTGGTACAGGCAGTTTTTTCTGAAACTAAGTAGCATACTTTAACGTTTTCTACTTTATTAGATGCAGATATGTGTAAATGAAACTAATAATGCGTGTTTCATCGAGTAAAAAATCTTTATATCTGTCAAAAAAATAGTCAACAACATTGATTGAGGGAGTTTGAGTTTATTTCTGGGTTATACAAAAAGTGTTTGTTTTGTTTATAAAAGTTCTGTTTCAACCGAGAAAATATATTTTTCGAAAAAATAAAAGAATCTTCTACGAAAAATACAAGTAAGTTTTGCTAAAAATGTGTTTAGACTATTTTTTATAATTATTTTAGTAAAAGTATACAGCTTCGGCTAATGTGGTATAGTATACCACATATAGTATAGTATGCCACATTACCCACTTTAAAATTGAATCCCTAATAAAGATTAATTAAATCATTTATCTAATTTTTTTAATTAAGACCACATTAGACAACATAGTATACCATATTACCCTTACAATTTCAAAAGCGATGATTTCGAGGTCATATCAATATTTTGTATACATCTTTGTTAATTGATGTTAGAGTTCAACACAAAGAAATAACTTTAAGGCTTATTAGTTTGTTTTTTTTTTTTTTTTTAAATGTGCAAAGATGTCATTTGCTTCACTACTTTTTCTGTTAAGTTTCTAACATGTATACCACAATACGCCAACTTCCTCTAATATAGCTTTTGAGTAATTAAAATGATTACAAAATTTTACCTTCGTAAGGAATTTTTTTTTTTTCCTAAAAACCCATGCTTTCATTAGTTCTGAGTTTTACACAGAAAACCGTATGAAAAATATTTCTTAGTTTTTGAGAAACTAAAAAAAAAACCGACACTAACTTGGTCTAGAAATTCCTTTCTTGGTTCAGTGAATAAAGTTCAATCAACGCAAAATCCACAAAATTAGATTTTCTGTAGAAAAAAGCGTTGATTTTATTTTAACTTCTTAAAAATTAATAGAGATTCTTTTTCTGTTTTTTGTGTTTGACTGAAAATTCATAACTTTGATTAATAAAAAAAAAGTGATCCTTAATAAACCAAAATCTTGTCTTTATTATTCAAAGACTATTCTCTAAATCGTATTAAACTAAAAAGTTAATTAAAAAACTAAGTTTTAGCTTTGAAAAACATTCAAGCATGTACTAGTTAGTGGCTAAGTTGAGTTTAAATATATATATTTTTAAAGAAATTTAGTCAATTTTTCAAACTGCTTTTTGCGCCTACGCGGAGGTAAATAGTTCGATTTTTTCTTGTCTTGACCCATCTCATCCATCCTGTCGCAGCGCAAGCAAAGCACCTTCTATATAATATCAGCCGAAGAACTAACATTTCCGTCGTGAAAAAACAATGACCAATTCCAATTTCGAAAAAAAATATTCAGGCTGTCCCAATTGGTTTTTTTAATTGCCACCTCAGTTCTTTTAGGGACTTCATCTCTTTTTTCTGTAACAGAATACGTGAAGTCTACCGATATAGCACAATAGTCCCATTTGTCTAGAGGAGATGATACTATAAGCTTATGAAGGAAGTAGGCCAAGGGTTTAAGCTGTGGAAAGCTGTGTAAAAGAATATCTGGGACCCGAATGGGCTCATCAACAAGTTAAGTTAATTGCTGAAACTGAGGGAAGATTTCAATATATGTCTTCCTTGGGGTGTTGTCTGGCCAGAATTCGAATTTCGAAGCCAACCAAAATTGTGTTCAATGAAGTCGCCCGCAATTGCGATTTTGGTGTGAGCATAAAGGGAAACAGTTCTTAATACGGAGTCAGCTAACGCATCAAACTTGTTACGAGTTGAATTGCTATCAAAATTGGGGCTTCAATAAATAAAATAAAAATGAATGACTAACTACTGGACGGTGAGTTTTAACCATAATATGGAATTAAAGTTCGTGTTAGATTATGAGACCGTACTGTGATAGTAGTTGATAAGCAATATTATTCCGAACGTATTCAATGAGGGTATGGGAGGAAAAGAATAATTGTGCTAAGCTGTTCTAATGGCTGGATCAGAACCAAAACCCACCTGTGTTTTACTCAGCGCCAAAACAGCTGGCCTGCATTTTTCAGTCGAAGCGTACAAAGCAAAGAAATTCAATCACTTTGCAAAAATCTATTCGAATTTTACCCGGCATTACGAACCACAAAAATAAAGAAGCAGAGTATCAAACGCAGAATTTCCTTAAGTCGAATCAACAAGTGTAGATCCCAATTGAAAAACCAAAGCAAATTACTTGCGGTGTTGTACCCGGACTGCAATTTGTTTTGGTTTATTAACAGAGTCGGCACTTTTGTTATCTGTAGCTTCATCTGTTAATGGCGTTGCAACTTAATCTTTTCAACCATTCTACACAGCACCGTTGATTTCAAGACGCATATGGTATTTGCCAACCGCCCGCTTCACATTATGAACCCAAGTCAACTTTAACGCGATACGCAAGAAACCTGCGAAACCATCGCTTAAATTTTTCTTTCTCCAAAGGTGTTTCGACAGAAATAGTTCATAAAACATTCACTCGGCTCTGGCAGCTACGTGTCATGAAATTTCTTTGCAAAGAATTCCTTAAGAAGATGCTACCACAAAAGCCTGATTTCCCAGTTCTTTGATGAAACGAGACCTAAGTCTCAATCATAAAAAAGAAAATTACTGCACAAGAAATCTAACGCGAGCAGCTTAGTTCTTATTGCTGAGCTCAAGAAAAAAAAAAATCCTGTAAATGGAAACCAAGAAAAACTATTTGTTTTTTCAATTTAAAACTAAATTCCACTATCCCAAGGTCCTCCGCCACACACACACCAACACACAAACAATGTGCACAGTGTTGTGAAAAAGAAACGTTATCCTTATCCCTCATCGTTGTTGTATAACTACTGCTCTTCTTTTTACATAAATAATAAATACAAATAAAACAGGACAATACGAAATTATTATCCGAATTATCTTTCAACCAAAGGTTCTTCCTTCTGTCCTACATCGTTTGCTTTCTTTAGTCAAAGAACTATGTCAAGCGCTTATAAAAATATATTATACCTATGTTTGAAGTAAACTAAAATAAAAAGAAGACTCCGTTAAACAGATGAAAACGAAACCAAAAAGCAAGAAATGCATCTGAGCGAGGATATCCAAGGAAATGGAAAAATATTCTGGATCCTTAAAAGTATACCAAAGTACCTCAAGATGTGCTGAAATTGCATAGATGGCTTCGCATTAATTTTTTTTTTTTTTTTGTAACTCTTCCAATGTCGTTAGATGGAAAAAGACGAAGGATTCTCTTTTTTCTTCTACTTTTTCCTTGGAAGGAAGTAGAGGTACCTATATCCTTGTTGCTGACGCTTTGCTTTTCGAAATAGAAACTCTCCATGCTCCAGCAACCATGCATGGAAATAGGAAAAATTGCATTTCCCGAATAAGGTTTTCTGTAGCCAAGATACATATTGGTAATATCTCGAAAGCAAAAGAAATAAAAAAGGACGAAGCTCTGGGTACGGTGAGTGTTAGGTGGCTCTTTATAATTTCGTTTCAGAGATTGTACTTCTGGAAGCATATGAAAAACAATAAGTGTGAACGAATCAGAGATTTGCCGACGCAGCTAAAGACACAACTTGCTCAGCTTAGAGAAATGCAATCGATTGAAGTGTGATTTCTTTTTCTTTGTCATGCAACGGGTTGTGACATTGTGACATTTTTATTCAAATTAATAGCAAAAGTTCTAAAGAGAAACTGTTTTTTTTTTTGCGTTAGCTCCTTTTTTTGTAAGGGCAATAAGCAATCGAATTTTTTGCTACAACTGACGAGGTCTTAGGTCAGAAGCTCCGAGAGTTTATCTTTTTCACTCTAGGGCTCACTTCATTTTTTGAAGCACATTTATCATTTTAATATTTGAGTTTTATTTTCCTCAAAGCCCACCCAAGCCAATCAGAATGAAATAAAAAAAAAAATTAAAATGGAATGAAAAATAAAAATCCCCGATTTATTGACCATTACCTCAATTGGAGCAATAAAGCATTCCCGCGGGCAATCCAATTGGAAGAAAGTACAATTCGATTTTCTTTTCCTTTTTTTTTTTTGCTTCAACTAAGCAAAAGAAAAAAAGATTCTATTCAAAAAGTGGCCATCACAAACTCATCTGTTGGAATGAATTTTCTTCTTTGTGATAACTGATTGAATTCCCTTGGCACCTAAGTGATGCTTTCTGATAAGCATAAGCTCGTTCATTGGTACCTTCTACTATTAAAATCGAAGTGAATTAAATTGGGAACTGCTGGTGTGGAATATTCGATTAGGGAGTTGAACATCGAAATGAAATTAGCGTCTTTGTTTGTGATCATTATTGAAAGAGAAATTACACAAAATTATTTAAATTAATTATTTTGATGGGATTGTTGTTGTTGGAAGGAGCAGTTTAAGATGATGCTAGTAATGGGTTTGGGTTCTCAACTGATGTATACTTTTACTCTTGTTTCTGCTCGATAATGATGTCTGGCCTGGGGTGGGTGTGGCCCGAGTGGTTTAAACGACTTGCTTCAAAGGGAATAATATTAATGGAATTATATTTGAATGTATTATATTGTTATTAAAGGGATTTAATTGTCTTGAGCAATAAGTAAATATTGTAGGCTTGATTTTACTGAATTTGTAGTGGTTAAACAGCTAAAAA
Organism: Melanostoma mellinum; assembly: GCA_914767635.1. Taxonomy (NCBI): domain Eukaryota; kingdom Metazoa; phylum Arthropoda; class Insecta; order Diptera; family Syrphidae; genus Melanostoma; species Melanostoma mellinum. Next base: position 53,114,860 of record OU612059.1, on the reverse strand, counting down.
AATCGGAGCTACACACGGTTTTTCGATTATTCCATGTCTAAGGCTAACCATTTATATATTTTTCATTTTTTTGTTCCAGGACGCTTTTGTTAAGTCTTTTTGAAGAGGTTGCCTGGAGGTCTCCTTTGAAGATGACAATTCGAACTGGGCTGGTCTTGCAACATGGTATACTTGAAGTTAAAACTCCCATGAATCTTCATTGACCATTAAACCCATTGTTGCTGCTTCTGTTTCTGTGTAGGCGAGTAATTGTGCAGACTTTTGAAAGATTGTTTCTCTGGTGTATCAAGTATGATGGTGAAGAAATTGTATGACGCCTCGTCAAAAGCCTTTTTCAACATCAAAGGCTCGGTGAGCCGACCTTGACGGAGCAGCGTGAATTCTTCAAAGTCATCCTGCATAGTCTTACGAGTTTTGCAGGGATCCTGAAACAAGACATGACTCTGTACAGCTCGTCTCTGCAAATACTGTCATACGCGGCCTTGAAATCGATAAAAAGATGAAGTATATCGATATTATATTCTCGAGTTTTTTTCCAAATCTGCCGTAATGTGAAAATTCGGTCGATTGAGGACAAAATCTTATATGCGACGTTAAGAAGGCTTGTTCTTCTATAATTGGCGAAATTGTTAGGAACTTCCTTTTTTTGGATCATGGATATGATACTTAGGTTCCATTCATCGGACCTGATTTCTTCTGATATCATGCAGATCAGTTAGTGCGTGCTCCTTCCAAACTGGTCTCCAGCTGCGTTGAAAAGATCGGTATCAAGGCCATCAACTACATTGCAGTCTTGTTTGATCTAATTTTGCATATGGCAAGCTTAACTGTTTTTGACTTTTAATACGACAGACACGCATTGGTTATCCGAAAGCCTAGTTATTTTGCCTAGTCGGTTTCCTAATACCAGCTCAATGATCTTTAAAGTGTATGATACCACCTTATTTGAACTGTAAATATTGCAATATCGTGTATCTCCTTTTCTTCGTACCTACTTTAGTAGAATGCAACTTTCAATATATTGCTTTGGCAGACTATCACTTCTTATAAGCTTGGTGATGAGAATCGTGAGCCTTCTTAGCCCGATGTCCCCCATTTTTTTTTCCAAAATCTATTTTGGTATCTCACCTGGGTCAGCGGCTTTGCTTTTTTGGAGTTCTTAACTGCCTAACTAACTTCTTCGACTGTGATAACGGGTATTTGCGTGAAGTATTTGCTTTTTGGAAAGTGCATCATTTTGCTACAGAAATCTATCTCCATCCCAAGAAGCTGTCTTCTATCATAATTATTGAAATTCGGCGAAGGAAACTTCTGACCAGTTCTCCTGTTTTGATGATGGTTCCGTCTCTGTTGAAGTTGTTTTGTTGTATTTCCTGAATAGATTGGTTTGCATCGCCAGGCAGAGCAGAGATTCTTTAAAGCTAACGAAGTATCGTATTTCGTGCTTAGAGTTGGATGTACGTTTCTTTCTTACAGCTTTTGTTTTCTCTTTCGAGGTGACTTTTTTTCTTTTATTTGGTTTTTGAGTGGTCAACACTCTTGAAAGCCACTTCCTGTTTACTTATCACTGCTTTTGCCTCACATTCGACCACCATGTTTCTTTGACTTGTTGGTAATGGTACTGTGCTCCATTCATTTTGAGCTGATGTGCTGACCAGATTAATTTGTAAGTTCTGAAGGAAATGCCAGTTTTTTGTGTTGTCCAAATTATACCAATTAATTCTCTTGTCTAAATTATAACGAGAATCTTCAGAAACATACCTATTCAAATTATTCATATCCAATACAAAGTAGTGAATACTAAGCGGCTAAAGTTCGATGAAGCCTATTCTAACTCCAGAAGCTAAGTCAATAGGTAATACTGTTGTAAAGGGGTTTTCAAAAGGACGCTACAAAAGTAGAGCAACAGAAAAGCAAACGACGCCATATTTCTTGCCACTCTTTCAACATTTCTCTTCAGTAAGGTTTGCCATTTCAAGATGGACAGAAATACCAGCCAACAACCAGTCGAAATTATTTAAATTTACTACCGAACTTCAGAGTCAGTGGTCTCAACGTTAAGAGCGCTACGTCCAATTTACCATGAAGCTCATTTCTGGCTGAATGGCTTCGTCAATAAACAAAATATGCGTCAAAAAATTGGACAGGCACCAATCCACACGTACTCCATGACCCGTGAGTCATCATTCCATCCCGACAAAATTACGGTTTGGTTTATAAGCTGGCGGCGTCATTGGTCCGTACTTCTTCCGTGATGATCAGGACTGGCACTTTACTGTGCATGGGGATCGCTACCGTTCAATGATTGTCCCCAATTGGATGATATGGACTTGGAGGACATGTGGTTCCAACAGGACGGCGGCGCCACAAGCCACACAGCGAATGTCACAATCAATTTATTGGAAACCAAGTTTGGAGAACGTGTTATCTCACGAAATGGTTCAGTCGCTTGGCCGCCTCGGTTGTGTGATTTGACGCCGCTAGACTATTTACTGTGGGGCTACGTCAAGTCTATGGTCTATGCCAAAAAGCCAGCGACGATTGATGAATTTCGTACGAATACCGAACGTGAAAATGCAGCAGTGTCGGCCGATTTATGATGGAAACCCGTCGAAAATTGGGTTCAGCGTCTGAACTTCTGCAAGCGTGCCCGTGGTGGCCATGCGAAAGAAATCTAGTTCCATACATAATGGCATTAAACGTACTTTCACAGAAGTAAAGAATTTAATTAAAATCCAAAACCATTTTTGGTTTATTAAAAAAAAAATTTTTGTAGTGCTCTCATTGAAAAACCCGATATTTGGGGTTCGGAAAACCCAAGAATTTCTGTTGAAAACTCTATAAATTCTCATAGAGTGCGGTTTTAAGTCTGACGTTAATATTGGACGATATTCTTCGTGAATTTAGCTGCCATGGGGATTGGACTACACTGTCGAACGATGATTAATGATTAGTTATGGTTGTAATCAAAATATTTATTTTTGCTACCGACTTTTATTTTATTTTATTTCCAACAAAATGGCACTACATGCATCACAAGGGAGGATACCTTCGTTTTTCTGCATGAAAAGTTTTCCGAATGTCTGATTTTTTAAAGAGGCGACCAAAATTAGCCTGAAACATTTTATGATCTAACGGCTTTAAAATTTATTTTTAAACTTCGTGAAAGATAAGGGTGTGCCAAGACTCCATAGCCGAAGGAGTTCCCAAAATGTGCGAACAGGTGATGAAAAATTTTCTGAAAAGAATATTTTCCTGCAAGCGCAGTGGTGTCATTCCGTTACTTTTCAAACCATTATCGTTCAATCGTCTATCGTAGATTGCGTCGTCAAAAGATTTATATAATATTGCTTTCAGTGGTTGGTGGAAAGCTATTTTACTATCGTCTTACAGATTTTGGCATCTTTATCATGGTCTTAAACACTGCCTACAATTCAGACGATAGTCGAATAAAACGTTACAGAATCCAGCCCCAGGAGTCTTACCTTTCTTTTTTACAAAAAAATTATCAATCGATGAATTCCTAAAAAAAGAAGGATTTGGTGATTAACACTTTCATGAATGGTATATGGATCTTCAGCCATTTGCCTGATATCGCTTTTCATTATTAGATAAGCTAAGGTCTTCTCTTTACAATGAAAAAAGGATGAAATGATTTTCCTTAAAATTTAAAAATCAAAATGAAACCTCTGATTGAAAGACACGTTCTTAGGATTTTTGCTCAGTACCAGCATTGAACAAAGGCAAGTCTTTTGGAGTATTAATCGCACTGATTATTTGATATTTTTTAAGGGCATTTCGAATAATTTATTTCTGTATCACCTTAATGAAGAGCGGTGGCTCACATGTAGTATTGGTCAGCACATCTGCCTGTTACGTCTGACGTACAAAGTTCTAATCCCGAAATTTTTGCACGGGTACCGCCTTCGCAAGTAATTGGGACGTTCATCGGGGGTAGTTAATTACACACCGCCATGAAAAACACTTTTAACTTAGCCGTTCGGAATCGACATACGATTGAAGACCTTGGAAATGAGTTAGCCATTGAAGTTTCTACAGATTCGTTGTCCCACCATATTTATTTTTATTAATACACAACGAAAAAACTTCTCATTTTGAAGTTAAATGAAATTATGACGTGACGTATGGTGCGTCTAAACTAACTTCCGATTCGTTAACAACTGCAAGGATAAATATCCCTGTTCATAGCACATGTGCTTTAAATTGATGTTAGGATTCTGTGCAGATATTTCAAAATTTCCACTCGCTGTCTCTTTTTTTTTCTCTCTCATTTAATCTTCAAATAGTTTGTTCAGATACAGTGCCAGCATAAAGGTGTTGGAAAGTGCTTTACAAAACGTTGATTTATTTTGTCTGATTGCACCACAATAACGTAAAACGAAATATGTGTAAAAATTACTTGTATCCTTTCAAATATTTCATTTTGTTCTTTTTACTTTTTTCTAGGCGAGCATCCAGCGGCAATGCATCATGGGGGTGTTTCACCCAACTGCAAACTGTCACATGCACTACTACTCCTTTTGTTGTCGCTGGCAATTACATCTCGATTTCACCACAAGATTCGATGGAAAAATTCCACAAACTTGGCGAGTACATAGCCCGTAAAGGAATTGTCACTGTAAAATTTACTATCCTGTTATCATAAATTTAGTTTAAGAAAATAAAAGGAGCAACAACAACCAAAACACAAAACAAAAAACAAATAGGAAATAGAAATTCACAAAATGAATAATTTATATATTCTATGTAGCAGCGCTAAGACAAAATCTTTATCGTACGTATAATATATTTTTTAAATTTAAGTTGTAAGTACTTTTTTATAAATTAAATGTAATTTAAAATAATATACAACAAACCAAGAAACACGTAATAACAAAAAAAGGAAGGAAGGAATTAAACCATTTATTGATTTACCGATTTACAAACAAAACTTCAAAAATATATAATTGTATAGTAAAAATCTTCTATGTCCTCTCTCTCTCTCACAAAAAATAATATTTAAAAATAATCTAAAAATATATTATGTTTGTTAAAGTATCCAATTACATTTATGGAATCGGAAATGTAAAATAAAAGCCTAAAAGTTAAGTGTGTGTAAATTAAGTTAACTATTATTTGAAAATGTAACTAAGAGAAATTATTCCGAGAAAAACAAAAGATATATTTAGACATAAATATTTGCATACTAGGCGTTACTGTACGTATGAAATTATTAATAGTTTAATTTAGTAAAACGTTTTCGTTTGTATATCATATATGCAAATCTAAATTTTTAACAATTATAATTAAATTAAATCAAAGTTTATTGAACAAACATAAATTATACAAAGAAATATCTAATGTTATTGATAAGATAGTTTTAATAAAAAGGAAAAGACATAAGGAGAAGAACACTAGTTGAGACGTTGCGTCGCATGCTCTGTGAAAGTGTGGCATGTGCAAGTATGTGGTGGTCGACTTGTAAAGGAGGCCAATTTAATTGACATCTAGGCTAATTGATCGTTTAGAAACTAAGAGTAAACTAAATAATTGTTTTTAATTGATAAAACTAAAATAAAAGAGATTAACAAACATTAAAATTAAAAATGTTCTCTATTTGATCTTCGAATTTGTATAAGAAAAGTAAGTATGGGAGGAAATGTGTGGTATGCATAGAACACAGTTAATGTGACGTTGACCATCAAAACGGTGCTAATGTCACTTTTTTCAAGATATTGAGTGTGATTCTAATAATCGAAGTGCGTCTCTCTTTCATAAGACCTTCAGTACATTCAGATGCATAAAAACTAGCAGACAAGCAGGCGTGGATCCAGGATTTTGATAAGGGGGGAAGCAGTTTTCCTTCCTTTTCAATGATTTGCAGCTCTTATTAACTCAATTAAATATAAGAATACATTTTTTGTTTAAAGAATTAGAGAAAAGAATTAAAAAATAAGCTACATTAATTTAAAACAGTTAATTAATTCGTAAGCTTTGCAAGGATTAAAAGAAAATTGTGTATAAAGCCAAACAATTCCTTATTGCATTTATCCATCAACTCAAGAGCAGTAACGGAGAGATGGTTGTTCTGCTCCTTTTCCGTTAACCATATTTCCCGCCACAACACAAGCTCATCTTTGTATTTTCCGGAGTGAAAATTGTAAGTTTAAAAACATCTAAGGTTTCCGATCGAAATCTTTCATGCAAATCGGTCAGAACAAAGTCACGTTGAGGTGCAGATAACGAGATTCTGTATTATACCTTAGCTGAATTAGTGTCAACATTAGCTCAGTGAATTTGGCGTCCACTACGAGGAGTTCTCAACTCAACATTCAACTGATCACATAAACTCATGCTCAGATGCTGAGGAAACTGGTATCTATGGCGACCTTGAAGAACGGAAATCGTGATTGCAGCATTGCGCTGCTCTTTGGGTAGTAGATTTAGGTTTAGATTGTAGTAACTTCCTCAAGGGCTGTGTTAAAGACAACACATCTCTCAAACACAAAACTGATACAATAAACTGTGAATTGCATAAAGATGCTATGAGTAAGGAAGCCTTAGATCCGGATGAGGCCATCTTGGATGATGACCACTTTATAGTGGAAGATGCTCAAGAGAAGGTAGAGACTGTGGGTACTGTTTTCGAGTGAGTATATAAGGTGAATGAGTGCATTCGCCCGAATTACGACCTTGAGAACGGAGCCTTCGTTCGACACTTCTATCTTAGAGACGAGATCTCGCATTGGCGATCCGAGAATCCTGGCTTCACTAGGTTCAATGAAGACCGACTTGCAAATGCAGTCATCGCCCAGCGAAAGAGGGATAACACCCTGTTCGTTTCTAAGATGGACCTCTTGGACATCTTTCACAAAATAAAGGAAAAGAAGTCAGCAGGAGTCGACGGCATATCCAATGTTGTGCTGCGAAACCTCCCTTCGGAAGCGGTGGACATATACACCACGTTGTTCAACAATGCGATGAATAATGCATATTATCCAGTGCGTTGGAAGACGGCATCCTCTCCTTAAAAAAGGTAAGGATGGTTCCAATCCAGCAAATCTCCGGTCAATTAGTCTTCTTCCAAGTATCAGCAAAGTATTCGAGAAAGTTCTCAATAGAGCTCTGTTCACATGGGCTGAGGACAAACATATTATTCCAGAAAATCAGTTCGGTTTTAAGGCGGGCCATGATACCATACATGCCGCGTCTAAACTAGTATCAGATATTCAATGGAACAAAGCTAAAAAGCAGTGTACGGGTGCATGTCTGGTTGACTTGGAGAAGGCATTCGACACCGTTTGGTTAGACGGTCTTTTCTATAAGTTGATCAGATATGGCATGAGTAAACCACTACTATATATTCTTAATGAAATGCTTCATGGTAGAACGTTTGTTGTGAAAAGTTGCAATATAACTTCTACCAGAACTTTTAAAATACAGAACGGTCTACAACAGGGAGCGGTGAATTCGCCTATTTTGTTTAGCATCACCGGCGATCTAATTGGTTCTCTTCACCATGCTATAGCGTACGCAGACGACCTAATAGCGTACAGAACAGGTCCAAAGATCAGAACACTTTTGCAGCGTGACTTCGATAAGATCCAGCAATATTGCGATGACTGGAAGTTGAAAATAAACTTTCAGAAATCAGAAACAATTGTGTTTAGAACCCCGTTGGCTCGGGCCTCATGGGATACGAGAAAGAACTGGCGCAAGCTGGTGATCGTTAATCTAGATGGCCACCCACTGCCAAGCAAAGTAGTAGTCTAATACCTCGGCCTCTGGCTAGATCAGTATCTATATTTTAACAAACATATGGATGCGGCTCTGGCCAGGGCTAGAGGAGCTTTTGCTCTGACAAGACGACTGTTTCACAGCAGACAACTTGACAGCAGGGTGAAAGTGATTTGCTACATGGCCCTCATAAGGCCAATGATTGTCTATGGGTGCCCTGAGTGGTTCAATGGTACAGCGTCTCAAATAGAAAAGATTCGGGTGTTTGAGAGACAGTGTCTGCGTACCTGTCTTGGATTGCACAGAACACCAGAGTCGTAGTACAAAAAATATTATCCTAATGAGGTCCTTTACAACGGGGCTCAAATAAACAGGATCGACAACTTCGTAATAAAACTGACTCGTGGTCACACTGCAAGAGCGATGGCCTCGACCAATGGCCTGATATTTGGGGCTTATTACCCTAACAGAGAGTATATGGAAAGAACACGCTTCAGTGGATTTGTCCCTCCGGAGGCTTTCCTCTATTTTGATATGGAAGGGCTGATTCAGAATAGATTGGCGGTTCCGCTAATCTACAACGTCTGCCGTAAGTCCGTGGAATGACGGCTCCTTTATAACCGAGACGTCACCGCAGTAGGCGGAGACGTTGAAGAGCTCCTTCGGTTCAGTAGGGTGGTCTCAGATCGCGATCGTTGTGACGTTGTTAAAACGCTGAAAATAGTATATGTTGCTATGGAGCTTTTTTCATTTTGCTCACAAAGAACAGTGAGATAACAGGAATGTTTTGATGGCATCGAATGAAGCGTAGTTTTTCATCTTCTTTATGCCCGGCTGCACTTAGTCCGTTAAGAGATCTTACATTCCACGTGCAAGTCTGGAGGTTTTTGTCCTTTTTTCGTTTGCTTATGTCGCCATTTTTTAAATCATTATCGTTATCCGAGGCTTTTGGTTGTTTCGGAACCATATGTTTTTTTCGTGGTTGGGTAGTTAACCCCTGGCACAACCCCCAACCTGGAGTGCCAGTTCTTTTGGGATCCCTTCGGACATAAGGAGCTGGAATATCCAGTATCAGTACCCTGCTGCAGGAGTGTGAGTGCTGCCTTTGACTCACCAGGAGTTCATCCGCCAACATCTCTATACTTCAATACCCTGTCTTAGTATTGAAAGACCCTGAAAGACCTTTCTGTTATTCGAATTCATCCGCTGGGACATTTCCGAAAAGCGGTAGACTACTGAGATTCGGACAGTCAGTAATTACGAATTTAATTACTCGCAGAGCATTATTGTGTTGAACACAATTCTTTTATTCCGCATTCCTTTGTCAACACTCGCACTTACTAGTTTAGCAGGTCATCTCCGGACGAAGCATCCCAGTGCCCAGTGGCTACCGCGTGGAGGTGTTGTAAGCACAATTGACGTGTACTATAAGTTGCAACCTATGAGCGCTGCCAAGTTGACACCAGTCAGAACCTTCCCGAATAGTACCCGCCCAACCACCAAGACAGCAACTATAGATTAGATTAGATTAGATTAGATTAGATTTTTATTTCCATAAATAATATTTACATTATCCATTATACAATAAATATCTTTAAAGCATGGCTTTTTGCCGTCTGCCTGATTGACAACTTATTATGTTTACAAACATTTACTTTTCTTCTTTTTTTTTTTCTAATTTAATTCTTTTTATATATATTTAACATAAAAGTTTAAAAATTTTCATTTATAATTCTGCTTCTATACGCTAATGCTATCTTACAATATTGGAATATTACCGGAACTTCAATTTCATTTAAATATTGTATTAAAAGCTCATTAGATAAGAAATCACTTCCAAATATCTGTCTTCTCGTTTCTCGCAATACAGGGCATCTACCAATAAAATGAAATATGTCCTCTCGTTCTCTCATGTTACACATTTCACACTGCAAGGGTAAATCTTCACGATGCGGAATGAAATTGAGATTAAGGAGTTCACCTCGTATTCTAAATATCGTCGAAATTTGCTCAGTCGTGTATTCATCACGGAAGTAATTCCTATGGTTAAGGTTGTGGTTCAGTCTACTGTATAACATCCTGTAAATGGAACTTTCTGCTTCAGCTGCAAACACAGCTCTATAACGATCATCAACGTTAGAAATGAGCTGATACAAGGACGGCTTCCACGTTCTGTAATTATCTGTCGCAAGTTCTATATTTGCTTCTTCCGCTAATTCCGTCCAATCTCTAAACCAACCTGATTTGTTATTGATAGTTTGCAGTGCTGCTTTTTTCGGGAGACGTTCATCACTCATTTCCAGGACATTACATATGTAATCAACTTGTAGCTTTAAAGTCTTAATAAATACGGGAGAGATACCAGTTTCTAGCATTATCATGTAGTTAGGGGCATTTGATGGCAGTCGAAATATCCTCTTGATATAAAACCGGAGGAGTTGCTCCGCGATTTCATATTTCTTACTACCCCAAATTTGAGCTGCATACAGCATTGTGGATTCTGCTACCGCTTCAAATATTTTGAATTTACTGCTGTGGGCTATATGTCTGTTATTAAATATTTTAGTCCATGCAATGTTGATGGTGGTTTTTGCTTTTTGTAATTTTTCTTTGAGATGTTTCTCCATGTTGTTATTTTTGGTAATAATCACACCTAAATATTTATATTCATTTACTACTTCTATTCTCTCATTGTTAAAAGTCCAACGTTCCCGTCCACTTGCTCTTCCTCCACCTCCTCGGAATATCATAACCTTCGATTTCTCTAAATTGACAACTAATTTCCATGTTTTACAATATTCGCTAAGTTTGTTGATCATCAGTTGCAGAGACTCTGGCGAGTATGCAAATAGAACTATATCGTCCGCGAAAAGGAGGGCCTTTATGAGCGTTCCCGCATATTCAACTCCTCCCGGCAAACAATCGGTGACATCATCGATAAAAAGCGCAAATAAACTTGGGCTAAGCATGCAGCCTTGCCTTACACCTGTCCTCGTTTCGAACCATTTTGAAATGTTTTCACCATCCCACACAGCTGATTTGGTTTCCAGGTACAGATTTTGAAGAACACGCCCAAATTTAAATGACATTCCCATGCCATACATCTTGTACATTAATGCATATCTGTCAATCGTATCGAAAGCCGCTTTGAAATCGACAAAAAAAACATATAATTTCTTTTTCTGGGTTAAGAATGAATCAGCAATACTTCTCAGGATAAAGATGTTATCTATAGTTGAATATCCTTGTCTGAATCCAGCTTGGAATTCCTTGATAAGATTGTTAGACTCTATCCACAATCTGAGCCGGTTTTGCAGTATAGATGTGAATATTTTGTATGATGAGTTGAGAAACGAAATTCCTCTATAATTAGCAGGATCCATCGTGTTGCCTTTTTTATAAATAGGAAAGATGAGGGCCTCCTTGAATTCTGGTGGTATTATGCCGTAGTCCATTATGTTATTAAATACGTTTAATAACTTGTTAACGAGCCCTTCTGTACCATACTTATAAAATTCTGACGGTATTCTATCAGAACCGGCTGCTTTTCCATCCTTCAGACTTCTTATGGCTGCAGATACCTCTTCAGACAAGATGCGTTGGTCCAGAAGTTCATCGTGGAAAGCAGGCTGTGCAAATAGTACCCTATCCTGCGACAGAGACATGTGATTCAATAGTTGAGAATAATGCATTTCCAAGGTGTCACAATTTAGACTTCGATTGATGACATATATCTTGCCGTTAATTTTTTGAGCTTTCTTCCAGAACTCACGACTATTTTTGCAACTAGCTAGACTCTTGGCTTCATTCTCATAGTAAATAACCTGTTTCTGCTTACACATCGCCTTGAATTTTCGGTTATGTTGCAAATATATTTGTTTCGCTGACTCATCATTCGATCTCAGATACCGATTTAACCAAACGTAAGATTTTTTCCTCAAATTCATACAGGATGAATCAAACCATGGCTCCTTAAACAAACCGCTTCTGTTGTACTGGTTACAATCCGGTGCCGCTGTCTTGATACAATCCTCAATGCTCTTCAGATCGCGACATTCTTGTGAATTCAGCACTAAATCCAATTTCAACCTGTAGGTAGCTACCTTGGACGCATTCCATTGAAGTTTTGGCATGAGCTTTAGTTTCACGTTTTCATCATTTTCGATGTCTCCGATGTTGCAAGAAATGACAACTGGCATGTGATCTGAGTAAGGTACTTGCTCCACTTCAAAATCAGTAATCAAGGAATTCCAGTTCCCTCCTACCAGACCGTAGTCGATGATTGAGCTTCCCTGTTTTCCAACAAAAGTAAATTCACCATGTTTGTCCGCTTCACTGGTACCATTAAGGATTCGAAGACCAATGGAGTTACATAATTCCAATAACTGATTCCCCCTACTATTTTTAATTGGGTCCTTTGAATGTCTGCAATAACTTCTCATCTCGTTCTCCACTCCTCCTGATGTACCCACTCTTGCATTTAGATCTCCAACAACTAGCAGATTTGAAATTGCTCCACACATCATAAAATCTTTAATTCTATTGAAATCTGTTTCCCAATTACTGCAATTAACATAATATGGCAGAATACGAAACACTTCCTCATCTATTTTTAGATCTAGACACCAAATATCATCAAAGATTTTGAATTCAAAGCCATTATTTCTCAATTCCTTTTTTATTCCAAATATGCATCCACCACTTGCTCTCCCTCTTGCGTGACTTCTTATAGCAGGAACAATTTGAAGCTCGTAGTTCAGGAACTTGTTTACATAACAGGAACTGTTGTCTTCAGTTAAATGTGTTTCGTATAAGAAAATAAGATCAAATTTGTTTATAAAATTAAAAAAATCAATAAATAAATTCTTATTACTAAGGCCGGATATGTTGTATGATAAGAGTTTAATTTTTTTACTACAATTTTGAATTTCAACATTTTTTACTTTTCTAAATATACAATTAGATTGGCAGACGGCATTAATATTAAAATAAGTTACTAGGCCTCATAACAGTTTGAGCACCCTTTGAAGAAGCACTGGAATTTGCATTCATTTGATCTCGAACGCACCCATTACTTCTGTCATCCAGCATTTGACTTAACAATGACATTCCACACTCGCCGTCACATATTAAATTGTTTTCGGAGTCATAAAAAAATGTTTTATTACCAACGAGCAATGATTGTCCGCGGAGTTGAGTTTTTAATGATTTGTTTTTCTTCCAAATTTCAGTTTTTAGTGTTACTAACTTTTTTCTTCGTGCTCGTGCCGAAGCCGGTAGATCACGGTGAAGGTAGATTCCGGTGTTTCTCAGTGATGTGGAAGCTCTTAAGAGGCGTCTAACATCCTCATTTTTGTTCAGCTTGACGATGACATTTGCTGAGTTGTTATTATTGGATCTCAAGACCCTCGTTGTTGCAATGACGTCTTCGTTGGTTTGCAACAGGTCTAAGCAACATTTTTTTGCCTTTTCACTGGCATCCTCACCTCCCCCTAACGGTAGGTGCATGAAGACATTATTTTCATTGGCCTTCGACTGCAGCATCTCAACCTGGCGCTCCAATGCTCCGCAACGCGCTCCAAAATGTTTTACTTGAGCCTGCAAGTCATCGTTCGCCTTTTTAAGACTTTGAAATTCTTCATGGAACCTCTCAAAATCTACTTTGGTTGGCATATCTTTGAGCTTGTCATCAAGCATTTTTGCCAGGGCTTCCTCGATCAACTTTTTAAGATCCGTAACTTCCATATTACCAACTGCTGTTTTTTTACTAATTCCCGACCCATCATTCCTAGGTGACTCAAGTGCAATTTCTTTATGTGGCCTTTTCTGTGATTGTTGTGTGGATTTACAATAATTCGATGATGGTGGTGTTCGATTCATCTTGGGTACCGTTGCCGATTTTACTTTTAGAGAATTTAGCAATATGAACGATTGAACTCACCAAAATTTTTATGCTACTCGTAAGTACACAATTGAGGCAAATTAATCACAGTATTTTAGCTATTTTTTCCAACTTAAACAGTATAAATAATCGAATTTAACAAGAGCGACCGCAGAGTTACACTGTACTTTTGCACACCAGGGTTGCCAAACTATAGAAAACTACAATTATTAGTGGAGTGCTTTTTTGCCTATGCATTTGATGGTGGTGAAAAGTATATCATTATTGTCTTGAGTCTAACTTCGACGGGTTCGGCTGGTATTTTTTACTTGCGATTATAGGTACTATAAGGCAAGTTTTGCAATCGTGCAAAAAAATATTTTCAGATAACAATTAAACATGACATTACGATGATAGAGAATACGAAAAAGTGGGTCCTGTCATTCTGTCTGTCTGTCTGTTTAAGTGTATGTGAATCTACAGCCTGAACAAATGGACCGATTTTCTTCAAAATTTGCAGTTTCGATCTGTGGAACAGCCTTCAAAGAGGTTTTTAGAATTGGATCTCTTTGTCTTGAAATAACGGTACCTGCCATACAAGTTGTCTGATACAAACGATGTGATAATACTTGCTTGATAATACTTATTTTTTCCGAAAACGGCTCCAACGATTTCTATCCAATTTTCTGTGAAAGATTGATTTTGGATTGTCTTTTCTTAGTGTAAGTAAAAATTATGGATAAAAGCTAAAAACGGTACATTTCATAGTACCGTTATTTTCAGAACCGACTTTCTCGTTAATGACTGACACGATATTGATGAAATTTCGTATTTTAGATGTCTTAAGCTGTTCAAGAAAGACTGCATATCAATGTTTAAAAAAATTCAGTTTTGGGAATTTTTATAAATTTTTTAAAAAAATTTTGATTTTTGAAAATAGCTTCAAAATGATAAATTTGATTTTTTTTTTAATTATTTTTTTTTTTTCAAAAGAACTCCTAGCAAGATCTAAAACTTTGCATACTTGACTTTCAAAAAACAATTTTTCAAAAAAAGTGAAAAATAAAAAACCGGTTTTTAACAAACTTCCAACGATTTTGATGGAATTTTCAGCGTTTATATGTATTAACAACTGCAAAAATGGCGTTTTTCGAATTTAGCTTGAAACCTTTCGAATATTTAATTGAACATTTTTAATGTTTTGCGCGATTTAATTAAATTTTTATAATAATTATAGTTGGCAGCCCTGAAATCACCAAATATATTTAAAACGAATACTTAAACCTTTAACTCAGCCTTTATATTTTGGTATTGTACTTCACACACATTAAAAATGATTTTTCGATGAAATTCCGGATCAACTTGAAGAGTTGCTAGAATCTCCGTTGGCCTTAGTTCTTGCTACGGCAGATGACGATAACACAGCACTCGTATATACGACACGATTCAGGTTGGAATTTTCCAAGAGATCGTCATTAACTTATGAAATACCAAGTAAATCTATTTAATTATTTTCTGCCCTCTTGAACATTGATTATTCCAGGAAGTTCACTACCTCGTTTGATTACATGAGGTAAGTAATTACTGAAGTGAAGTTCAATCAGACGAAGTCATGGAGAGAAGGCTTGAAATCGAAAAGCTTGCAGTTAACAAAAGGACTTCAATTTGCATTTCTGGGAATCCCAGATTTACATTTTCACATGAAGAATATTAAAACAGGAGTGATGACATGTGATGAAAATTCGTTACTTAGATTCTGTCCACAAACGTCGCTGCTCTCGCAAAAGACCCTTAGTTGTGGCATTTATGTTTGCGCCTTTTTTAAATAATCTTTTTTCCCTGATTATCAATTCACTTGATTTCCTATCAACCCGGTAGCAAAAATTTATTAAAAATATCCTGTGAAAAGCTTCCATCCTTTATCATGGAAATTGATTTATTCTCAAATGCTATCGCATCATAAGAGCTATTCAAAAGTATTTCATTGTTCATTTGTATTGTATTCCGTATGTGCGAATCGGAGCGGGTAAAAAAGCCCTTTTATGGCAAAAAAGTTAATGCTTTATGGTTTATACATTTTTGGCGAGAAAAAAAATATATATATATATTTTAATAGCGGGGGTGAAATTGTGAGTAAATTTATTGTTGAACGTGACTGAAGTTTAGCACGAACGGGTGCACCTATTATGGACGTTTATTGCGTGGCAACCTCCATACAGTTAAATGGGCGGCTACACCCAAGTAGCAATACTAAAAACCGTGAACCATTTCTGAAATTTGTCCTTTTTCAGCAAAACAAAAGCGACAATTGCTTTATTTTAGTAGTCCTGCCTTCAAAGGTGTTAAAATCCATGGTAGTCTTTTCAGAGATTGATTTCTTTCCTTTAAAATATTGCTATCGCGATTTGAACAAGGTCAATCGCTTAAAAAAAAATGTAAACGCCCTCAAAAGTGGTGTATACATATAATTCCTCCACCGCCCCATTCCTGCTGAAACCATAGAGAAGTATTAATTCAAAAGCATATAAAACCTTAATCATAAACATTTTATAGCCTCATTCGAGATGTTGGTCGCAGTTTTAATTACATAAAATCGTCCGGTCGTTAAGCTTTGAAAATAAGCTATGTCCTTTAGCTGGCTTGACAAGTTAAACCCCAATTGTACAAAAACAAAAAAAATCCTTGTGCCAATTGTGCCTTAATTTATTCCCTGTGTTTGTCTTTATCTTTCTTCTTTTTTTTTTTCCTCTGTGCCCATTTCCGCATAATCATCCAATTTAATTTTCCGGGTTAAACGTTTTGGATTTTGTTGTTCTACTTCATCTGGCTCTTCGTCCCGCAGCATTTCGTTGCCGTTTCCGTTCGTAGTGGGCGCTCTTAATGTATAGTGCTAATTATTTCTCGTCGTTTTGCAATTTGCAAATATAAACCTCAGTGGCACATGGTTCGGTGTAACACATAGAAATTATCAGACTTAGAGACTGTGTACGTGTAGAAGAACTGGTGTTAGGTATGGGAAAAATAAGACGTAACAAAGAAAGAGTCCTGGAAATGAGATTGCTTAGTTTTTCCACTATGGAACTGCTTGTTAGCCAGAGGGTTGCAATATTTTCGCACGCATACACCTAATTGTCATTTTAAGCATAGAAATACACATCAGGATTCCTTTGAACCACCTGCCACTGGTGTATTGGTATCTTAAATCCATGACAAGAATAAAAGACGCGGAGGATCTTGTCTGTAGTATATGTGAGGTAGGTATACAGTGTTATCAGCCATGCCCACCTTAATCTGATATCATCTTTGTGCGAGCATTTAAACATTCAGCGAGATAAATATGTAATCCGGTTATAATTAGTAAAAGAACAAATTAGAAAGCCTGTCGTGGACACTAGGGACCGGATTAATATTAAAATGAAAATTTATTTAGCTGCAAATGTTTTTGCTTTGTCATTTGGTAAACGGTGTTTCTATGGCACGGGAAGATGCCATTTGATGATATTGAAGTTTGTTTTGGAGGCAGAAAAAGAAAGTGCGAACACACGGCCTTAGATTCATTAAAAGTGGTATTTTATGTTCGTAATTTTAGTCGAATGGTTATGCAATGAAAAAATAAAAATGTAAAACATAACTTTTCTCTGAGATGATTGAGCAAGTATGTCTTACATAATATATTTTTGAAGATTTGACATAACATGAGAAGTGCCTAAAGAAGACCTACATCATTGAAATAGTGGAAAGCTGAACGAGCTAGTTAGTGCACTAGAAAATATGAAAAACAACAAGGCTTGTGGTCTTGATGGGATAGCAGTTGAGTTTTTCAAAAACAGCACTGCAAACTTCCATGAGTTACTCATTATATTTTTTAATAAAGTGTTCTTGCTTGAGGACGTTCCAACTCTTTTTTTTTTAATCTCTCATTTTTTCCAATTTTTGAAAAAGGGGATATTATGTTTAGTTGAAAATTACAGGGGTATCTCCATTTTATGTAGTTTGAGAAAAATCATTGCTCAAATATTATACAATCGCTTATCTAGTTGGATAGAACTTAACAATCGTCTCAGTATCTTTCAGGGAGGCTTTCAGGCTGGACTGTCAACTGTTGATCAAATCTTTGCGGTGGAAACCATAGCTAGAAAAATTTAATTCAAGAAAAAAGAGCTATATGTATTCTTTCTAGATTTTAAAGGTGCTTTCGATACTGTCAACAGAAACTCGCTTATAAATAAGTTGAGTCAGATAGGTGTATCTACAAAGTTTCTGAACGTCTACAAAAGGTTGATTTTGGACACTTCAGCTTCTTTTTGGAACGGCAGCAGAAAGTCAAACTTTTTCGCTACCGAAACCGTAGTACCACAAGGCTGCGTTCTCAGTCCTATTCTATTTGCCCTTTTCATTGATGATATATCGAATAACTTGCCTGGTGGTGTTTCAGTAGGTG
Source organism: Melanostoma mellinum (assembly GCA_914767635.1). Taxonomy (NCBI): domain Eukaryota; kingdom Metazoa; phylum Arthropoda; class Insecta; order Diptera; family Syrphidae; genus Melanostoma; species Melanostoma mellinum. Next base: position 53,096,801 of record OU612059.1, on the reverse strand, counting down.
ATGTACACATAAAAACCCTCCTCTATGCAGATGACCGAGCGATCTTACCAGATAACCCACTTACACCTCAGCTCCAAATTAATAGACTTAAGAGTTACTGCGACACCTGGGATTTGAACATTTCAATTTCAATTTCAAGTCCGAGAGAAAACTCGCAACTGGCAGGACAACCAATAGAAGATGTTACCGAATTCAAATATTTAGGTTACTTGCTATCTTACAATCTTAATTTGCGATCGCACGTAAAAGAAAAAGTCAGTAAAGCGAAAACAGCGATTAATCTAATGTGGTCAAAATTTTATGGCAACAAAAATGTTGACAATGCATCCAAATTTAAGGTTTTTAACGCTTCTATCAACTCCTGTCTCTGCTATGCAAACCAAGTATTTGGCTATAAGGAAGTGGAAGAATTTGAAAATTTGCAGTTCTTTTTTTTAAACGCATATTCAAACTTCCTACCACGACCCCCACTTATTTTATTGATGTAGAGGCTGGAATCCCACAAATTTACTACAGAAACCTCAAAGCAAATGCGGACTTCATTATTAAAATAATGAGACGCAGAATCTCAAATTTACAGAATCAGCTTCTTAAACTCACCTTAAGATGCAATTTTTCACCTTTCAAAGAATGGTTAGATCTAGCTGCGGAACTAGGTATGGTCCTTAACTTAACTATTGAAAACGTAAACGACTGGCAAGATAAATTTAACGATGGCATCGCACAGGTAGGTCAACGCTTTTATGAAAGTTGGGCGCGTTTGTCTGGATCTAGAAGTCTATAGAACGTTAAATCACTCTCTTGGCGCAAATAACTATTTCTGTAAAAATTTGACAACATATGAAATCAGCACAATTTCTAAAATGAGAACGGAGACACTTTGCCTCGTTTTTATGCCTGACAGACCGGATCTAACAGTGTTATGCAGTCTCTGTAACCTCAATATCCGCGAAGACATTTTCAACATCCTTGCAAAATGCCCAATTTTAATTGAATTTACGAGGTTATTTTTCTCCAAGAGTTTTCTCACATTGCAAGAGGCTTCTGAACTTTTAAACGGCTCTTATGAATTTTTTTAGCTCTCAAACTTTATCTTTAATCAAATTATCTAATATTCAAATATGTATATTATTATATTTAATTTTTTTTTCTTTATATAGCTATATAATCAATCAATCGTCAGACGGCTAATCAATGCCATGCTCTTTTCTTTTATTGAACTTTTATTGTTAATTGTACTTAAGTGGTTAAATAAAGAACTAAATAATAATAATAATAATAATAGCAATAATAATAATAATTATAATAATAATAATAATAATAGCAATAATAATAATAATTATAATAATAATAGTGGAAAATAACACAAACAAATTTTCATTCATTTAGAAGAGGAAAAATCCTTGTTTTGTGTGTTTTTGTTTAAGTTGATAAATAAAACAAAATGCATGTAAATATCTTGCCACAGAAAAAAGAAAAAAGAAACAACAATTGACATGTAAGGCAGAAGTGGTTGAAACCCTTAACCATTCATAATTACCAATTTTTTTTGTAGATGAAACATTTCTGTAAAAATTTTGCTTAAATATAGAGCAATGCTTAGTTTTATAATTTATTCATACTTTTAGTTAGATTTCAATAAATATGATATCGAAGGAAAGGACGAACCATCACCTCGATTACTTCACCGGAGCACAATGATGGATCAAATGTTGCCCAGTGTTGATCAGAAGCTACACGACGACGAGATCATCATAATTGAGAATATTTTATGCATGCAAGAGGCATTTGAAGTACGTAAAGGTGGGTATTTTGGGAAGAATATGGCTCTGTATTGATCATTGAACTTATACCAGGATCTATGAAAAATGGCGAAACAACTTATGTGATGGCGACATCAGAAATCGTCCGAGGTCCGTCGGATGAATTGACAAGTATATTATTTTTTGTGATTAAGAACCCCCTAGGCTGAAAGGAGATTTCTGAACCAACTTGCTCGTCCATTCTACTGAATTAGTGACAACATTTGGCGATGCACTACAAAATGAACCATTTCGAGCCCAAAATGAATTTAAGGATGCTCTTCAGTGAGAAATTGGAGATGTTACCCAGTTGGACGAAGGAAGTATTCTCAGTGGGTATTTTTTCCTAATGTGGTCCAAGCTAAGAAGCTCACAGAAGAGATGAAATTGCCATTCCTCTGCCTTTTCGTCTTAGCGTCCCTTGCATAAGTCGGGTGTTCTGATGTCTATTCTCATCATATGTGGGTTCCCAACGAGTTGTGACTAGTGAGAGTGACAATCCACAGAGAGAGTTGAGGCCTGCAAAGCTGGAGCAGAAATTCTGATATTTTCTTGGAAATATCTGGCCATTGGTTGCAAGAAACCAAGCATGTGAACCTATTGAAGTTTTTTTTAGAAAATTACGATAGATTCTGTTTTTACTTGCGAATATGGGTCCTGTAATTCGGCATGTATTTCGGTATGTCTGTCTGTCTACCTGTCTATGGATCTGCAGCTTGAACCACTAGCCGATTTCTTTAAGGTCTCGAAATAATGGTTCCTGTGATACCACCAATATGGTAATATGTATGTCTTTCAAAAATAGCTCCAAAGATTTCGATACAGTGCTGTGTGAAGGATAAGTCTAAGGTAATTTTTCTTATGATTTAAAAAATATATTTGGAAAAGTCTAAAACAGTACCCCCCATATTTCAAATGGCTTATACGAATTTGACGTAATATTGTTTTTCAGAAGTCCTAGGTTGCTTTAAAAAAATTGCATATCAATACTTAGAAACTTTAATTTTTGAAAATTTTACTTCATTTCAACCGTTTCCTTGAATTTTTATTTTTTATTTTTTGTCAAACAACTTCGGTCAAGGTCTTAAACTTGGCATACTTGACGTTTAAAAAATTGTTTTGAGCACAAATAAAAAAAAATAGTTTTTTTTTTAAAACTAGTCCAATGATTTTGATAAAATTTTCAATGCTTATATGTCTTAGCAACTGCAATGGCGTTTTTAGATTTTCGCCTAAGACCTTTGGATTATTTAATTATTATTATTATTTTTTTTTTTTCAATATTTAGTGTGATAATTCAGTTTTCTTAATTAACGCGTAGTTGGCAATCCTACACCACCAAATATATTGTGAAGAGCGAGTTGAGAGTTGAGGTGTTTATTTTGGTAGAACTAAAAAACTAAATTTAATTATAAGTATCAAGATCAGTATAAGCTTTCGCGAAAAAAAAAAACAGTAAAAAATCCCCAAACGCCCCAGGAATCCAACTCAATTACGACGAGAAAAAAAAAAACATCAATTAGTTTTAATTAGTCATGAATCAGACAAAAACCGAAAAGCTTACCAAAACGACGATCCGGCAACCGACACACACAACAACTAGGACACGAGCATCATTTGCTTGAGTTTTATAATAAATGTCGCCCCAATCAATACACTCTCTAGTCGACAAAAGACAAAATTGAGATTTTTCTTTCATCGTTGTCTCCGTATGTATTTCTACACTAGAAAAAGCACCTGGTGGGGAGAGTACGATAACTATGGCGACAAAAAATAATAACGGTTTCTGATAGAGGGGTTCAATACAAGCATTTTTTACTATGGGAGGGGGGGGTCTATCTCCCCCCGTTTAGGCGGTAGGGGCAATTTTATAAAAATTGACTTAAAATCTAAAAAAAAATATTGTAGAACAACGGAAAAACTTACAGATACAATTTATACTTTTTATGAAAGCCAGAAACTTGCACTTTATAATAAAATTTAAATGAAGTGGTTTCAATTTATAGTTTTTGAAATAACTGACTTCAAAGTCAAAATTTATGAAAAAAAATTTTAAAAAATCACTTTGAGTACTATGTTTCTCGTGATTACAAATGCCAATAAAAAAAAATTAGATGCAATTAGTTGCTTCAATAAATTTTTTATCAAACGATATAAATTACTTTTTTCTATGTCTTATAGTTTTTGAGATAATTGAAAAATAGTAAAACTATATTTCTTTTTTAAAATCAAAAAATTTTCTAATTTTAAAAGAAACTTTTCATATAAAAATTTTGCACCCCAAAGCTTATGAGCAGCTTAACCCTGCGGAAAAAGGGTTAAAATAATGAGCCCCGCGAAGCGGGCCATGCGGAAAGCTGTTGCATACGGAAATTAATTGCTATTTTCATATTTAGCATGAGCAGCTTAACCCTGCGGAAAAAAGGGTTAAAATAATGATTCCCCGCGAAGCGGGCCATGCGGAAAGCTGTTGCATACGGAAATTAATTGCTATTTTCATATTTAGCATGAGCAGCTTAACCCTGCGGAAAAAGGGTTAAAATAATGAGCCCCGCGAAGCTGGCCATGCGGAAAGCTGTTGCATACGGAAATTAATTGCTACTTTCATATTTAGCATGAGCAGCTTAACCCTGCGGAAAAAGGGTTAAAATAATGAGTCCCCGCGAAGCGGGCCATGCGGAAAGCTGTTGCATACGGAAATTAATTGCTATTTTCATATTTAGCATGAGCAGCTTAACCCTGCGGAAAAAGGGTTAAAATAATGAGCCTCGCGAAGCGGGCCATGTGGAAAGCTGTTGCATACGGAAATTAATTGCTATTTTCATATTTAGCATGAGCAGCTTAACCCTGCGGAAAAAGGGTTAAAATAATGAGCCCCGCGAAGCGAGCCATGCGGAAAGCTGTTGCATACGGAAATTAATTGCTACTTTCATATTTAGCATGAGCAGCTTAACCCTGCGGAAAAAAGGGTTAAAATAATGATTCCCCGCGAAGCGGGCCATGCGGAAAGCTGTTGCATACGGAAATAAATTGCTATTTTCATATTTAGCATGAGCAGCTTAACCCTGCGGAAAAAAGGGTTAAAATAATGAGTCCCCGCGAAGCGGGCCATGCGGAAAGCTGTTGCATACGGAAATTAATTGCTATTTTCATATTTAGCATGAGCAGCTTAACCCTGCGGGAAAAGGGTTAAAATAATGAGCCCCGCGAAGCGGCCCATGCGGAAAGCTGTTGCATACGGAAATTAATTGCTATTTTCATATTTAGCATGAGCAGCTTAACCCTGCGGAAAAAGGGTTGAAATAATGAGCCCCGCGAAGCGGTCCATGCGGAAATCTGTTGCATACGGAAATTAATTGCACATAAGTACCTGTCTTATGAATTTTTATACTTTCACTAGTCTATTTCCTAACATTATTGTAAATTCGTACGTATTTCCATAATTTTTTGAAAATAATGCATACTTCAATAGTTTTACTATTTTTCAATTATCTCAAAAACTATAAGACATATAAAAAAGTAATTTATATCGTTTGATAAAAAATCTATTGAAGCAACTAACTACATCTAATGTTTTTTTATTGGCATTTGTAATCACGAGAAACATAGTACTCAAAGTGATTTTTTAAATTTTTTTTTCGTAAATTTTGACTTTGAAGTCAGTTATTTCAAAAACTATAAATTGAAACCACTTCATTTAAAATTTGTTATAAAGTGCAAGTTTCTGGCTTTCATAAAAAGTATAAATTGTATCTGTAAGTTTTCCCGTTGTTCTACAATATTTTTTTTTAGATTTTAAGTCAATTTTTATAAAATTGCCCCTACCGCCTAAACGGGGGGAGATAGACCCCCCCCTCCCATAGTAAAAAATGCTTGTATTGAACCCCTCCACCAAAAACCGTTATTATTTTTTGTCGCCATAGTTATCGTACTCGTGCCCACCTGGTTAACTAGACCTAGATTTTAGTTAAAATAAGTGATATGTGTACTACACGGAAATAAATTACCTCTTTAGCAACTCTATACTACTTTTGATAAATCTACTCAAAATCCAGTGGTACCCGTGGAGTGATGGTTAGCATGTTCACCTGCTAAACCAGAGGTTCGTGGTTCGAATCCTAGCAGAGGCTTGTCCTGTACGGTTTGTTTGTCTATATTTTTTTTGGTTGTGGCTCTTTTCGAATTAATGTTATTACACTACAATAGTGAGAAATAAGATAAATCTGTAAAAACCCAAAATTAGATTTTTTACTTGTTTTAGATTTTTCCAACTATCATAAAATGTATTGTTTTTAAGTGCACTTATAAATGAGTATTTTTTTTACTGTTGTTTTGTTCATCTGTAAAAAATAAGGAGACTCTTTATTTAACAGGCAGTTTCATAAACCAAAATGACCTCAAAGTCAAAAATTTCCTGGGGGAAGAAATTTGAACAACATTTAAAAGTGAAAATCTGCCACCCCTAAGCCTATAGAAGCATAATTTAAAAAGAATTTCAAAGATTTTTATATTTACAAAAAATTAAGTCTAAAATTAGGTATCTACCATCAGTATTGACAGAGATATCGAACAGGTCAGGGTACACCAAAATTTGATTTTTTTTAAATTGTCAAAAAGTGATGTTAAAGTTGAGAAACGGACTTTTTTGTAGAACAATTTTTTTCAACACGAATCACGGGACACCCTGCTTATTTGATATTTAAATAACGGTAGAGGTCCAAAAGCTTTACAAATATAATTTGTTAAAAAAATACGTATCCGGAACCTTCTTAACAATCCGCCATTTTGACACCTCTTGCGATAGAGTTGAAGAGAAAAAAATATTTTTCTTACACAGACGCGATATACTTAATTGTTTACGTGCCAAGTTTTTGCGACTCTCCATACTTCATTATTTATTAAATTTCATTAAAATTCAAACTTTTTTTCTGAGTTTTTTGAATGTTTTTAAATAGCTTCTAAGAAAATTCATGTAAAAATATTAATTGCTTCTTTTCGACAATTCAAAAAATTGGTAAAAGAAGAACGTTATTTTATCAGGCCACTGTAGAAGAAGGAACTGCAATAATTCTTTTCACCACGCTTACGTCTGCACGTGAAGACTGCATACACATTTATTTAAGATATTAAAGAATGCATTGGATTAATTGGAATAAGAATGTAGGATACAAAGAAAAAAGAGAATAAAAAAAATCCCAACGAAAAAAGATAGGACTTAATAAAGAGACCATGTTCTCTTTTAAAGATATAATGGACACACCTAGTAATAATGAACTTCGTTAATAACACGTGACGTACGACCCCTCATGTCTTTTTTCTCACTTTGTGGGAACGAAATGCTTGGTTAATATTATACTAAATATTCATTTTGAACATCATGCAATACCCCCATTCTATCACCCAATGATGAAGAGGAAAATCCCACGATGCATTGCCATTCTTGCTAAACGCTCATAGACAAACCTTATCGGAGAATAAGGCGATACGCGGAACTTATAATTATTCAGCATTCTTATAACACTCGCACTAGGTACCACCTACACATGAAGAGTACTCAAGAAAATCCAAAACGCTTACCTAGACAGAAACCATATTTTATTGAAAATGCAACGTGTAAAAAAAAGAGCTATTGCTCTTCACAGAACAAAAGCCCAAAAGAAAAACGAAAAGCGAAAACCAAAAGTGTCATCATTATTTGTCAGAGAACTTCCAAGTTTTTGACGCCGCTGAAATGCGCCCGTTTATCTTACGAATAAAGGACTTCAACTTTCATCAAGACAAAGACGAACAAAACTTTTTTTTTATATATTCATTCCTCAACCTTCTAAACTCTCAACTTTGCTCGTCAACGGAACAAAGTTGTAGAGCAAAAAAAAAAAAAAATGGCGACACACGGCGAAAACTTTCCATCATCGACACCCTGAGTTTGGTCTTTATGAGCGCTTAGCATGCATTATTTTATATCTTTGTTGGCAGTCTTAATGCAGCTTAATGCTTAATATTCACCCTATCTGGATGAGTAAGAAAACTTGATAGAGATACCAAAACAACCGAGCACAACCACGTAAGACAACAAGCACAAAAATGCCTCTACACCACAAAACTTAGCTACTGAGATCAACAATGAATGCTACGCTATTTAGGAACAACACCGTCAAAGACAATAAGCTGCCAACGGTTATGAAGTTTATAAGGGAGGAGGAGACTGGGTTCCACAGCTGCATCTCACTGCATGCACAGGAAGAGTTAAGTTTCTTTTTTTTTTTTGTTGTTGTTCGTTTTTATCGTTAACTTATTTTGTTGGCATTTCGCACTTGTCGGTTCCTTAGTGCAGTGGGAGTCTTTTTTTTTGCTATGGTATCGTACAACTACCGCACGGTGCCGTCCTGAAAACGAACAAAGGAAAATATGATTAATCATGAAGTTTATTGCTTTTGCTCTCGCCGAAGGTGCCTAGTGCTTGTCTCGACTATTGCGGAAATTGAGCTGAGCAACGGCAGTCGTTTGTATACTAGCTACTTGTTGCATGAGACCTGATTAAAAAGGCTTTGAGAAACTGTTTAAATTGCTTGATAATGATGACAAGTGGTGGCAATGGAGAGTTTTTCAAAATCAAGGGCTGAATCTTTAACTTCATTGGAATACGTCTTGGGGTCATTCTTGGTAGTGGGAAGAAAAGGTTTAGCTTGAGTCAATTGAAGTGAAGAAATTAAATTATATAGGGTGGCGCATGGCGCTAGACAAACTCAGCGCCCTACAATATTTTGCCGATTTCGAAAGGCTGTAAGTGAGACAGCGCTTTTTTTTGGAAAAGTCTACACACTTCAACGGATGCTTATTTTTGTCGCTTTGGTCGTGGTAAAGAGTTATAAGAAGAATGATCCATGTTTGCTTCATATTCGGCAAGATTTTAATAGAAACGTTATCTTTAGTCCTACCGCGTCGAGTTGATTTCAAATATTTTCTAAAAAAAAAATAATTGTGCTGCAAAAATTTTTTTTGCACATTGCGGGGTATTTTGGTCTAGAGGCATGAAAATCAGGTCACCCACGTTGGATTTAATACATAATATACTTTCAAGTACATCCGACGAGTTTACCGCAGAAAAAAAAAAAAGATGAGACAACGAGGAGGAGAGGAAGGAGCTTCAATTTCTTTGTAAATTTCGTCGCCCTAATATTGTGTTGCCGTATACGCCATTTTTGAGTTTTTGGGAAATTGGATTTAAAAGTTTGGCAGCCAACTATACGAAAACCAACCGCTGGGATTTTTTGATTTTTTTACACAATATCTATATGGAAATTTTCTATCAAAATTCGCAAGAAGATGGAATGAAATACTAGTTTTTAAAATATTTACAATTCACTAAAAAGTAGGTTTGACGTATACGCCACAAAATCAAAAAGATTTTGCAAACTCATACACGTACGTCAAAAAATGTGCATACGGCATTCTAATTATAATAATAAACTTAGCTATGTATATTAAGTAAAAAAATATAACGTGTTTTTCAATGTTCGAAACGAAAAGAAGTTATTGAGAAGAAAATACATAAGAATGTGGTGAAAAATCGTTTTTAAGCTCGGTGACTTGTGCAGAAAATATTAAGGGCTGTAGACATGATTTAATATTTGTTTTAGGGGACACAAGAATCACTCAATAATGCTAGTGTTTCCACTAGAGGATGTTCAAAGAGTATATCTTTGAGATATTTGAGTTAGATTCCAAATACATATTTTCGACCGGAACTTGCCCTACAGTAATGGGACTCTACTGTGGGGAAGCTTTTCATGTGTTTATGGATTTCCTGTATTTTTTCGAGTGGGCACACTTTTTTAATATTTTTTCCTCTATTGTAGAAATAATGGATGCCAGTTTTGTTAAGATTCTTAAAATGATAGTTTATTGAGATTTAAGAAAAATTTATTTTTATTATCTATACATATAAAATAGGATGTATGTATGTATGTATGTATGTATGTAATGTATGTATGTCCGGGGTAAACTCCTAAACAACCCAATGGATTTTTATGAAATTTTCAGGGTAGACATAGTTTAGTCCAGAGATGGTTCCTGTCAAGGTTTGATCCTCACATTCAAACAGGAACGGTGTTGGAAACGGAAGATTAGAAACTACTCCACAGATTTCGAAAGTTCTTTCAGCACTACTGGGCTAAATTATCTACTTTCATCAGTAACATAAATTATATTTCATCCCTATAATCCCACAGGAACAGAAACGGGAACGAGAATGGGAAGCATAAAATTACTTGACCGATTTCAAGAAATCTTTCAACTCTAGGGTGTAACTATATCCTTGAGTGACATAGATTTATATTTCATTCACATATTTCCACTGAAACTTAGAAACTACTGGACAGATTTCAAAAATTCTTTCAGCATTAGGAACACAATATTAGGGCGACGATTTGTGGGGTTTTATAAGCAGAATGTGAAGAAGTTAACATACGATTAAGAAAATTAGGGTCCTGTGTGTCGAGATTGATATTCTTAGGTTTACCAATGCCTTTTTTCCTCACATTCTGCCACAGAGTTTTACCATCGAAGGATGCATTTTGTCGGTTAGAATACGTCTGCATTTTAGCGGAACGTATCGCAGGAACCACTTTGTTCCGAAAGGAGCAATATATTTTTCGGTTCTCATCCAGACGAAAGCGTTTCCAACGGTTATACGCTAAATTACCTGCATCTATTAATGACATGTGTGTGTCGATGCTATACACTACTTCATCGTTGGACCCGAGCTACTCTGCTCTGGTAGGGTCATCTAGTTAATAAATACTGGTAACTGAATTTTTTATACTGACTGAAGATATCGTCGATGTTGAAAGTCGAAAATAGTGGTCCGAGGAATATGGCATTGCAAAAGTAGTACAAAAAGAGGTAAGCAGAGCGTTTTCCTATCTATTGTCCCTTTAGCTGTTCCCAGTTTCTAAGATAATGACAACCAACATCAAGTTTAATAAATAATATAGGAAGAGTCATCAAAAACACAGTAGAAATTAGTCGACTTCTAAAATGAAACCAATTTTTCTATAAGAAAAAGGCAGCCAGGCAAGCCACAAAACGCTAGCAAATAGAAGTGAGTAAGAAAGACAGCAACTCCATTACTCTTTGTAAGCTATACGAGGATATAAACAGGGAATGAAATCATATTCTCATAAGAAAAATAAAGTTGCTTAAAGGCCCTTGCTTGAGAAATATGAGAATATTCACATTAGAATGAGGTAATGTTTAGTTCATCGTTGACGATAATCAAGAGTTTTGTTCCGCTGAAGTTAGGGTTGTCGTATTTTGCTTGAACCGTGCAAAATTGTAAGTGCAGGTGGCTCCAATCCTGGGCTCTTCGAGAAATCGGGAAATCAGTTTGAAAGGAGCACGTATAAACCAACTTTACTTTCACAAAAAAATATGCCCGACGTTTGATTTATCTCATCGTCAATAGTAAAAAACCCCACAGTTGTGCTATAGTTTAAAAAATTATTTCTTTTCTTACAAGTCAGGTTTTTAAATTAAGTTAATTGGAGGGCGTGGTAAAAAAGAAACCATTGCATTTGCCTGTTTAGGAGCAAAACCGACAAAGTAGTCAAAAAATAAATGAAGAATATTTTCGCTGTTCTCTGTTTACTTTTATTTAAAAAGATGTCGACAAAAATTGGCTTTTTTAAGCTCTCTTTATACGAAGGACTCCTAATGAGTGTAGAACGTTAACAAGCAAAAGCATTGTACAGGGTGTTTTTTAGAGGTATTGAACTTTGAAATGAAATAAAACAAAGACAAATTTTTTTATTGATATGAAATTTACTTCATTCGGAAAACAATCTTCTGGCATTATAGTTTAAATATGATTTCTGGCATATGACCGTTACGGCTTGTACGGACGTAGTCTAATCTGGAGGTATAATTTTCGATGACTTTTCAAACAACAAGTGCACGATTTTGGAGGCCAATTCATGGGTCTGAAATTCGAAACTATGCCGGTCACTAAACGTTTCCTTCAATAAATCAATTGTGGCGCGATCTGTGTGACATGTTGCGCCATCTTGTTGAAACCACAACTTCTGCACATCATGGTAGTTCAGTTGATGAACGAAAAAATCAGTAATCATCGCTCTATAGCGATCGCCATTGACTGTAGCGTTCTGGACAGTATCGTTTTTAAAGAAGTACGGACCAATTATTCCACCACGCCATAAAAGAGACCACGCAGTCAGTTTTTCTGGATGTAACAGTGTCTCAACATACACTTGAGGATTATCATTACTCCAAATTCGGCAGTTTTGTTTATTCACGTATCCATTCAACCAAAAGTGAGCTTTATCGTTATACAATATTCGCTTTTGAGAATCGGGATCGACGGCTATGATTTTCAAAATAAATTTGCACAATTTGGAAGCGTTGTTCAGGCGGCAGTCTATACATGATGAAATGCCAAACCAAACTAAGCATAAATCACTTGACAGCTGACAGAATGGACGCCAGTTAAAAAAGTGTTGCCAACTTAGAGTTCTATACCTCTAAAAAAAAAAACACCCGTTATGAATAGAAAATCAAAATTTATATTTCCTTTGTTTATTTCTTCCTTAAGGGCCAACTATAATGCACTTTGCCGAGCTTCCGCCTACTTAAGCGATCGAGCCAATACACTGTTTTATATGATACTAACCATAATAGACTTTCTACTCAGTTTCGTTAAATTTCGCTTACTTTCGCGCAATTAAGCAAGAGCCATTGGAAATTGGATTGGCTCGAACTTACGTAAATGTCAAATTTAAAACGTATCAACCATAGATGAATAAAGAACAAGAGAGAAAACCAACACTTCTCTTGCCACGCAACTTCCAATTGTCGACATTTTGTAGTGTCTGGTGTGGTTTGCCTTGTTGTTGTATCTCCTCTGTGGTATCAACTTAACTCAACTCAGCTCAACGCAAGTTTACATGTTAAGTAGCCAGATTCCTTTATACATAGTTGCTTTTTGTTCAACGAAAACTTTCGGAAATTTTTTATCTGGTTTTTGACACTAGCCTAAGCTCGGCTAAGTGTATTATAGTTGGCCTTGGTTGGTTTTATATTAACGTTGTTTTCAAAACACATTCTATATGCTTATGCCTAAAACACTGGTAGCTTGATCTATGTCTCGGAAAATTACGCCGATTGCACCTCGTTTTTTTATTATTGTAATTTTTTTTTTTTTTTTTTCATTTTTATGCGTTGTCAAAGCCAGCAGAAGTCACAACTATTGAATTTAATTTAGTTTAAACCAAGTAACGCTAGAATGTTACATGAAAAAGTTTCCAGGATCAAAGGCAAAACTCACTAAAAGTGATTTTTCTTTTGACGAGAATGCTCTTAACGGCGATACAACTTTAATCAACATCTTTGAGGTAAAACCAATGATCTAAATCGCTTGTATCCGTGTTATTTTGTTAACTTAAATGTGGTTACTGTGAAAATAGTCAATGTGCTTCAACATTCCCGTCCACTCAAATGTTTTACAAAATTTTTCCACATATATTCAAACCTACATGCTACATCTTAAAACATTTTCAATGTTAACTGGCCTCGCACACGCAACGGTCTTAATGGATTTGAACTTGTTATCAGAATTTTACCCTTTTCATTGGAGACATTAATCATGCTAGGCAGAGTGTGGAAAAAGTTAACAAAAACAAAACAAAACAAAAAAATTGGAAAACAATCAGTGTTAGTGTGTTGTTTTCCAGAGCACGAAAAAAGGGTTTAGTTTGTTTTATTTATTTTTTTTTATTTGTCGGAAGTAAGGAAAAGAAAGGCTTGCCTATGCCTATCTCAAATAAAACAATTAATTACTCGTAAATCAGATTTTCCTCAAAGATCATCAATCACCACAATTGTAATCTTAACCCTTAATCTCTTCTACTGTTGAAATAGGAGGTATTTCTTTTTGTTCTGTTAGCTAGCCAATTATTGTGCTTCTGAAATCAAAATTTCTTTGGAGCGAATATGTATCAAAAAGTCGTTAGTGGGCCATAAAACGAAGACCATGGCAGGAACACCTACATAAGCAATACATGCGCATAGAATCTGCCAAAAGGTGCCGGTGAAAGCAATGTTCAATACAAAAAGCAACTCACTATGAACACACTGGTAAATATCAACAATTTAGTTAAAGCTAATGTGCGATTAATGATTTAGGTGGAGTTGAGAGGTCTCGATGTCTTGGGCAACGAAAGTAACCTCTAATTGATTTTTGTGGAAGATAAACTAGATAGAAAAGAAAAGCCACCCCACAACTAAACTGGAAATATCACATAACATCGATCTTTGTCATGTTCATTGTCTTGTTTCACATGTGAAATGCAAAGCATATTTTCATAAAGCAATAACACAAATAAATATACCTACAAACACCAAAATCAAGAGCACATTTATCCAGAACACTGTCAGAACCTACATACATATCCAAATCCAACCGCGTCATTTTTATATCTTGGGGGATTTTTTGTAGTTTTCATATTGCGCTCAGCCATGAACATGATTTTTGAAGTCACTGCAATGCTCAGTGTTTGGAATCGTAGATAGATGGCAATATCAATACAAAAATCAGTTTCCCGGAAAGTATCCTCAGTTTCAACAGCCATAAATCAAAATAATAACTTTTACGGGAAGCACAAAGTGTAAGCCAGCCAGAGTGTGTAGAAACTGATGGTTTAAGAGCAAACATTGCACTGAAACAAAATCCTTCTATTATGGTTGTAAATGTCTGACACTTTTTGAAAAGACTTTTATTTTATAATCGAATTGGATGTTTTCGCAAATATCTATAAAAAGAGAACAGGAACGCGATGGAAAATCACTGTGAAGTGAATAGGCAAACCTCTTTAAAGAATTGTTAAACTATCATTAGCAAGGAACTTTTTGGACGCATTTTCATAATATCTCAAACGCTTACGAAAGTATAAAATCATATAGCGCGAATTCACATATAAAAAAATAAATAGGGTGGCGCAACAGAGCAAGGAGCCCCTGGGCCTAGCGCATTTCTCACAACCATGCCTTGTGAGGGAATGGAGGGGACCTACAATTTTTCGCCGGTTCCGAACAGCTAATTGAGAATGCGCTTTTCATGGCAATGAATTTACTAACGGAGGACTTGGCAATTCCTCGCGAAAGGCGATACCCGTGGAAAAACATTTTTGCATTTTGCCTCTGCTGGGATTCGAACCTCGAACCTCTGGGTTAACAGGTGGACATGCTAACCATTACGCCACGAATTCACATATTGTCATTTAAAATGTATGACCTTGTAAGCACTTTAATCATGTTTTATAGAAATCGCAAAAAAGACAAACACGCGGCACCTGTTCTGTATTCAAAATATTTACTACTGCAAATGGTTTGGAAATATGGTTTAAAAACGGAACCCCACATAGTGTCTACCGACTTTTTTGATAATGGCTAGCTATCAACATTTCAACGAAATTCTATGTTTTGAAAAACTTTTGTTAATTAAAAAAGATGACTTACATTATATATGGAAAATTTTGTTTAATATTAACAGTTTTGGTTTCGGGCGAGCACTTTTAAGACGAGGTTTTCCTCTTCCACGATTTCCCTGCAATGGGTCCATCCGCTCTACATGACCCAACCATCGCAGCCTCGCGACGCGTACTCTTCTGGCTTTGCCCATGTCGCGGTACAGCTCATACAGCTCGTTGTTGTATCTTCTTCTCCACACATTGTCTTCGCATACGGGACCAAAGATCATTCGGAGAATTTTTCTTTCGATACGAACAAGAGTTTCCACATCCACTCTCGTTAAGGTCCATACTTCCGCGCAGTAAAGCAGGACTGGGATGATCAAGGTCTTATACAGGGTTACCTTGGTTTTTCTGGAGAGGGTTTTGTGTCTCAATTGCCTTTTTAATCCAAAGAAGCAACGGTTGGCAAGAGTTATTCTCCGTTTGATCTCCGCAGTAATGTTGTTGTCCGTGTCTACAGCGGATCCTAGGTAGACGAAGTCCTGTTTCCTCGAAATTATGTTTGTCTATTGCGACGTTTTGTCCAATTCGTCGATGTTCTGTGTGCTTGTTTGATGACAATATAAACTTCGTTTTGCCCTCATTAACCAACAAGCCCATTGTTGCCGCTCTGTTTCAATGCTCGCAAAAGCACCTATGACATCACGCATAAGCGCGTTTGTACAGACTTTTGAAAGATTTTTCCTCTTTTCAACCTTTTCAAATATGATGTTGAAGAAATCGCATGACAGTTTGTCGCCTTGCCTAAAGCCTTTGTCGACATCAAAGGCCACGGTGAGATCTCTACTAACCTTGACGAGGCAGCTTGAACTCTTCAAAGCTATCCTGCATAGTCGTACGAGTTTTGCAGGGATGCTGAAACTATACATGGCTCTGTATAGCGCCTTTCTGTAAATACTGTCATAAGCGGCCTTGAAATCGATAAAAAGATGGTGTTTATCGATATTATATTCTCGAGTTTTTTTCCCAAATCTGCCGTAATGTGAAAATTTGGTCTAGTGTGGATTTTTCTGGTCTAAAACCACATTGATATGGACCTATCAAGTTGTTGACGTGGGGTTTCAGACGTTCACATAGTACAGCAGACAAAATCTTATAAGCGACGTTAAGGTGGCTTATCTCTCTATAATTGGTGCCATTGGGAGGGTCTCCCTTCTTTAGAATCGGGCATACGATACTGAGGTTCCATCCATCGGTCATGCTTTCTTCCGACCATATCATGCAGATCAGCAGGTGCATGCTCCATTCCAACTGGGTTCCATCTGCCTTGAAAAATTCGTCATGAAGGCCATTATGCACCTTCAGCTCAACTTATTCTAGGTCGAGAGGCCAGCATTCTTGATCTTTGTCCAAGGGGAATGGGGCAGTCTGCCTGACAGCGGAATTTGTGTCCACATCGCCGTTAAGCAGTCTGCAGAAGTGATCTTTCCAGATCCTCATAAGCGACTCTTATTCTAAAACTTTGTTTTCCTGCTGGCCTTTACAGGCTTGAGTTCTGGGTTTGCCACCCTGGCAGGATCTTTTTACCTTTTGGTAAGATTTTCGAATCTCGTTCCTGTCATGGCACCTCTCAATTTCCTCAAACGAACGTTTCTCAAACTTCTTCTTTTTTTGAGAATTCGGTATTCTTCCCTTCTTTTTTCCTATAAAATCTCGTTATACTGATCGTAAAAGCAGCCCTTGTATGTTGCTTCAGCATTTGTCGTGCGTTCGTTCGTTCGTTTCGGGGCCCGAATGAAACCCAGATCATCAGAGGCAGCGGTTTTGATGGATTGTTGGCGGCATAGGATTCAGGGATAATTGAAGGGACACTTGATTGGAAAAGGGATTGGCGATTGTAGCTTTCTGACGTTATATTTCTTCACAGCGTTAGTTCGTGCAGGTCGTGAACAAGGTATCCTCATTCGTACCTTGGCTACAAAAAGTTTGCTGTCCGAGTCAAAGTTGGCTCCTCGGAAAGTTCGGACATCTAACACACTTGGTTGACGGTTGATTGATCTGGGGATCACCATGTTGCTTTATGAAAGATGCGCGAAGCCTTTACCACTTACAACAAGATTAAGCACCGCAATAAAATCGATTAGCCTTAGTCCGTTTTCGGATGTTTTTTCATGAACGTTATCTTTGCCGATTGTATTTCCAAAGATCTCCTCCTTCTCTAGTCCTTATCTATTTATTTATCTATCTATCTATCTATCTATCTATCTATATTAGAGTGGTCCTAAAGAAAAAAAAATTTGGGACGCCCCCCAGGTTGGTTCTAAATCAGGAAAAAAAATCCCTAATTTTTTCAAATTTTTATTCCTAGCCTTTGCTGGCCCTATTTGATTAAAAAGTTTTTGTTTTTTCGATCATCCGTTCAAAGACGGTTGCTGTTATAAAAAAATTGTTTATCGACTTTTTGTCAATAACATGATTATAACAAATGAAATAATAAATAAAAAAATCTAAGTTAATGTTATATCATTTAAATTGCCGTAGATATCTTTGAAAAAATAATCCATGTCAAAATGTTGCTTACTTTTGGCAGATTGAGCGAGAAATCAGCCTTTTTTTTAGATTATAAGGAAATGATCTTAATTTTATCAAATATACACGTGGCTGTAGAGTGTTTAGAGACGCTTCATTTGAGCATAATTCGAAGTCTTTCTGTTAATTAGTTGAAAAATTACAGGAAAATAGGGCCAGGAAGGGTTTGAGATAAAAATATGAAAAAATTTAGGAATATTTTTTAAATTTTTTAGAACCGATTTAGTGAAATAAGGACCACTCTAATCTTTATAATAAAAAAAAAATGAATTGCTGTTCGTTAGTCTTGCTTGAACTCGAGAACGGCTGAACGGATTTATCTTGATCTTGAAATGTTTGTGGAGGTCTTGGGAACGTTTAAAAGGTAAGAAAATGTGAAAAAAAAGAATTGGAATATAGTAAAAGCAACAATTTCTTTATTCTTAACTGTAATGAATAGAAAATTAAATTCAAACAATAATTTTGTTTTTTCTTAATCGTTTTTGACAACAAAAAATTAAAATAATAAATAACAAATAAAAAGATTACTTAATTATTTTTATTTATTTGCTGGTAAGAATTTAATTTATTGCCCATGAGTACAATAATAGACAATATTTCATTCTCAAATTCTCACAGGAACGGGAATGGGAAATTCAAATAGTCAATTTATCAAGCTACATTCCTGAAGGCAACCATAATATTTAAAATTTGACAACCAATCATTGTGAGTGAAGATTACCGCTACGTGCGTGAGAATTTTCTGTACTTTTGTGACTCTTTGTGATAGTGACATTCCAGGTAGAGTGCTATTTAAAATAAATTTAATTTTAATTTTTATATTCTGTGATGGTGACAATTTACTACCAATTTAGCAATTTACGATGACACATCGAATACAGCAACATAAACGACACAATGATATTGAAAGAATCTGCAAACTCAATGCTCCTGTGATTCTTGAACGAGCTGCATTCCACTATGATCCGGCAATTGATTACTGAACCAGATTTGCGTAGTCAAGTATCCCACGGAATTTTTAAATTCACTGGAATTGCCTGGACCTCACAATTTGCAGTTAAAAATAGGATCAGTTGTCATCATGCTGCGTAACATTAATAAAACTTGGTTATGCAATGGAACCAGAATGGCTGTAAAAAAGCTGATGAATGACTTCATTGAAACAACAATCATAAAAGAAAAATTCAAAGGAGAGGATATCATGATCCCGCGAATACCAACGGATCTACCATTCGATTTTAAACGGTTACAATTTCCAGAACGTCTGGCCTTTGCAATGACCATAAATAAATCACAAGGACAGTCGTTAGAAGTTTGCGGAATCAACTTGGAGTTTCCTGTTCCGCGCATGGACAATTATACGTCGCAGGCTCGAGCGTCGGAAAACCGTCCTCTTTGTTTATTTACGCACCACAAACAGAACAGAAAATATAGTTTACTAGAGAGCTTTAAACTGACTAACAGACTATATAATAACAATGTGAGTCTGTCAATATCAAATTTAAACCTTATAAATACCTAGTATTTCAGGCAAAATAATGTGCCGAAATAATAATAATATTTCAACCTTCATAAGAAAATGCTTTTTTTATTAAATACGGATCCATTTTGTTTGTTTTCAAATTAATCTATACAAAAGTATAGGTCATTTTTGATACATTTTTCCATTGACTGTGGCGTATACGTACTATTTTTTTTTTTTAAGTTTTATTCTTATCATAAATTGTCACTACTTTCAATACATTTTATATTTTAAGAATCAATGAGAAAAATTTTTGTTGCTGATTGTTGCTGAATCAATTTCGTCTGTATCAATTCAAATTCATTGAACTTATCCCTCAGTGACATAAACTTATTTTTCATTCACATATTTGCACGTGAACGGAAGATTCCATCAGGAAAGGAGTTGGAAATGGAATCTTAGAAACTACTGGACAAATTTCAAAATTTCTTTCGGAACTGGGATGCACAAAGTCCCTCAGTAACTTATAGGACCCTTATGGCACTTTCCATTGGTTTCACTCAGGGAAGCACTCATTTTAAAAACCAATGGAACACCCAAAATTGTTTCAACTCAGTTTAACGTAATTTCTTTTGTGTGAGTGAAACACCTATGGCTTTAAAAAAAAATTTTCCTTGAAGAAACTTTTCTTTTTGACATTTGAGCAACATGTGTTAGTGCTTCTTTGTCGATTCTCATTTCAAATCGAGAATCGGCTGTCACTCCTCAGAATCATGAGAAGCGATCTTTTTGCACCAATGGAACGGTTTGAGAATGCTTCTGGACGCTCCTGGACGGTTCTTTTCGTCCAATGGAAAGTGCCATTACACTACACAAATAGTTTGTGCAAGCATATGTATTTCGTTTTTGTAAGAAACTTTGTGCAAGCTGTTTCAGTAGTGTGTAGCGATGTTGAGTGTTTGCGCAAAGAAAAAAGGACAAAGACCTCTGGATCTTCACGTTTGTACAAACGTATTTGCATAGTGTAGGGGCCCTATTAGCATATATTTCATCCCTTAGGCTTTAAACTACAGGCCCTGCACGTTTGTACAAACGTATTTGCATAGTGTAGGGGCCCTATTAGCGTATATTTCATCCCTTAGGCTTTAAACTACAGGCCGTGCACGTTTGTATAAACGTATTTGCGTAGTGTAGGGGCCCTATTAGCGTATATTTCATCCCTTAGGCTTTAAACTACAGGCCCTGCACGTTTGTACAAACGTATTTGCGTAGTGTAGGTGCCCTATTAGCGTATATTTCATCCTCTAGGCTTTAAACTACAGGCCCGAGCAACGCCCTATTCCAAAAACTCTGTAATCGTTAGAGTGCTTAGTTTCCCCTGAGCAGCATAGACTATATTTCATCCCCATTCTGCCACCAGAATGAAAGCTTGGAGACTTCTTTTCTTAACTTTCAATTTGATAAAAATAGGGCCTGAGCTACGCCGGGCGGGTAAGCTATAGAGGAGCTCGTATAAACAATCTTTGGAGTTCTCGTCTTGCTGTCTTTTGGGGGATTAAGCGCATTTTAGGTTTGAATTGATGAATTTCACAGATGCGGATGGTCATTATACGCTCATTAACTGAATTTTGGTTGATAACCTCATCCGTGAATCTACCTCTAACTACAACTTCGCACCCAAATAAGGGTTGTTTCTGTTGTCTGTAGCATTCACCATAGTATATGACACAGTTTTTCATCTTGTTTGTGCCCGGTCCATTCCATCGCACTTCCTATATGGCGGTTATGTCTGCTTTGCAGCAGTCCAGGGCGTCCTCTTATTTTACAGCTGCACGTAGTCCGTTAAATGATCTTACGTTCCACGTGTAGATCCAGAGGTCTTTGTTCTTTTTTCGTTTGCTTGTGTCATTAACGTTGAAGTCATAATATTTATCCGAGGCTTGTTTTGTCCTTAATCCCACGCCAAACCCCCAACCTAGAGCCCCAGGTCGTTTTGGTATACCCTTGGACGTGAAGGGCCGAATAATTGGGAAGCAAGACCCTGTTACAGGGATATCTTTGTCAGGAGGTCATCCGCCAAAATCTCTACTTCAATATCCTGTCCTAGTATTGAAAGACTCTAAAAATTTGTTCAACCAATTACGTCGGGGTAGCTCATTCCGGGGTTTCTGCTTATTGACTGCTGAAGTTCACCGCTTATTCTGTAAATCGAATACTATTTATGAACTGCTATTAACGAACTAACTCGCCGTTGAGTTTCTTTATCGTATCGTGGCTCGTGGCTTAACAAAAACGACGAACAAATGGAGCTTAACGAGCAGTGGACGCGTGCTGTTTGACTTTCTAAGCGCTAGTGGTGTTTAAAAATATTAAATCATAAATCATCAGCTAGGTTGTGCTCAGTTTCATTTCTTCGATTTCCCGAAACGAACAACCTCCGAATGATGTTTGGCCGCTACAAATCCCGCTGCTAAGCAAATGCTTTCTTAGATCTTAGATGAGAAGAAGACTTTCAAACGTGAAAGAGTGAGTTTTATAATAAGGCGGTGGACTGCCATGTAAAGTAAAAATGAACGAACTGTGATTTCACTCACAAATATTTCGGTTTAATGTCAAAAAATAGATGTCGCTTCAGCCAAGCTTTCAATCGAACTCACGAGCAGTTGACCAAAAGAAGGAAGCAAACAACAACAACAAAAGCATAGCTAAAATATTTTTTGTATACGCCACTGTCTAAAAAAATCGTATAACTTCCATCCCTAAGCACTCCATTTCGCGAAGTAAATGAATTATTTATCAACCCTTTTCTAATTACAATTGCCTCTTAACAACCATTAAATAACAGCGTGAGCAGACTTAACCGTTAATGTAATTAGAACTTAAATCCAAACTGTTCGACAAGAATACAAAAACCCCTATAGTCAAAAACAATCTGAAAGCAATTAAATTCAATGTCTACCAATCCATTCACTTTCTCCTCATGAGGATGGTGGAACAAAATATTCTTAAAAACCTTTTAACCCTTTTCATTAAGTATGTTATGTTGGCCTGTCAACTTTGTCCAAAGTGAAAATACTTTCATCTGCAGCACTAGAGCAGCAGCAGCAACAGCAACAGCACTGTTACGAAAGTTTGTTTTTCATAGTTGCTGACCTGCAACCCGACTTGCTGCATCATGACTTCGTTACACCTAAATGCATGTGTGCTGTGCTTTCCATAAATTTCTAAAAGAGTCCCTTCTGGGCAAGCCATTTGGCAAATTAATTAAAATGCTTATTTGGATTTCGCTAATTCCTTTCCCTGCCATTGACCCAAGAGCATCTCCAGTTCACTGGCTCTACGTAATAAGAAGATTTTTTTTACTATGCAGTTTCTCTCTATTGCCAAATTTACCTTCCTCAACTCTTTCTCTCTGCCTCTCTCTCTCTGTCACTGTCAAGAACACATACACACACCACACATTGTTTTCTTTGTATTCGTTTGAAGCGGTTGTCGGTCGCAGCATTACTGCAAAAATTCCCCAAGGCGCAGCCACTCTACGCTCTACGGGCCAAAACAACACTCCTTCTACCATAGTAATTGCCTTGGTCTGTCATCTCCTACCTACCTGCCTTCCTACCAACGTATTCCGGTTCCGGATGTACAGGGAACACTCTCTGGACTCAATGTGTGCTATGCCAAAAATAAAGTCATTAACTTTTCCGGACTTTTTGTACTCAAGTGTGTACAATCCATTCAGCCAAAGAGAATGAACTTAATCCTTTTGCAAAGCACGTTGTATGAACTCAAATGCAATCTAGCAGCAATGGTGTTTGAGGGTATGTGAGAAACGTCCTTACGAAACGCCATTTTTGAGAAAATTCAAAAGCAAGTTAGATCCATTGCTGGGGTGAATTTCACTAGCACGGAAATGCACTGAATAGTATGAGGCTCTATTTAAGTTGGGTTGATGGTCTAATAATGTATCCTTCGTCCTTTTGTTCGTTAACTAGGTTCGTATGGGATATGGAGTGGCTACTTTGGCGTCTGCCTGTTACGTCAGAGTTATCTTAGAAACACTTACTTACATTAAGCTCGTTTGAGAAGTAGTTTGACGCTTTGTAGGGTAAACTAGGGTACATTTGACTCTTTATTTCTAAATTAATGTCTCTTCAAGCATTAAAACGAGTTTAAAATGCTGTTATTATTATTTGTCGTCTCCAAAGCTACAAATGGAACGTCTTAAGTCTTGAAAACTGTTCCTATCCTAATGCATGTCTTTATCAAGTTCAATCTACCAATTTCAGTTCAGCTTAAGTTTTATAAAAAATAAAACCTGATAAACATTCCTGCTTTTTGGTGAAATTCCTATAAAGCTTTTGGGTATTTGGTCCATCTCAATTTAAATGCTTCCTCTACTCCCAGAGAATGTAAACGCCACAAGGAAGCGGTACCAGAGCCATCTCAGCACAGGTCTAAGCTGAAATTACAACAAGGGTCGCAGCTATTTGAATTTAATTGCATTTTGCTTGCAATTGCAAAAACGTATATCTTTTTGATGGGTGGCGGTTAAGCTCCCTCTACACACAACAATTCAATTAAGCGTGTCCATCCATGACAAACCTTTGGCGTCGCGTCGCGTAGCAGTCACTCTTCCTGGAATAGCACTAGGATAACAAAATTATAGAGCGCTACAGCTTAGGGACAATACAAGCTCTTACACTTCAGGCAATAGCAGTTCATTGAAATGAAACGTCCGCCGACGTGAAATATTCGTCGAATGTGTTGTATACACAAAGGGGGTTGTTTAGAAAATATTTTTCAGCCATTGCCTGGCGCAAATGTGCCAACGTATATATTACCTCGAAAATTCGTCCACATCGTTTCGACTTTATCCGTGTTTCTATGCGCGTTTAGCATGGCTTACAAAAGCACAAACTATGTACATAATAGCTACGAATCTGAGCATTTTAAATTGCCAATCGTTTGAGCTGTACTCGATGCAGTAAATTTGATGGTAGAGTCCCATTATATGCTTTGGTTGGCATTTTGTCCTCTGGCATTAATGTATTCAGATAATTTTATATCCCCCCATTTTCGGGGCATACGTAAGCTCGAGAGGCTATAGAGAACCATCAAAAATGGTCAAAATGTGAGTGAGTGTTTGCATGTGTATCTCCAGGGTATTTCTATAGAGAGTAACAAAGCATTTTGATTATAATGTCATCGAAGGGCTTAAAGGTGAAACTTTAGAGAAGACATATATTCAGGTCAAAATGTTCATGTCTCGAAGGGCAGATAGAGAATTTTCAATGCTATCAGGAATGTCACGGCCCGCTTCATGTGTTTCTTGTTTGCCGATGATACTTTAATATTAGCTAGCGACACGAGACCTCTTAAAGCTTTTGACAAAATTAAAAATAAGATCCCAGAGCTGTTGGGGTATTTTAAAAAATGGGTACTCACAATAAATGCCGAGAAATGTGGAATAACCTGTTTTCGCAACGCAAGCGGGAAAGGACATCGCCATGCGGTGAAAGAAAGCAAAATGCTGAGTTTGCAAATCGATGTTAAGTCTATCCCATTGCGAACGGAACTAAAATACCTGGGTGTAAACTTTCACAACAGATTCCTTTTCAATAAGCATGCTAGGAAAATTTTAATGAAAGCCAAAGCAATAACCGCCACTTTGAAACCTATACTTCAGTCAAAGTCAATGCCTGAAAACACAAAATTGCTTGTGTAAAAAACGCTCTTAAGACCCGTACTGGCCTACGGATTTAGTGCATGGTTCACTATTTCTCCCACGACAGCAAAAGAGTTTGAAAAATTTGAGAGAAGAATACTTAGATTCTGTTGGGGGATGTATAGAAGACCGGACAGAAAATGGTATCCAAACAAATTACTGTATAGTAAATGCAATGTAACACCTCTAATGACATACCTTATTAATCTCTCCGTTAAAAAGCTCCAACGTTTAAACGATCATTCAAATGAACTGCTGAAATCTTTAATGAATTCTAACAAGTGTGATAGTTTAGATGAAAACTATTATCTTTCACCATTTAACCTCCTTAACGAAAGGTCCCTCAATCTTATCGGGCAAGGAGTTGATGGACGCCTTTCATTAAATTTTTATGAAAAAGTGTCCCGATCAAACCTGAGAGGTTGAATGTCTTTTGAAGCACCGAAATGCCCAAGTCAGAGCAATGAAGAAAAAACTTTCTTATCCCATGTTCGTATTATCAGTTATATGTATTATATAATTATGGTACCGACATGTACACAAAAAGTATAAATATTTACTGCAAGTTTAATAGTTTGTCTTGCTTTTGGTCCAATATATCGGTTATGTATATTATTCTTGAAGCAGGCTTCCTTTAAATTTATAATTAAGCAAAAGAAAGTAGAAACACATCTTTTACTCCTCTACTAATTACTAACTGCATAATGTATTTCGAAATTGATCCAAACGTGAAAAGTTTGTTTTGTATTGTACTGTCGTATATTTGTATGTTTAAATGTTCTCCTAGTCATTATCTTAAGCCTAAAAATGAATCTGATAAGCATGCCGGGAGCAAGCATGCACATTATGCGTTGAAATTATTTGTAACTATGAACATATAATTACTTGATTTTGATTAAGAAACTTATATTCCTTATGCAATTTTTTTCTAGCCAGGCATAACTTGAAGCCGGCTATAAGTTATTTAAGATACAATGTATATATGCTGTTTTTAAGTCTCAATAAAGAAAATTGTAATTGTGAATTGTGTTAATTTGTTGTTTTGATTTTAATTGCATAGCGCAAAACAAATAAGATGATTAGCCAAGGCCTGGGCCACCTTATAGGTGATGATTTAATATAGTTGTCTAGATATTTCTGGAAAATATTGTAGGAATTCAAGATTTGAAGAATTCACGCTGCTCCGTCAAGGTCAGTAGAGAACTCACGGAGGCCTTTGATGTCATGTCAAGTGTCATGCGATGAAAGGGTTGTAAGAAATCAATTGTCAACCTTTGAAAAGTCTGTACAAACTCGCTTTTGCAGACGGTATTGACTTAATAGGAATAGGAAGGAAGCGTTATGTCCTAGGTGCTTTTGCGAGCATTGAAACAGAAGCTTCAAAAATGAGTTTGATGGTTAATATAGGTAAAACGAAGTATATGTTTTCATTAAACAAGAACACTGAACATCGACGAATTGGACAAAACGTCACAATATACAGACAAAACTTCGAGGTAGTACAGGACTTCGTCTACCAAGGATCCGCTATAGACACGGAAAACAACATCAGTGCGGAGATCAAACGGAGAATAACTCTTGCCAACCGTTGCTTCTTTGGGTTAAGAAGGCAATTGATATACAAAAACATCTCTAGAAAACCAAGGCCACGCTATATAAGACCTTAATCATGCCAGTCTTGCCTTACGGCGCAGAGGCATGGACCTTTTGTTTCGAAATAAAAATTCTCAGAATAATCTTTGGTCCTGTGTGCGAAGACAATGTGTGGAGGAGAAGATACAACAACGAGCTGTATGAAATGTACCTCGAATTGGGCATGGGCATAGCCATAAGAGTACGCATCGCGAGGATACGATGGTTGGGCCATGTAGAGCGGATGGACACAAACGCTCCGGCTCGTCGGGTTTTCGAAAGCACATTGCAGGGAAATCACGGGAGGGAAAGACCTCGTCTTAGATGGTGCAATCAAGTGGAAGCAGACCTCAACCGATTAAGAGTGCAAAATTGGACAGAGCTCGCCCGAAAACGAAGTCGTTATATAGAAGGATATTCGTTGAGGCCGAACTATAATGTCCACCTATGTAAGTAAGTATTCTTTGTGAGGATTGTAGGAGTAAGTTTCCTTACCAATTTCGAACGGAAATCGAGAAAGCGCTTTTCATGGCAATGAATTCAATAGCGGAGGACCTACAATATGTACCTTCCCTCTACAGTACCGTCATTGAGCTTGGGATCAACGAGTCTTGTACCTTACCCGTAAATCATCATTTGCTTCTCGGTAAAACATTTCAATTTTATACTTTTCTTTTACCTTCAGTTTTTCAATGCTTCATCCAATGTGTTAGTATGTCACATCTTAGCCACCTAGAAAAAAATACGATCTTGACGAAGCCCTTTAAGTAGACGTTTGTTTAATTGATGATTATTTTATTCAATTCAAGGCTCGAACCACTGCAAATATTTTTGAATTGCTTTAAGACTGATAGGTGATCGGTGGATTCTCGTGAACATTGTCGAACCGTTACCTTACTCTCTATAGCCCCAACACACGAATCGTTAGGAACGTTTATTAGTTTCATTTTGAGCCCAAATTCGGGCGTATACAGTCAAGCACAGAGATTCATGTCTTAATCGCACATGCCGTATGTTGAATGTATCACTAGACTCTGCTATTCCCCTGCAATACGACTCACAACAATTGGAAGACAATGTGCATCGGTGTCTCTTATTGAATCCTCTCCGGTGTTCCTAAATGCTCGTATTGTGTCTTATAAAAGTAGCCGTATTTTATTATCACGATGATCCAGATCGGATCATTGATTTACTTACATTAAAACAACAAAGCGAGGTCTTGCTTTTTGGTTGTAAAATTAGTTCTTCTATTTCATACCAGAGGAGATTTTCCATTGAAAACGTTGGTATCATTTCCACTATTCCCAATAACAACAGTATTACCACATGAACATTTTTATCTGTGTGAAATGAAATTTATTCTATATCGATAGCGAGAAGCTTCATACATATTTATTTATTTTTATATGTAGTGGAGGACCGTTAGACATACAAAAGACAAAACCTAGAAATTCAGGGCCAGTCCATGGATTTTCATGAATTTTTCGGAAATGTGTTTTGAACGGCGCATAAAAAAAGGTTAAAAAAAAGAATTTCACCGCTCTCAATTTTTTAATTAATTTTAAAATTAATTTTTAACTTTTAGAATCTTATTTTATTTATTTAGGGTGTTTTAGATACGGTTTTCCATAGGGAAAGGATAGATAGGTTTAGTCAAGACAAAAAAAAGTTGTATGAGAGGGGGGGTCTATATCCCTCCGTGTAAGCGAGATTGACAATTTTATATGAAATTTACTCCATTTTTTAAAAAGCTATTAAAAATCAACTAAGCCTTTTACTTTCTCATACTTTAGTCTTTTTGAAAGCTATTGCTCTGTTCTTTAAAAAAAATTTTAATTTGAATTCACTTAATGAAAAGTTTTGGAGAGATCAAGCCTCAAAATCAAAATTTTGAAAAAAAGAAAATATTTTTTTCTTAATTAATTTCTTTTTTTTTTCATAATTTTGCCCCATTTTTTTTTCCATGGTCAACGCTTTTATTAATATTTACTCAGAGCAAAAAACCGAACAAAAAATTTTTTCTTTGTTTAAGAGAAATTTAAAAAAAAAACGAAAGGTACTTTTTTCCAGAAAGCAAAATGTCGTTAATTTCCCGCTAATTGAACTTTTTTCCTGGAAGTGAAATATGAAATGTGTCTTAAATAGCATATAAAAAAAAGTTTAAGAAAAAATTTTTTTTGTGATCTTAATTTTATTATAAACTATAAATATTAATTAAAATTCTAGAGTTATCTTCTAATTATATTAGTTTTAAGTTAAGTTTTATATCTTAGACCTATAAATTTGTCTCAAAGGACAGCACATATACTGATTTGTACTCTAGATGCTATTTCTGGTCAAACGTGTTGATGAATCCAAAAAAATATGGTTATAAATAAATAGGTAATAAATAAAAAAATTATCTATCTATCTATCTAAATACTCGCGAATTTTTCTACGTGCATTCAGTATGCAAACGAACATACATATATCAATAAGGGATGCATCAATTCTTATATAAAATAAAGAACTACACACCAGCATGCTCCCCACCTTAAAAAAAAAACCTTCGGGCCGTTAATTTAACTGATTTAAGTCTCTTTCAATGGTTGAAAATTCAAAATTTTGCAAAAAAAAACGACATTTTTTCGGTTTCATTAACTCATTTGACAGGAAACAGCATTTAGAGCACAAATTACTATATGTGCTGTGCTTTGAGACCAAAGCTCAAGTTTGTAATAGGTCTTAGATTTAAAATTTAACTTAAAACCTATATAATTAAAAAATAACTCTAAAATTTTAATAATTATTTATATATATTAAAATTAAGATCATACAAAAATTTTTTTTTAACTTTTTTTATATGTAGACACATTTCATATTTCACTTCCAGGAAAGAAGTTCAATTAGCAGGAGATTAACGACATTTTGTTTTCTGGAAAAAGTACTTCTCGTTTTTTTTTTAATTTCTCTTAAACCAAGAAAAAATTTTTTGTTCGGTTTTTTGCTCTGAGTAAATATTAATAAAAGCATTGAACATGGAAAGAAAAAATGGCTCTTTGTAGGGCAAAATTATGAAAAATAAAATTTATTAAGAAAAAATATTTTTTTTTTTGTTTTCAAAATTTTGATTTTGAGGCTTGGTCTCTCCAAAATTTTTCATTAAGTGAACTCAAACTAAAATTTTTATTATAGGACAAAGCAATAACTCTCAAAAACACTAAAGTATGAGAAAATAAGTGGCTTGGTTGATTTTTAATAGTTTTTTTAAGAAATGGAGTAAATTTCATATAAAATCGCCCCTTTCGCCTACACCAAGGGATATAGACTACCCTCTTATACAACTTTTTATTGTCTTGACCAAACCTATCCATTCTTACCCTTTGGAAACCCGTATCTGAAACACCCTAAATAAATAAAATAAAATTCTAAAAGTTAATAATTAATTTTAAAAATAATTAAAAAATTGAGAGCGGTGAAATTCTTTTTTTTTTTAACTCTTTTCTATGAGCCGTTCAAAACACATTTCCGAAAATTTCATGAAAATCCATGGACAATTCCCGTACAATGTCGACTACGTCGCGTCGGTCGACTAGCTATTGAGCTCATTTGAAAAAATGGGCGCGACTGGATCGCACGAACTTGCGATTGTGTGCTAAGTACTATACCAAAATATTAAGGCTGAGTAATATTTTGGTATAGTACTTCGCTCTAAATATTTTTGATGGGCTCAGGGTTGCAAACTACACTTTAATAATGAAAATTGAGTTAAATCACGCAAAATATTGAAAAAAAAAATTAAAATTAAATATTTCAAAGGTTTCAAGCGAAAATCCAAAAACGCCATTCTTTTGCAATTGCTAGTACTTATAAACGTTGAAAATTTAACCAAAATCGTTAGAACAGTTTTTTAAAAAATCGGTTTTTTATTTTTAATTTTTTAATAAAAAGTGTTTTTTGAAAGTTAGGTAAGCAAGTTTTAAGATCTTGCCAGAAGATGTATTGATAAGAAAATTGAAAAAAATCAGCCATACTGTTTTGAAAATATTAAAAAAAACAATTTTTTTTTTTAAATTAATAAAAATTTCAAAATGTAAAATTTTCCATATGTTAATATGCAGTCCTTTTTATATCATTTACGACTTCTTAAATGTGAAATTTCAGCAAAATCTTGTCAGCTATTAACGAGGAAGTCGGTTTTGAAAAAACGGTACTATGGGGGGTACCGTTTTTAGACTTTTTCCAAAAAAAATTTTTTGCAACATAAGAAAGACGATTGAAAAATAATCTTTCACATAAAATTTTATCAAAATCGTTAGAGCCGTTTTCGAGAAAACTAAGTATTATCATATAGGCTGTATGGCAGGTACCGTTATTTCAAGACCTAGAGACCCAATTCCAAAAACCCCTCTGTAGGATGCTAAATTGACTCCGACTGCAAATTTTGAAGAAAATCGTTCAAGCGGTTAAGGCTGTAGATCCATATACGGACAGAGACAGACACACAGACAGACAGACAGAATTGTAGGACCCACTTTTTTCGTATTCTCTACCATCGTAATATCATATTTGATTGTTATCTCAAAATTTTTTTTCTGCACATTTGCAAGACTTGCCTTATAGTACCTAAAATCGCAAGTAAAAATATTAAATTTGAATCAGAAGACCCCAGTAAAGCTTTTATGGTTCACCGTTCACCGTTCATCGTCCACTTGTATCAACTTACCGAAGCGAAGCTGGAATTTCGGCTTGCACTTACATAAAAAATAAATATAGAAACAGACCGAAGACAGCTTCAGACTTTCACATTTAGTTGTCTGGCGTAAAAGAAAAAAAATATTTGAAGAAAATGAATTCATTTATAAAGAATTCACAAATAACTCTTGCTGTGGAATGAATGTTTTAAAAAACTTGAAATGCGTATCTATTCTTCTTTTTTTTTTTTCTTCTTAAATATGAAAATATCCGCATTACATTTCAAGGAACAATGTTTTCTGTTATAATCTTTGTGTTCGAATATAATTGGTAGCCTCTCCTTGAGCCAACGATGAAATTGTTCACAAAAAACCATTTGGACAGTGTCCTAAGAGCTCTCTAAGGTAAAAAAAAGCCTTTGAAAATATACAATTAAGATAAGATTGTGCGTGGGTATATAATTTTTCATGCCACACCCACACTCATTTAGTTTCCTTCCAATAATAGACAAATTAGAAGTCACTTATATGATTAAGATTTCATAGCACTGCAACCACTCTCAGAACCCATTAATCGTACCTTCGTAATCAGCAACAAACTCACACAGCTATCTCTCAACTAAACTTGTTAAACCTTTACCATCACAATCACCATAAAAACAAATCTAGAAATAATATCCTTAATCAAACTTGAAACTTTACTTATTCCTCTCCGGTTCATTGCCTCTATTTCTTGTGTCTATGCAAGATGCTTCTGATCAGGAATAATAACAGTTAACGACTTAAATAAATTAAGAGCGATTTAATACAGTTAAGGCAAGATTCAAACATGGCTAACTGACCACGGAAGTTCCATCTGCTGAGCAGATAGCAAGTTTCTATTTATGTGAAAGTTTCATACATGTTTTTAGAATTTCCACTTTTTGGTATCCAGTAGCCAGTAGCTACTTGGAAAACGTATAACTACTCGGTTTTAAATTGACTCTTTTGAAAAGCAATATGAGTTTGGGATGAATGATTTATCTTTGTCGTCCTCCGGAGAATATGCAAATGCTTTTGCCTTGGTCATTTGCTCTCTACATTTATCCACTGTGTGTGCTATTGGACTTGCTAAAGCTAATTTAATATTTTGCGATATGTTGTGTATGAACTTGGTGGGTGAATAAATTACACCGAAGGGAATTTTGTTAAAATTTTACATTACTCGTATTGCCGCGATGCAATGAGTTCAAGTTAAGAGAACTGATGGTGCTTTGGGACTCGTATAGTGGATGTCAAATGATTTTGAGATCATGATAATGCGAGAAATATTTATATTCGAAATGATAACAAATTATGGCAAATGTTTTTGTAACATTTCTTTGTGAAAAATTTCAATGATCGTTGAGCTGATAGTTTATTTGGCTATAAAAAAGGATGACTCGAAAAAGAAAAGCGTTAGTACATACTTGCAAAATAATTTTGAAAAAAGTGTTTGGTTTGGTGGAATGTGGAAACTGATAAATTTACATCGGGGTCTTCTGGGCGTAATGGTTAGAATGTCTGATGTGGGAGGTTTGTGGTTCGAGTCCAAAAGCATTATTTGCGGGGATCGCTTTCCGCAAAAAATTGGCAAGTCCTTCGAAAGCAATACGCATTGCCTAGAAAGCGCTTCCTTAACTTACAGCTCGAAATTGTGATAAAATTGTAGGTTCTCGAAATGCGTTTCATGCTAAGGCTTCCAAATTTATTATTGTTATTAAATTATCAAAAATGTTGTCAAAAAAGAGTCTTAATCGGGTTCTACTTTTACGGGCTCAGATTTGATTTGAAACCAAAAACGTCAAAAAGATTATTAATCTGTAGGGAAGCCACTATTGTCCTATGGAGGCCATTTTTTGACAAAATGGTGGCTATTTGAACAGAAAGCAGTTAGATTGGCTTAATCTTTTTTTTTATACAGTTTTTGGAAAAAATATGGGAAGTTTAAAAAAAAAGCTTCCATAGGTAGATAGATAATGTTAAGAAAAATGTTCCTTAAAACTTTGAAATCGATAGCTTTAAATCTCTTCTCTTGGCAGCGGACACCGGAAACAGCATTCGGGGAAAATGCGCTCAAACTTAATGGTCTATCCATATTGAGTGCCGAAAAAAACTTAAATGCTTGGCTTCCCAACTAACCAGCTCTAAGCCTTAACGAATTTAAGGAACTGCATACCGATAGGAGGTCACACACAGGAAGGAGCATATTAAAAGGTTGAACCACCGGACGGATGCGGCGGATGTGACGCTCAGTTCCTTTTCTCTAAAAAAATGTTGTAGTGACGAAAATAGCTCGAATTTCGATTTGAAAATTAAAAAAAAAAAACAAAAACGATTTCTTGAACTTTTTACACTGAGATGATCCTGTAATAAAATTCAATGTATTTTTTCTTAGAAAATCAATTTTTCTTGGTTTGTGGACCTTGAGAACTGCTTGAACTAAAATGCTGAATGCTAAATTTTTCAACATTGGAAAAAACCTGGAAAGAAAATGGGCACGACTGGGTCGCACGAACTTGCGATTGTATGCGAAGTACCTACCATATCAAAGTTTGGAGGTTGAGTACAAGGTTTTAGTATTATCTCTTAATAATATATTGAGAGATACAGGGTTGCCACCTCTCCATTAATTATGAAATTTGAATTAAATCAAGCAAAACATAGAACAAATAAATAAATTAAATATTCCAAATTTAATCAAAATCGTAGGACCAATTTAAGAAAAAATGTGTTTTGTTTTACTTTTTTTTTTAAATAGTTTTTTAAGATTCAAGTAAGCAAAGCTTAAGATCTTGACAGAACTTTATTTGAAAAAAAGTTTGAGAAAAATCAAAGTTATGGTTTTGAATCCATTTCCAAAAATCAAAATTAATTCAAAAAATTTATAAAAATTTCAAAAATTTAAAATTTTTAAATGTTGATTTGCAATCTTTCCTAAACAATCAACGACTTCTAAAATACAAAATTTCGTCGAAATCATGTAAAGATAAATTTTTTTTTAAAAATGTTAAAAGCGGTACCTGCCATAGTTCCGCTTTTTTCAAAACCGACTTTCTCGTTGATAGCTCACACGATTTTTTACCAAAGTTGTAAGCTAATTAAATAGGACTGCGTGTCAATATTTAGAAAAATTTGGCTTTGGAAATTTTTATAAATTTTTGAAAATAATTTTGATTTTTGGAAATAATTTCAAAACTATAACTTTAATTTTTTTCAATTTTTTTTTTTTTTCTTAAAACAACTTCTAATTAGATCTAGAACTTTGCTTGCTTGACTTTTAAAAAACAGCTTTTTAGAAAAAGTAAGAAAAAAAAATCCGTTTTTTGAAAGAACAAGTCCAACGATTTTGATTAAATTTTCGTCATGTATGTATATGTATTGGCAATGGCAAAAGCTGATTGTTTGCCTGATTTAATTCAATTTTTATAATTCATGTGTAGTTGGGAACCATGTTACACAAAATATATCATGAAGAGCTAATAACAAAACCTTAAACTCAATCTTAAGATTTTAATATAGTATGTAGAACACAATCGCAAATTCGATTCGACCCAGTCGTACCATTTTTTTTCTGCACGATTGCAAAACTTACCTTATCCTAATTTCCCAACTAATAATAATAATAATAGATGTGAAAGTAACTCTGTCTGTCCGATTTTCTATGTAACCGTGTCCCGCCGAAACTACTAAACTGATTGATATGAAATTTTGTACAAAGATAGTCTAGAACAGTGGTTCCCAACCTTCTAGAACTAGCGACCCAAATTGGAGTTTTGGAAAAATTATGCGACCCAATGTATTTAAATAAATGTTGAATTATAAACCTTTCCGTATACATATTAGGTACATTCTTAAGAATATTCTGGAAATCTAATTTCAAAGTTCGCAACGACAATAACTTCACAACAAACCTAAATATATAAAGTGCCAAATTTGTTTAATTGAAAAGAGAATGTGTCATACATACATACAACATATTTATACAATTGTATATATATAATATGTACATATACATAGCGTATTTGAAAATTAATCATAGTTAAAAAAATCATTTAGATGCCAATTCATCAATTCTAGGGAGTGTTATTGTCAGTGCCAGTCTCATATCCTGTTTTATGTACATCCAATTCATTTTTTGGTTTGGTTTTAATATTTACAAACTGAGAAAATTCAGCTTCGGAACAGTTTTAAAGTTTTTTGGGTAAACTTCTCTCACACTGCACCAAAATGTTGTTTCGAAATTATCTTAGAAAAATAATTATTTCTTAATTCAATAAATTTATCTTGGAGAGTATCCGTAATTTCAGAAACAATTAGATTTGTAGAGAAAGGATCTTGGATTGGTGTGTTGAACATTATTCAAATCGTGAAAGTATGTATCAACCTCCTGTTTTAATTTAGTCAGGTGATTGATGATAAGGTTTTCTAATTCTTCCTTAGCATATTCATTTTTGGCTTCCAGGGTCTCGCTGAGTTTGCGAAACATTGCTATCTTATGCCTAGGCTAACTTACCCTTTTACTCCAGTTTTCAAGTTTTTCAACAAAATACTACAAATGATCTTTAAATTGAATCATAGTAATATCATGTCCCTGTAATTTAAGGATCAATTTGTTGAATTCTTTTAATATATATCTGCGAAATGTGAAACCCTTATCAACCAGTCATAATTTTCGCATGTCTAAAAACATTTGAATTTCTATTCTTAGTTCGAAGAAACGAGTTATCGTGTTTCCTCTGGACAACCATCGCACATGTGAATACAACAAAAGATTTACTACAAAGAACACATTGAGAGTTTTCGATGCAATTCGAGATCAATAAAGTGAAAACGAATTTGAAATAATCTTCACAATATTTTCTTTTTGCCATTGTTGCTAATAAAATAAATACTTAGTCAAACATTTTTCACAAAAACAGAAGAAAAGTTTAATTTATGTATAAAGTTAATGTAATTTCAGTACATTTCTATTATTTTTAAAATTCTCAAAGTTGTTAGTAAACCACTGAATGACAACTCAATATTCAGATTCAAATGACATTTATGCGCTAAAACACGCTCAAGACATGCCTTGCGAGGGAATGAAGGGGACCTACAATTTTCTGCCAGTTCCGATTGGCTAATTGAGAAAGCGCTATTCATGGCAATGAATTTACTAACGGAGGACTTGCCAATTCCTCGCGAAAGGCGATAAAGATTTAATGAATAAGCGTGTTTTAAGGTTTTGCGGAGTTTATAAGTGGTGTTCAAATTATTATATTTAAAACAAGGAACACACTTGTTTGTTGTGTTGCATTGTGTTGCAACTGCTTGTTTGTATTTTATATAAGACAAATGTGTTTGCTCTTTTATGAGATAAACACAAGCGATTGCGACACAACACATAATATGTCAGGATAAGATTTATTTTATAGCAAAATATATATGTATATGTATTTATTTTTTTAATTATAAGATTTTTCAGAATGTCAGTTTGTGCTCGCGACTCACCGAAAATGGCTTGGCGACCCAATTTTGGGTCGCGACCCATGGGTTGGGAACCGGTGGTCTAGAACCTGAGGAAGGACCTAAGATATATATGTTATCCCTCAATTCCCACGGGAACGGGAACATATACGGGAACCTAGAAGCTACAGCACTGATTTCAATGATTCTTCTACCCTTTGAAGGGTACACTATCCCCGAGTAACATAAACCTTAATTCATCCCCATATTCCTACGGGGACCGAAGTCCTTACTAATATAATAAATGCGAAAGAAGCTCGGTCTGTTCGTCTTTCTATATTACCATCTCTGGCCCAAACTACAAAACCGATTTAAATGAAATTTTATACAGAGATTATCTAGAACTTGAAGAAGGACATAGGTTACATTTCATTTGAATATTCCCACGGGAACCAGTTTTCACTAATATTTTAAATGTAAAAGTAGCTCTGTCTGTTCGCCTTTTTATGTTATTACACCATCACCCGCCCAAACTAATGAAAAGATTTAAACGAAATTATGTGCAGAGATAGTCTAAAATTTAAGAAAGGATATACATAGGTGTTATATTTTATCCTTATATTCCCTCAAGAACGCAAACGTAAACTGGAACCTAGAAACTACTGAACTGAGTTCAAGAATTATTTCCCCGTTAGAATGCTACACTATCTCAAAGTAAGCATAAATTTTAATTTATCCACATATTCCCATGGGAACGGAAGTACTTACTTTACTTTGTTACCATCTACTGCCCAAACTATTGAACCTATTTGTATGAATTTTGGTGCAGAGATAGTCTTGAGCCTGAAGAAAGATATGAGCTGTATATGTTTTCCCAATATTCCTACGGGAACGGCAACGTAAACGGGAACCTTGAAGCTACTGGACCGATTTCAAAAGTTCTTTCACCGTGAGGTGATTTCTGTCAAATTGTCGATTTCACAGTTGACCTGAAAAGAAATGTCTATCTTGATCTTCAAATAAATATTGGCAATCTGTAATGACTGTGTGAAAAGTCGATTTCGGTGAATTATGTAAATTATGTTCGACGTATAGGGGAATGTTGTCGAATATCTATCAGTAGACAATACCAACCATAAACACTGAGCAAGTCACATCATACCCTATAGAGTTTCTCAATTCCTTAGAATTATCAAGAGTGAGTAATCTGGAATTCTATACAACTACAAAGTACACATCTGGGATGCGGCATTATTAAAGTTTTAATATTGACTGGAACAGCGAAATTAGTAAACTATTGATTCCCCGTATTTCTTTAATCCCCATGGATTAGTCATTTTAGTTCAAAAGAGTATATCAAGCTCGCAAAACCTTTTTATTTGACAAAAGAAGGAAAAAGTACGGCGTGTGAAAAAAGTACTGAAATAAAATAATATAACAATAGTTTACTAAAACTCATAAGAAATTTAAAATACTGCGGAAAGTCACTATTCCACGCGGACGAAGTCGCGGGTACAGCAAGTAGTAGGTACCTATTATCGCAAAGTGTAAGTATAAATCCCAAATGGGCATTTAACGTCTAAAATATGCTTTTTCGAAAGTACTGTGGACGCTTAAATTCTTATGCAATTGAACGAAGGAAAAGCTAAATTGTGTACTGAGTTAGAAATTAAGTGGATTTAGTTTCAAAATTTTAGGGTAAATCTCCTGACATAGCTCCATAGGAATGGACATATCATTAACTTCATTAATAGTTTTCTGTTGGCGTTTTGTAAAGTGATTACAGAAGTATTGTATATATCGTTGGAAAGCCTGTAATTTAAGCTCTCTAAATCAATAAAAATAAGTTTAAGCAATAGTTTTGTTTTAATACTTTTTTTTTTAATTAAAATTCAAGTTCTAGTTAATTAAGTAAAGAGTTTTGAGCAGTCAAATCTCAAAATAGACATTTTTAAATAAAACTATAATAAATAACTTTATTTTCTAAAAAACATAAATATAATCAACTAAGCCACATATTCCGTCAGAATTAATAAGAGCATTGATTATTTAAAAAACTGACTTGAAATTTTATAAAAAATTTATTGAAAAAATGCCTTTTTTTAAATCTCATCTCTGAGACTTGATTACTCAAACACTATTCACTAAATTTTTTATAAAACAAATTTCATAATGAAAACCTACATTTTGGTCAGCAAGAGTTGTAATTTATCAACTTTGAATTAACTTCGATCACTAAAAACCATACTCCCGCTTACCAGTAGTAGCTTTTGAAGGGAACTGATAATATGCCGGGTAGCCATCCACAGCCCGAGGTGCCTGTGACGTTATGGTTAGTATTTCTGCTGGGAACGCGGGAGGTTCGTGGCTCCAATCACTACAGAAACCAAACAATTTTTTCCATGGACACGGGAAGTCCTCTGGTAGTAAATTGATTGCCATGAAAAGCGTTTTCTCGATTAGCCGTTCGGTGCAAAATTGAGGGTCCTCTCCATCCCTTGTAATGGCATTTAATAAATAAATAAACAAATAGAGTGGCGCAACAGAGCGAAGAGCCCCTGGGCCTAACGCATTTCTCACCACCATGCCTGTGCGGGAATGGAGGGTACTTACAATTTTCTGCCGGTTCCGAACGGCTAATTGAGAAAGCTCTTTTCATGGCAATGAATTTACTAACGAATGACTTGTCAATTCCTTGCGAAAGGCGATACACGTGGGAAAACACTTTAGCCTTTGCTGGGATTCGAACCTCGAACCTCTGGGTTGGCAGGTGGACATGCTAACCATACGCCATGGGTATCACAAAATATTGTTGTAAGAAATGTACTAACACCCTTGGCTCCCCGATCTATTGCGCCACCCTATGCATTTATTAGTTAATTTTATTTTATTTTATTTTTAATAAAAAACGAACGACTTAAAACGAAGTGACTACACAATTATCTCTTAAAAATAACTTAAGCTATGGAGTCTACCTTTCACGTTGGACGTTCCCAGGTTCCCACAGGTGGTGTAACATTTGCGCTAGAATGTTCGACGTCAGCGTTTGGCACAACATCGCAACTCGAGAACTTATTTGTTGCAATCTTGGGACACGGTTTGTTGCTTTTTTATGCTTCTTAGGCGTTAACTTATGTATACCATCCGAAGCTCTGGTTGCTGATTGCCGCTGCTGATCTGTTGACCCGTGCTTATGACTGAATTAATTTTGAAAAACCACCAAATCGCGTTACAGAGTCAGTGAGTCAATCCAAATTCTTACTCTGATGCTCTATTTGACTTTTATAACAGTCGGTTACACTCTTTTTTATAAACACCGGATTAAAAGAAAAAAAACTGTAACACCGGATTATTTCTACCACAGAGAATGCAAAAATTACCGTCATGAGACTTCTATAGGGAAGCATATCCCTTAAAAGGGCTATGTAGCTAATGACATTGCATTGCAACTATTTATTATTAAAAAAAAAAAATATATTATTTATTCCTTTGAAAATAAGTTTCGTATGAGTAGGTACTTGTTAGATACTACCATTGACTAATTGAATGATTGAATGAAATATCTCAATCACTCATTTGTGGATGCCCAAAAGAGTACCTTACCTACTTGCTTCCGATGTAGGTATTTATTTTTGAACTAAACACTTTGATGTAGGTACATGACAACATACAGCGAAGCTTTCATGACATCTTTTTCAAAAAGCTGACTCTCAAAGTTAAAATTAGGACCAAAACACAAAACAACTAATTGTGATTAAATCGATGAGTGCTAATCTTTGCCAGCTTCAAAGTTCATTCCAAACTGACCATAATCGTTCGCCTTTTATCAAAAACTATTCCTACCTACTCGTGAAATTCACTTTGTCAAAATATTCACACCCAGCTTAGAGCCTTACCATATGGAATTTGATGGGCAGGTTTCACGTAATTAATATGCATAATCATAATTATAGGTCATGTTGTTGCTTTCATGTTTAGGGAGGAGAAGTATGTGCTGGTTGCTGGGGGATAAAATATTACGGATATGTTTTGTGCAATAATTTCATGTAAAGTTTAGGGATTAGCTGCTGTTTTCGGTACCTAATTACGCTTTAATTTATTTATTGTCGCATCGCACCGTGCTTTTTGTCGTGGTTGTTTTGAAACCTAAATTCAACCGTAATTTGCACTCAGAGAATAATTAAACTGTCCGTTAAGCATCGCGTCCTCATTTTATTAAATGGATGCGAAAATGAAA
This sequence comes from Melanostoma mellinum, assembly GCA_914767635.1. Taxonomy (NCBI): domain Eukaryota; kingdom Metazoa; phylum Arthropoda; class Insecta; order Diptera; family Syrphidae; genus Melanostoma; species Melanostoma mellinum. Next base: position 53,055,731 of record OU612059.1, on the reverse strand, counting down.
CTAAAAAAGCTTCAGGTAGGTAGGTAGGTACACTGGAGCGGTTAGTGGGGTTGGGGTGTGATGGTTCTTTAGTGGTTTTTAAATGACAGGTACGTGCGGTAAGTTAATAGGCTTAAATATCCGATTTGCATGAAATTATTGATTTGATGTGTTGGTTTATGCTGCTCATTAACATAGATAAAACCAACTAATTGGACACATGTGATTAAGTTTAAATTTGTTATCAAGAGTTATCAGTATTAGGTTTGTGTGGACAGTCCATGAAGGGTATCTCTCCCAAAAAACACACTCTTAAGGGTATCCATTTTGTGACTGTAGTGTTGTTTTCTAGTTGGAGTTATAAGAAACTACTAGGTACCTACCTTTTAGTCCAAATTCAAGTGAAGCACACTCCACAGAGAAGAAGAGAGATAGATGATGACAAGAGAATCTTTTCCCTGAAACCAGTTCAACGAAAAGGTGAATAAAATATCACTTTAATTTAAAGTTGAAATTTAGTTTGTTTGTTCACTTTGAATTGAGAATGTTCTTTTTAGTTGAGAGGACAACTGAAACTACACAAAATGATATCTTCCTTCAACAAAAACTTATTCAGAGTTGCATTCAACTTTCCCCAACTCAAACTAACACTCACAAAATTAAAAAAACGAACACTGCCATGAAAATTTTTGCCTAATTTAGACTTTTCCCTTAAGAAAGTCACCGCTCACACAGTGTTCCCGAACAAACTCAAGATTTGAGTAAAATTTTCAAGCAAAAACTTTTTCACTTAACTTTAAAGTTATTCTGCTCTCTTTTATTTCTTGCCACTTCAGTGTTTTATTAGGAACCAGCATCATCTCTCACCTCTCCTATTTTCGACGGCCGTGTTAAATTGGTATGTGCGGTGCCAAAATGTCTATAAACTTCTTCAACAAGATTTCTTAATGTTAAATAAAACACCCATAGCCGTAAAGAGCAGGCAATACTTATAAGGAGTAAGGAGCCTTATCAATAGTCACATTCTGGCTGATATACAGCCTTAGACAGACTTGGTTTTTGGATTAAAAACAAATAAAGTCGGAGTTTTTGAAGCAGTCGAATAGATTGTTCAAGCGATGCTATGATTCTGCAAGAAACGATGCGACGCGACATGACGCGGGTGAGGCGCGGGGGGTTGTGAAATGTTTGTACAAGACTGTCTCGTGTAGTAAGTTATGGCATTAGTAAATTTCCACACTTGAGAGGGATTTACAGTGCAAATGTTCGTAAAGTAAATTCCAAATTAAATAAAGGACATGAGCGAGGAGAACATTTTGGTTTATGATGTTGTTGGGAGCGCAGCGTCTCGAATGTGCTCTTAACATGAGAAGTGCATGTGTATATGGTGTTGTTTACTTTTAAGTTTGGCAATTTTTCAGTCCAACAATGGCGGTTAATCATAGAATGGGAAATGTTCGCAATTCGGTTGAAGAAACCGTAGTCCTGCGAGTGCAATGTGGTTCGATTGTTGAATTGTAATAAAACCGTCATTGGTAGAAGAGAACGTGGGATTTATAGTTCCTAGTTTTGCTTTCGTAAGCCAGGAATTTAAAGAATATTCTACCGCAAACAAAGAGTTGGAGAACGATATATCGAACTGCTTTTGAAATGAGGGCAATGCTCTGGTACAAGGACACACAGTGGGCTTTTAAACTATTTTCTCTGGAAAGTTTTTCAATGAACAAAAATAAAAATAAAATTGGATTGAAAACGTATTGCACTTTGAACATTGGTTGATCAACTTAAGGACGGGTGTAGTTTTTGTGTAAAAGATCATATCCATATAATATTGATGTTGGGCTGGTCTGATATTCTGAATTTCACTCGGCCTCCAAAAAGAAATGCGTCGATGAATAATGCAGGCAAGCAAAGGCTAAAAAATTAAAGGCACGTCAAATGTTGATGCAAAAGAGAACAAGGGCTTCTTTCGGCCATAATGACGAGATTTACAAGGAGAAAAGAAGGGAACAACACCGAATTATCAAAAAGAAAAAGGAGCAATAAGAGAAGCAAACTGAGAGATATCATGACTGGAATGAGATTCGGCAGTTTGACCAATAGGTAAAAAGATCTTGCCTGAGTGGCAAAGCACAAACTCAACCAGAAAAATCCACAATAGACCAAATTTTCACATTACATCAGATCTTGGAGAAAAACCGAGACTATAATATAAGTAAACAAAATAAATAAGACGGATGGAGCAGCAGAGCGAAGCCCCAGGGTCTAACGTATTTCTTACAACCATACCTTGTAAATTAATGGAGGGGACCTTTAATTTGCTGCCGGTTCTGAACGGCTAATCGAGTAAGCGCTTTTCATGACAATCAATTTATTTGTCCATTCCTCACAAAAGGCGATACCCGGAGAAAGCATTTTTGCCTTTGTTGGGACTCGAACCACGAACTTTATATCGATTTTAGAGCGGCTCATAAAAGAATTTATTTACTGTTCAGTGTTCCGCATCCCTGCACAAGATGATGATTTTGGAGAATTCACGCTGCTCCGTCAAAGTCGGTAGAGCACTTACCGATACCTTTGATCTCGAAAAAGGCTTCAGCAAGGCGACAAACTATCATGTGATTTCTTCAACATCATACTAGAAAAGATTGCACAACATTTTAGCATTAATACCAGAGGAACAATCTTTTAAAAGTCTGCACAATTACTCGCCTACGCAGACTATGTATATTGACGTAATGGGACGAAAAAAGCGTGATGTCATAGGTGCTTTTGCGAGTATCGAAACAGAATCGGCAAAAATGGGTTTGATGGTTAATGAGGGCAAAACGAAGTATATGTTGTCATCAAACAAGGACACAGAACATCGACGAATTGGACGAAACGTCACAATAGAAACACATAACTTCGAGTTAGTACAGGGCTTCGTCTACCTGGGATCCGCTGTAGACACGGAAAACCACTTCAGTGCGGAGATCAAACGGAGAATAGCTCTTGCCAACCGTTTTTCTTTGGGTTAAGAAGGCAATTGAGAAACAAAACAATCTCCAGAAATACAAAGGTAGCCTTGTATAAGACCTTGATCATCCCAGTCCTGCTTTACTGCGCGTAGGAGAAAACCCTTGGTCGTTTCGAAAGAAAAACGCTCCTTATATGATCTTTATTCCCGTGTGCTTAGACTAACTGCGGAGAAGAGGTTAAACAACGAGCTGTATGAAATGCACAGATGTGACGGCGATGTGGGCATAGCCAGAATAGAAATAGTACACATCGCTAGACTACGATGGCTAGAATATGTAGAGCGGATGGAAATCAAAGCTCTAACTTGACGGGTTTTCAACTTCAACTGACTTAGAGTGTCATGCTTGAGAGAGCTCGTCGAAAATCGAAATTGTTATCGAAATTATTTTGGTCAAGACACAGGCTCACCCCGAACCCGCGAACCGTAATGGCCACAAAAAAGTATGTAAGTTGTGTAGCATAAAATAATTAATTAAGATATTTGCTTTGATTTGAGGGTTTTAATATCAGCCGGAGTGCAGAAACTACATCAGAACTACCGCGTGCTGTCACTTGATGTCTTTTTGGCTTAGCTTCGATTATACAAATTACCAGTAAGGGGCAAGTTAAAGCGGTCAAGAAATCGAATTAGGAAAAATTCCCAAATGGAATGGTAATTATGTCAACATAACTTACATATTAAGCCAATAGTTTTTTGTCTTTTTTGAACGTTAAAGATAAAAGAAGTAGTCTAGTAATTTTACAACATTAAAGGCATTCACTCTTGAACTGTGAAAGAGTGAAATACATACGTCATTCAATAACTATTGTCTGCATCTGCTACCTCACTAATGCAAATTTTTTTGTACTGAATAATGCAGCAGGCAGCACAGCAAGCAGCACCTCTCTGAAGAGAATGGGTCAGCGTCGTATTAAAAGTCTCCACTGTTTCTAAAAGTGAAATAATTTTAACATAGTCAAAATTCGGGCGCCGGTTATCTGCGCAACAAATAATTTTTGGTTGCATATTCACGGGCTGCACTTTAAATTGCCACTTCTTAAGACCTCATCTCAAACAAATAAAGAAGTATATGGGCAATGGTGTTTATGATTCATTTCTGAATCAAATTTTTGCTTGGACAAATTCAAAACAAGTTACGTTGGACAGAAGAATAGAATTTTAACTTGAAATCTTTATTACGTATTTATTTTAATATGGCAGGAAGCGTTCGGAAAGGAAGTGCCATTACGGCCAAGTAAAGAGACTTAGAACAATGCCAGCAAGAGTAAAAATCGAATCTAATGAGTGATTGTTGTTCGGTCTTCATGTTAAGACATTGGAGAGGTAGTGTGCAAGAAAGGGTTTGCTGTGTTTTTTTTTTCATAATAGAAATCTTTCTTCTTCCAACTATGGGATCTAGTCTGTTTTCAGTCATCTTTTATCTGTCATGTGATATGTCATCTGACATCTGACATCTGACATCTGTCATCTTTCATCTGACATCTGACACCTGTCATCTGTTTTCTGATAAATGTTGTCTGTCACCTCCCATCTGCCATCTGTCATTTGTCATTTGTCATCTTTCATCTGTCATCTTTCATCTGTCATCTGTCATCTGTCATCTGTCATCTGTCATCTGTCATCTGTCATCTGTCATCTACCGTCCGTCATCTGCCATCTGTTATCTATCATCTGTCATCTATTATCTGCCAACTATCATCTGTGTCTTCTGTCATTTATCATTTGTCATCTGTCATCTGTCACATGGAATCTGTAATCTGTCGTCTGCCATCTATTATCTGTCATCTGTATGAGCCTTACGACTAGAATGCTGTTCAAACTCTAACAGTTGTATTTCTAATTCCATTCCAAAGTATGTCTAACTTTGGCTCTTAGAACAGTTTCCAACTCCAAATCGTATTTATAAACACTGTCATCTCTGTCTAAGAAATGTCTAACTTTAGACACCGAAATTGGTTGTCTAAACTATGGCTAAGGTAAGCATTGATACAGCAAGAAACAATTTTGTTGAACATGTTATAAAACACTGTTGAGAGTGTTAAGATCGAAAAAATTAAGTTGTTTGAGGTGCAAAAACACTGCTTTTAACAATTGCATTTGTAAATTGCACAAATTTGATCATTTTATGAGACTTGGAAAAGCTGTAACACAAAGTCAAATCAGCTGTTTTTTCGGTCCAGTTCAAGTCCTACGCCACTCTCTTTCAGAGCCTTATAGTTGTTGTACTCGTATACCAAAACAAAGACAATGGTACTGCACGGATACATCATGAACACTGCCATTTAGTTTGTCATTCGAAGTTGACAGTTTTAGGGGTTGTTTAGACAATTGTTGGAATGCATTTAAAAAATACAAAATTGGCTAAGGCTTGTCCAACTCTTTAGACACCGACTAGCTGGACAACTGTCTTAGGATGTTCTAAGGAAATTTTATAAATATGACTGTTAGTCTCTGTTATCTGCCAACGATAACCCAACAATTCTTTTCAAACTACGAACAGACAAACCTTAAGCATCTTTTCTGTTTCAGTTTAAGTTTCAGTAGAAGCTTTTATAAAAGTATTGCGTTAACGGATATTGAGATTTAAACAAAAAAAAAAATATATTTTAAACTTCACAGTTCAAATCTCAACTTGAAGCAAACGCTCAAATATACGCACATGAAAGTTTGATTCTAGTTATGTAAGTTTTGAACACAACGACTTAGAGGTCATACTGAGTACACCAAATGTCAGACTGCAGTCTTCAAGATAAAATTTATTGTGAGTATCATCAACTCCATCATTATTTTCATCAAAATTTACATCTTCATCTTTACCTTCCTCCATTAAACTTCAACATCACCAGCTTCAGTTTCCTTCTCGTTTTTGTCATTAATTTTCTCAAATATTTCATATTGTTTTTCATTTTCTCTTTCAACATTCAACTCCAGCTCTACTACCTCTTCTGGAACAAGTCTCTTATCATTATCTGCTTTATTTACAACCCCATTATCCTCATCAAGAATGACTCCAGTACCAGTTTCATCTTTATCTAGTAAAATGTTCACCGTATCTTGGCAACAACCGTCTGAAGTAGTTATGTTGTAATAATAGTCAACTCTTACGTTCGTCCCATCAGTTACTTCATTGCAGTCGATTGCAGCTCAATCTACTGAAAAATTAACTGCGGAATTGAACCTGTTTCACTGGAGGCCTCTATAAGTTAGTTTTGACTCATTTTTAAGGATGTAGTTTTTTTGTGAATATGTATACCAAAAAGTGAATCAAAAAATAATGTTCTATGTGCCGTTGGTGAACGATTGCTATGACGCAAAAATATGGATTTCGAATAAAGGCGTCCATCCAGTCAATGAAAAGACTCCCGATACTAAGGAGAAGTGAGCCTATACCGATTCGATGTTGACGACAATATGTGTGTGGTATAATGAGACACTTCTCTCCCATTTCATTCGAAGATTATTTTACTTCAAAACCAATAAATAAAACGAGCTACGATTATTGGAACATGTGTTTTACATGATTTATTGATGACTTCAGACAGCTTCTCTCAAATGAGAAACTTAAACAATAATTACATCAGTACACAATCAGATGACCTAAACACTCTTTCAAAAAGCTGTTCGACAGCCAGTCCTGACTGCAATTAGGTATGGCAACTGACAATCTTAAACTTTATTTTGTATACTTGGCCTAAAAAAGGACTCGCAAGACATGCCTCTTCACATCTATAATAATATTTTCTTTAATAAATAACTAATAAGAACTCTTACGACTATACAACCGGTGCGAAAGGTAACGGTCATAGAAATAAGCAAATAAATTAAACTGCTTGATGTTTGAAAGAAACAAACGAATTAACTATAGTCTCCGTATGCTGGGGAGCTCTGTTCAGGTATTACTTCTTGGATTCTTCTTCGATGTCCGACGATACTTCGCTAGATTCCGGAACAATAGCTTTAGTTGCACTAAGACTGGGTTCTTTCTCGTCAGCGTCATCGTTGTGTTCCACAACGGTGTCCGAACGGTTTTGAAGATTCTGTGTTGTCTCCTGATTGTTGTTGTTCTGAGGTTGTTCGATTGCCGTGAGAATAGATTGAAGAAGACCTTGAGATAGAACTTCCTCGTGGTTGGTGCCTCCCTCACTGTTGGCCAAAGCGTCGGAAGGATTTGACGATTGAATTTGGATCTGATAAGGGGATCCGTTTGAGTTTTGAGCAGGTAGCGACACAGACTGAGCTTTCTGAGCTGAGATGACATTCAGACCATCAAGTCCAGGGAGATTGTTTGCACTGACATCGTCTGGGAGAGTTGTGACTGTTGACCGTTTTGACTCATATCCAATTGCATCTGGACCACTGCCTGGTTCGGAGAGAGGTGGTCCATATGAACTGGCTGGAATGCCGGAGCTGTGATCTTGGAACTGCGACTCATGTTGATGTTGATGTTGATGTTGCTGCTGCAGTTGATAATTGGCACCGACTAGATTGGGCCCATGGCCACAATCTTGAGGTTGATTAAACCTCGCTTCTTGGGTATATGGAAGTCCTTGGGTGTGGACAAATTGCTGGCTACCACCAAACGATGTGGCATAGTTGCTTCCCTGATATTGATGGCTAGGACGTGGGGGTGGGAGATACTGTTGCTGCTGTTGTGGCGATGCGACTGGCAGAGGAGGAGGCAAATACTGGTTAAACGAATTGCTGCGCTCCTCTTCTCTATAGTTCTGTTGGTATTGATTCTGGCCGGCGGCACCTCCTTGATGATGGAATTCAATATTTGCTGCCTGTTGTGGCGGCAATAACTGCTGTTGGGGTGGTCCATACTGACTGGATGGTTCGGCAATTTCCTTTAATGGTGGTGGAATATAGGTTGCTGGCTGATTTGGTGGCTTAACCCCAAATTGGTCCAAATGTTGAACAGTTGCTCCAATAGATTCAAGGAGTCCCTGAGGAACTGGCGGACGGAAGGTAACAGGATTACTAGGTGGTGCTAGGGCATTATTCAACCATGGTCGTTGGTTGCCACTTTGTGTGCCATAATGAATTCCAAGATTTGAACTCTGTGATGAAAATCCAGCATTACTTTCAGAGTGGTGGTTGAAGTTACCTTGGAATCCAGCACCACCATCGCCACTTGGGGGTGGTGCACCATACTCGCCACTACTTATCGAGTTGTATTGCTGGGCATGAACGGAGTTGGGTGCAAACGAGTCTTGTGGTGGTTTTGAATAGGAGTCGTCAATGGCTCCCAATGCAATCTGAAAGCATAAAGGTAAGGTCAAAACAGCTTTTAATATTAATCTGATTTGTGTAAAGAAATTCTGTGAAGTGAGAGAAGGAAGCAGCTTAAGGGTTTTGCTACTTCTTTGGAAAAATACGCTTTATACGAATTAAATGGAAATGCATTTTCATAGGAAAAGCTTTGCGTTAATGGAAACAGAAAATGTTATTTTGGTATGCTTTAAAGCTTATTGGCGGCTTAAAACATTAAGTAATGAGGCATTGGGCTTACATTAATGTGGTACAATGATAAAATCCCCCTTGCTTTGCACTGAAAGAAAGTTATTAAATAGGCTTAAATTCGATCGATAATGATTTTCACCGGCAACAAATTCCTGGTTGACCTAAGATTAGAAACAAAATCTCCATGGCTTTCACCGCAAATAAGTTCCTTACTGGTCGAGAATTTTGAACTGAGTCGCTTTGATTTGCGACGAAGGGAAGAGTTTACAAAATTCACCTAAAAACTGCGACATATACCATCTTATTAGGGTGAAGCGGAGACCAACGCCTAATTGGTTTCAAAGTTGTTACAAAATCTTCTCGATTTAGACCAGAGACAATTATGCGATTTCTTTGTTTTGAGCTGGAGACAAATACCTGATAGATCAGAAGTAGGTAAATAATCTATTTCATCTGCTAAGATCCTAAGGCGCCTAAAATTTGGTACTCAACTTTTTTGATAAACACTGGAGGAAAACTGCTAGCTAACTTAAACTTGGAAAACCATCTTCAGCGTTTGAAGCACAGGCAAGTCCTAACTGATCTTGAATGAGGAACTGAATCGCTTTGTTCTCCACTGGAGTCGTAATTTGCTTTTCTTTACTAAATTAACTTAAAATTTGCGATCTAACTTCTTTGGATTCTAACGGAGAAAAATAATTTATTGGACAAATTGGTACCCAATTCTTTAGTTAATCGGTTGTCAAAAATTTGGTAGTAAATCTTTTCAACTTACACCGGAAACAAGTTAATTATTGACTTTAAATTTCATTCAAAGTCTCTTTGGTCTACAAAAGAGACCAAATCATAATTAGTCAAAAATTTTGCACAATCAATTAGATTTGCTCTAAAAAGAACTTAATCCACCTTTAATCTGTAACACAATGCTTTAAGTTCACCCTGAAGGCAAGTACCTACACAATTTAAAGTGTCGAACTCAAACTTTTTCGTCTCAAACAGTTGAGTGGCTTTAAAACCCTTTGAGTCACAGTGGTGCTCTCAGAGTACCACCCATTTAAACCGCTTTCAAAAATCTTCTACTGCATATTTTGGTCTGAATTTTTGTACTCGGTGGTTTTTGGGGTCGCTAAACATGAATCTGAGGTTATATTTGCAAAATTCAAAATGACGGATCCAAGATGGCGGAAAAATGTGTGAAATCGAAACAATCATTTCGACAAACCAATCAAAATTTATTCTACTGCATATTTTAGTCTAAATATTTGTATTCGGAGGTTTTCGGGGCCGTTGATTACAAAACTACTATTAGCTTTAGAAAATTCAGTCTGATCGGTTGGTCATCTTGAATTTTCCAAATCTTAGCTATTGTTTACCAATTTAAGTGATATTTGATTGAAGTTCACAAATTTGGTACGCCATATTCGATCCGCCATCTTGGATTTGAAAGTTTTAAAGATATAACCACAGATTCGTGATCAGCGACCCCAAAAATTTTCGAGTACAAAATTTCCGGTCAAAATATGCAGTAAAAAAAGGCATGACTTAAGGTGTTAATTTTGGGACATAATCTTTTTGGTTTTTATTGGATTTTAATTCACATTGTGTAATGCTGAGACACTCCTGGCTCTGACCGGGAAACACACACAAAAAATTTGGTACAATTTTTTCCAATCAGTTATTTGTCTTCGGTTCTAGGTAAAGAAATGGACCATCACGTTTTATGCTTACTAAGAATCTGTGACATGACGGCTTTTACCAGAGATAAGTTGCCAATTAGACTCAAATTTGGTACTCAATATTGTTGCTTGAAACCAAACACAAATATTTGACTGGCTAAAAGTTTGCACACAATCTCTTTGGTTTACACCGGAAACAAGTTCTTTGCTAACTAAAATTTGGGTGCACAATCTTTTAAATTATACTGGAGACAATTTTCTTACTGTCCCAAAATTTAGTACACAATCTCTTGGATTTAAGCAAAAAAAAAAAAAAAAACTAACTGACCTTTAGTTAGCATCGGAGGCAAGTACCTAAAATGTGCTGCAAGCTCTAAAATGTAGGACGCTGTGTCTTCGGTTTTCAAATGCGTTAATACCTTGATTGACTTAATATTTGGATCAAAACCCCTTTTGCTTGTGCCAGAAAAAAAGTAAAATCGACTTAAAAGTTCATACATAATCTCTCAGGTTTGAACTGGAGTCAAGTAATGAATTGATCCAAAACTTGTCACTCAATACTTTTTTTTGAACCAGAAACAAGTAAAATTCTAAAATTTGGTACAAAATCTCCAGAAACGAATTCGGTCCAGTGATCCAATATTGTTAGAAGTGAATTTAAGAAAATTATACCTTCATATTATACCAAACGCATCCCAAACTCCAACTCACCTGTAAATTGTCTGATTCAATTGAGTTAAGATGATGGTCGCCTCCGCCTCTACCGCCTGAACCTCCATGTCCCCCGCCTGAATGGAAGTCGATTGGTCCTGATGCGGGAAGTGATTGAGTGGGAGCTGTTCGGAATGAATCAGCTTGCAATGCAACTGCAACAATTTGTTCATCTGTTAGTCCACCAATGTTTCCTCCGCCGCCACTGCCACCACCGCTACTGTATTGTGTGAGTGATTGTCCTGCGCCGCTGGACACAGAACTATATCCAGACTGAGTTTGAATGTTGTTATGCTCAACATAATGACCAAATGGTGCTGGTATTGGTTTCCATCCATCACAAGAAGCAGTATGGAAGTGACCTTTTCCACTGCTGCCTCCGCCGCCACCACCGCCGCCATGACTGCTGCCTTGATTCTCCACTTGGATTTGAACTTGCTTGAGGGGACCTCCTCCATGCGAATGATGATGGCCACCTTGGAAGCCTCCATCGTTTGCACTGCCACTGGTTACAATAATTGTTGTTTCAGGCTGACGATTGAAGTTAGGCAGTGGTGGTGGTCCATAGCCGGAAGGAGGTGGCCCGTAACTGAGATTTGGCTTTCCAATGAATTGACCAGATGGAGGTGGTCCGTATGAAGTGTGTGGACGAGAACTGAATCCGTGGCCAGAGGGTTTGAAGATTGGTCCAGGATGTACCAATGGCAATGGCTGTGGCAATGGTGGTGGTCCATACGACGCCGCTGGACGTGGTGGTCCGAAATTTCCTTGAGGCCTTGGTGGGCCGTAGTTAGTGAAGGGCTTTGCTTGTGGTGGTGGTCCGTATGAGGATTGAGGAGCTTGCTGAAGATGTGGGGGACCATAGAAGGGTTTCGGGACACCGAAATGTGACTTTATTTGGTCATTGAATCCGCCATTGAAGCTCTGGCCAAAGTTGAAATTCAATTTCGGAGGTCCTTGCTTCAATGCTGGCGGGCCGTACTCGCGGAAGGGAATTTGCTGGGGAACTCCATACTCTCTATGAGGAACATGTCCAGGTGGTGGTGGACCATACGAAGTTGGAGGAGGACCATATGAAGTTGATGGTGGAGGACCATAGGAAGCAGGTGGAGGACCATAGGAAGCTGTTGGAGGTCCATATGAGGGTGCTGGTACTCCTCTTGGTGGTGGACCATAGCTATCACTCAGTATACCACCAATTGGCGATGCTGCAATTGCAACCAAAATGCATGCTATCCTCAGGATCGTCTGCAATGAAAAATAGAAATTTTTACGTTTAAAAATACGATCCAACGCGGGCTTGCAAATACACAAATCTATCTACATAATATAGGGAAAGAGTGTGAGTACACGAGCGAGCACACAATCATAGCTCACAGAGAGAAAGGAATTCCTGAAAATGAAGCACAGCAGGAATATCCATCGCGCACATGTCCGTGTAGTTTGGTCTTTTAAATGGAAAAGGAGACACACTGTCGAAAAGTTTTGGAACCACCTTCCCGGAGGTTATGAGAAGTTTGTTAGAAAATGTGATGTTGATGGTGTGTGTGATTTAGGGTTATGAATGAATAGAGGGACTTAAGAAGCCTCGTTGAGCATTGCACACCGCAAACATTCTATGTCACGCTTGGACAAAGATTGATCGTTGCAATTAAGCCTGGGAGGTTATGTGGCAGCAATATGAATGCAAGTTGAGGCACAGAAAAATGAAATGAAAATACTGAATCAACGTGATGCTTTCAGCAAGCAGAGGAAGTTCTTTTTTTTTTTTTGATTGTTTTAATAATCCAAGGACACATAACCGTTACAGCACAACTGCACTGGAACTGTGAACTGCGAAACTGAGATGTTCTAAAAGTTATGTTATGTTATTTCTTAATTGAATGGAACTGAGTTTGAATCTTGACTCTTTCTAGGCTTAATTTCAACATTTACAAAATATTCCAATTGAATATCAGAATTAAAACGACTTGAAGTGCCTCAGAGTTTATAGTCTTGTGTTTAGCCTTGCCTTTTTTAAAAAGGGAGGCTGATGAAGTTAGGTTTATTTAGAATTCAGTTTGTTCGAACTTTTTGGATTTAGAAGGTAGTTTAAGTACACCGCAAAGGCGGTTTGGTAATGACTATTGCAGAGCTTCAATATCTAACTTACGGAGCTACTGTCGTACTGCTGAGGGATATAGCTTCCCATTGCAACTTGATGATTGGTTCGAAGTTTCCTTTATTCAAAGCGTACCTTCTTTTTTTAGTGATTGGCCTACAGGTAATTTGACAGCCTATCTCACCAAACAGTGACTATATAAAATCCTTGCATGTTTTGAAGAGGAGTAAAACTTTGCCCCCCTTTAAGACCAATCGATTTTTCTACGTACCTCGCGAGCAAATTAGTAGTGTTAAACAGTTAAGTGGTAGAACTGCGATCCCTTCGAGATCACTATGCTCGTAACGCCGCGCCGCCGCCGTAACGCTGGCAAGACGCCAGCTTAGTATTTCAAAATTTTTTGATAGAATTTGACATCAAGCTCTCTTACCAAAAATAGGAGCATTTGACATCGTCTCACCCGTCTTTCAATGGATTAACATTTTGATCGTACAACTGATGTTGCTTTGATGGACGGTTTTGAGTCGGAAGTTCACAATACGATAGTACGCCCCAAGGCTTTGTAGGGTCTCCAACTCTATTTGCAACTCTTCTTATCAACTCTACTACACTTAGTTTTTTATCTATTCGTTCCCAAATTAATAAACCTGTTCCTCGGATGTAAATTCCGACATCTACAGCTAGTAATTAGGTTCATTTCTTGAGGTTGCCCTGCTGTGGCAGCAAAACATTTTTTGGAAAACCTAAGCTCGCCCTGAATGTCAAATTGAGTGTTTTTTGAGTCCTGGGGTTGACCTGGGTTCGTCCTCAACTCGCCCTTGGCTTTTGCTGGGGCGAGTTTAGGTAACGAACAATGGTGTCAAACTACAGGTATTATTATTAAAATGGTATGGACGAGTGGTGATTTTGTGGTTTAGCGTTTTGAGGACTGGAAAACCATGGTTTTTTGACAACTCGTAGGGTTGCCAAGGAAATCTGGGTTAGCCCTGCGTAAAGTTCAACGAACGAACCTATTAATCATGTTAAATAGTCCCACCAGAGAAAGGTGGGTTCCAGTTCCCTCTCGAACATCTATTTTTCTTTCAGTCTCTGAGTTTTATCTGAATGTCGCCCTTGAAGATATGAGTGAAATCAAAATTACTCCATTTCGATCAATTGCACCACAATATAAGGTGGTTGCTACTCAGACAGCACAATGAACTGTGATGATCGGTCAGAGTGCTTCAGCTTATTAAAAATATTCCTCTTTTTTTTTAGAAAAACTCAAAATTCCCTTACATCGACGAAACCAAGTCGCCTTCTGCTTCGGTTTGTGTATTACTGATTCTCTTCTGTGAAACTGAAAGTGATCTCATATTTTACGCCTCCAAAGCTGCCGCGAATCGCTTACGACTTCTGAATCCTTGCGAAAAATATTTTTCAACATCTAATTCTTCTATCTGAAGAGAGGCCCTTCACCTACTTACTTGAGCCTCATCAAAAGGATTCACATAAGGTGATTTGTGATATGTGGTAGTCACTTTCCACTTAATTTTATATGAATGTCAATGTCAACTATCAGAACAGGCTGATGCACTGCACCACGAACCACGAACCCTTGACGTAACAGACAGACAACACGGCGCGGTCACCGCCTACATCGACTATCACCTACGCGAGCCAACGCAACGCCTGGATAGAAATTGAAAAAAAGTTTAAAAAATGAAAGAGAACAAAACTAAAACAGAAACCTTAGTTTTGCTTCAACATTGCATTCCTCTTCTGAAACTTTTTATCCATAGTGTTCTTCCAGTCTACCATTGAGGAAGTCCTGTCAAACAAAAAGATAATGTCGTAAGTCACTTGAAACGAATGTGGAAGGTCTCACCCATCTCAATTTTTTCTTTCAATGCGCGGTGCGGTGGTTCTTTCAAAACCGATTCCTTTTCAAGTATAGCTCTTATCAGACTCTTGACAACGCTTGTACTATGACAAAACATGATGAGAGTTTTCTCAACTGCTTGAGTTTTTCTATTACCCATTTTTTTAAAAACCTTGTTTTAGTGAAGTTTTAAGATATTTAAAAGTAAAATAAAAGTTTGTGTATTTTTTGCTGGTTTTAGAAAGGACTTCCTTCATGTCTTCGAATGAAGATGATAGCCGGTTTCCTAACTGCACATTGCAGGCTAGAAAAAAAAAACACCTCAAAGTAGGTACTTGGCATAGAAAGAGATGATCAATGCAGATACTGTAACGAACTGAAAGAATCTCCGGACCAGCTTTTAGGAGACTGCAAAGCTCTCATTCATCAAGAACGAACTGCATGAATCAAACTATTTAGAAGAGGGGAACTTAAACTCCCGAACGTAACTCAGATACTTAGCTTCATCAAAGAAACAAACCTGGGTGAAGTAATTATGTACTTTAATAATGGAATGACAGTTAAAAAACAGGGGATATAATAGATTTAGAAGGTCGAAGTAATTTAAGGCCCCAAATCATTAATTCATTCATTCCGAACAATGTTGGGCCCAAGGGCTTATTGATTCCTTTGGAGAGGCGATACATGAAAAAATTATTTTTTTTTCATTGTGTTTGGGGTTCAAACGTCGAACAAAACTCTAACTTTGCTTTTGTGTTATAGTCACAATCAAGTTGCCACTTTGGTCATTTATGATAATTATTTATCTATGGACATTTATGACCAAATCTGGGAGCCGAATTACCGCAATCAAGATCGAGTAATTTGTGATTGTATTTTCTGCTTTTGGCATTAATTTATCGAGCATTTTAGTAACACAATTTGACGTTCGTTTATCAGTATTTTGACGAATAAAAGTCGATAAATGAACAGCAGACTGAGAACACCAGTAATAAAGTACAAATTTTGAAAGCGAAGCAGTACTCACTTACTCAGTCACTGATGCGGTAATTCAGCCTCTGGTCATTATTTTTTCACTTGGCCACGTGGTCATATCTTACTTCATTTGGTCATTTTCTTCAACGAAATGACAAAAAGAAAAACGCTTTTTTGTTCTCAAAGTTGAAATCTATACTCAAAGCCATTTTCTTATTAATAAGTTCATTCGTCCAAACCCAAGGATTGCTTTGAAGTAGCCACAATGCGTTTTTTTGAAAAACCGCAACGTATACCAAATATCAAACTGAGTGTCTGTTGTGTTCTGGAATTACCATCGACTCTCTCTAAAGTAGAGCTAGGATTCTTACGTGACTCATATGGCTTCTAAGAAGATTGGAAACATCAAATTTGTAATGAATTGCGAAATATTTTCATAAGAAGAATTGGCGCAATCAAGTGTCTCGCAGTGTAAGTAGTAGTTCGAAGCATAATAGTGGTTGATCACAAAAAACGTAGACCACCATCATTATTTACTTGTCCAACTTTATTTTTCAATTCTTCTGAACTCTACATGTTGTGCCAGTGGCATAATGGTGCAACGTTCAGGGTTCGAATCCCAGAAACGTCAAAGTGAACAATATTTATCTACAAGTATGAAGTTATCACCTTTTGTGAGGATTTGGTTAGGCTCCGGGGGTCTATAGGACGCACCAGACCCTATCTATTTTATTTAAAGGACTTTCTTAATGTAGGGTTACAAATATGTACTGGTTTTATTTAATCATGGTCATCTCTTATTAAACTCCCGGTATATATTAATAATCTCATCTAAGAACCAGCTTCTTCTAACAGGGCTTAGTTTGATTTCTTCGAACAAGTGTGTATACAAAAGACTCTCAAAGAATTACTTCATCTTAGGCATGTCCTAAATAAAAAAATTTCAAGGCAAAGTTAAAACGGTGGCTTAAAACTTAAACTATTTTGATCGAGACAAAAATAAATAAAAGTAGTGAAACCAGGATGCCTTTACGGGTTTGTCGAATGTGAATCAACCACTTAGATGTGATCAGATAGGATTTGAATGTGCTATTGCTGATTACCTTCTCATGGCAGTATTACGATCTCCAATGTACATAACTCGATTCTATAATAAAAATGTTCGAATGCTTGAAATTCTTCCTGGGAGTAAATGAATGGGAGACTTCACCAAAACTCGGAAGTTTTTCTCGAAAGCGGTTCGCAGAACTCAAGTTCGCTTCTACTTTCGTTCTTATTGGCATTTTAAAGTGGAATCAAAAACAACATTTGAATTATTCCATTGAGCAATTGGCTCACATAGTTGAACCCCAGGTAAACAAAAGACACCCTTTTAGAAATAAGAACCCTTAAGAAAAAATGATTTATTCCAAAAAGATACGTCTTTCTTGAAATGGTGGAAAAAAAGTCAGTTCCAAAAATGAGCTCCTATACAAATTCCAGCCAAAGTTACAAAAAACAAAAACTCACCACTTGCGAACAATCAACGTGTAAACTGAAACAATAAACTTTGTGTTCTGTTGAGTTGATACTTCAATTAATTTATCTTGATGAGAGCCAGTGTTTTTTTTAACCCTCGACTCAGAGATGTATAAATAATTTGCATACAGTAATTTCAATTTCGGTTGTAACCAACTGGGTATCATTGCAAAGCAAAAACTATCATTTGTTTGAATAGGAGTCAGAGGAAATTGAAACAATTTTTCGTTACAATGGGCACAAAAGGGTAAAAAAATAAAAAATAAAATTGGAACGAAACACTAGAAAAAGTTGTAGTTCTGAACAGCTGGGTGAAAGTTTCATTTGGTTAGAGAATAAAAGAATTGTTTGAAACTCTCCCCAACCGAAGGAAGCAACAATAATTAAATGCTCTCTTAACAACTCACTTATTCATCGTTAACTTTGATTGAAATAAATCCAGTGATGACAAAGTGACGAAATAATTAGCCAAAATAGCATGAGAGAGTGTGTCGTTTTGGCACACAGTCGGGGACCATTAAGCTATCAAAACATTTGAGAATGACTTTAAATTATTTTTCACTTTGTAGGTATAAGCGCTGCGACGCGGTCGGCGGTTCATTTCAACGCTTTTCCTTTCTTCAAACCACTAAATGCAATATTCGCACGACAACGACCGACATCACGCAATGTGTGGTTAAGCTTTCCTGTAACCGTCAACGCCGACCGCGGCCGTAGTGACCAAGCTGGACAAACAATGTAGGGAAGCGCTTCCGCCCACTGGAAGCAGCGTTTCCGGTCGTTGACTTCAAAATTAACGACTTAAACACTTTTTCGAACATTTAAAGTAATTCGAGTTAAGATGGCATAGTCCGTGTTCCACACACCTAGAGCCATCAAGGAAAATATCCGCGACAAAAAAAAAACAAAGGTCTCTGTTTAGGAAAGTAATAACAAAAACCATGGCACGAGCTCAAATGGCAGTAGGGTCTTCCACTGATCATCAACTTTTTTTCAAGCATCTTAATTGAATGCAAAAAGCAAAAAACCAATTACTTGGCGCCAGCTTTAATTGCAATTTCTCATAAAAACGAATACCTGCGTACATACCCTCTACCCTTTTTGTTGGCAAGCAGCTCATAAGGCATTCGAGGAAAGCTTTAGATTGACAAGTCCAAGTTCAGTTCGACATTGAATCGACGACCGATGACTTTAAAGAGAGATGACTAAGATTTTCTAACCTGTGTTCATTGTAGTCATAGATTGTGCACCATTACCCTCTCGTTAAATTTAACCCAAAAGATACAAGTTTATCTACCTGCATGTTGTTGTTGTTAAGTTTGTTATTCAGATGATTAATAGAGTTTCACTTTCACTATACAAGAAAAGAGCGATATTTGCCAAAGTTAAACGACAGATGTGTGCTGATGCCGAGCCATCAAAGTGTGTGCGGTTTGCTTAATTAAAATTCATGCAAATATATTCGCCCCCAATTGTTCCACATAATTTTCTTCCGATAGTTTTCATTATAGTTAGTCGGTCTAGGCTTGAGCTTTACGCATAAATTTCATTTGGTTAACAGTTATAGAATAGGTAGGTAGCTATAGACATGAGCAACTCCACCCAACTTTATCATTATGGGGGCTGATGTGCGGGTTCGCTATAGCCCTGGGTGAATGATGAAGAATGACGAGCGTTAGTGGCAGAAATAAGAGCTCGCATTGTATTTGTGAAATTGCAAAGTGATGTGAAATTCAAGCCGAGAATTGTAAAATAATTGTTCCCACGAGAGCCACGAGTGCCAATGTTATGGTCTATGTGTTTGTACGCGACGAGTACATAAATATTCAGTACCTACATTGGAGTAGATGTTAGTTTATCTCGGAGTGAAATGACAAGTGAAAGCAAAATGGAATCGAAATTAAGGATGTTATGTCAGCTCCGAGGTTAGGTAGCACATAAAACGTGCGGTACTTACTATCGTCGTATACACTGACTCATTGCAACGGAAGTAATTGCGTTTGGGACCTGACACTAAATTCGATTTTGTATATGTTAAGTGTTAGGGGACACATATTTTTGCAGATATTTGTATGTTTCACGATGTTCGTTGGGTAATTTATTTAGTTGCTCGATAAAGGTCATTGTAATATAATTTTGGTTCTCTTGAGAAGCGTGGAGATTAGCAATTTCTTTAGCAGTTCTCTGTAGGTTTGGCGGCACGAGCACTTACGGTTGACCTGTTACGATGCAGATTCAATAAAAAAAAATTACAGTATGATATCGCAAGGAGAAGATAAAATCAAGGAAATAGATTTAATTTCGAAAAACTGTTCCATGCAGTCTCACCAACCTTAAATAAAAAAAAGCCAAGTCAGCATTTTTCGCTGCAAATGAAGGGATGCGATAAGTAATTGTTTAGCAAGAGTTATTTATAATTGAGTAGATGGTAATCCAACGAAAGTGCCCGTTAGTATTTGTAGAAGAGTTAGAATGGAAAAGAGAAAAAACTGCATTACTTTGACATGGAAGCTCACTTTCCTTTCCACGTTAGGCGTTACAGAGTCAATGAGTCAGTGATGAATATTTAATAAAGAGGCGCAGATTTCCGGGAGGCATATTTTTGGCTCTTTAGTTTGTTCGGTGCAGCTGTTAGTTTACTTGGCTAGGACTAAACATTTAGGACGAAGTTCTCAAAAACTTTTTTGAGTATACGTCCCTCCCTTTTTTTGTCGTGTGGTGAGCGTCTGTTGTGCTGAAGATGAACAGAGCCTTAGTGAATAAGGATGTTGCTTCGAGGAGGAAAGGAGGAAGCTAGCTGTTAAAAGCTTTGTTTCTTCGATCAAAGTAAAAGTACTAAAAAGGAAATCAAGAAACAATTTCAAGTCTCTATTATTTGAATTCTTCCATCTGTTTCGACAGAAACTTATGAGTGTCTTTGAAGTTGAAGAATAAAGAGTCCCAGCAACTCGAATACTTTTATTGTAGAATCGAGTTGCGTAGTAAGCCTCAAACTAATTGACTTTGAACAGTTCCCTGTTTATTAGACTTTGCCAAAATATTGAAAATATTTTTCGGGATGACACATAAATTTACGTTAGAGCATTTTAAAAATAGCTACATATAAAAATCTATCAATCGCGTTTTATATTTTAGACCTGATTTTCGATAAAAGTGTGAAAAATCCTAAGCCCTGCACTGACCAGAAACAATGCAGCATCCCATTCCAAGTTATCTCAAATTTGGATTGTTACTAGTTACTAGTTAGTGCAGGGTCGTTACAGATTCGACCATCCTAACTTATCTCGTCGTTCACGTCGAGCTCAAAGTGCAACTCGATCCATGATTTCAGTGCGTCCAGTTGAACCGAACCGGTCACCAACATCGAAACCCTACGGAAAGAAGCCGCCGAGTCCAACGCAAAGAAACAGTCGGGGCAAAAACGCCGACACGATCTGCGAAATAAAAAGGCGAAGACGTATCAAGTAGGTGGTGTAGTTATGTCACCCAACGATGGGATTGTAGCCACTGATACCTCGAGGAAACTGAACACCAAATATCGAAAAACCGCTATCTTTCCTCATGGCCGGTACCAGGTTGCTGATATGCCGTTCGCACCCAGGACACAGAAACCGTATACCTCCGTCTGGTCCGCTGACCGAATGAAACCATGGATCGAGTTGCGTTGCGAGCTCGACGAATGCGACGAGATAAGTCAGGATGATCAAATCTATAACGATCCGGCACTGACTAATAACAATCCAACATCCCATTCAAGATAACTTGGAATTGTTCCAAGTTCCAGCCGGGCGGCATTCTTACAGGGAGCCGGTAAGAGAAAAATCATTGCCATGCAAACTACCGACCGATAGAGACCATTGTCTTGTTTTAACAAAAAGTAACCAAAGTCTTTTACTGATGCGGATGGGCAAGAGTTATGAACGCTAACAAGCAACGGTGCCACTCTACACTTCAATGAGCTGAGCCTACTGCGTCATTTCATTGCAGGCATCGCTTAATCAGAGTATTTAATCATCTCCTTCCAGTTTGAAGAATCATAACATGTCAGTATTGCCGAAAAGAATGAGGACATGAATTTCGAATAAACCAACAAAGTTCCGATGGAGTTGTTCAACGCCATATCCCCGAGTGGCAAACGCTGATGGCTGATGCTTACTGCGAGTGGCAACGAAAGCTAACTGAGAAAATTTAACCAAGTGAGGCGAGGAACAAATTTCTGTATTGAGGAACATGGGTTGTTCTCGTTTCTTTGCAGTAGGGCTTCTGACAAAAATGAACTTGCACAGTTATCAACTTCCACTTTAAGAATAAATTCGGGCTGCCGCTCAACAAACCTCCAAAGGCAAAAGGAGTCAGGGGGTAAAGGTCCCGGGACTATTAGGTTGATCGGAGACTTAAGCGAATGGAATGACCAGAAACACGGTGAAGTGAGCTATTACGCATCACAGTTTTCCACCAAACACTAGAGCTTCTACGTTTTTCTGCAGAAGACGCGAAAAACAAGAAGTCCTTCGACCATTGGTTTATAGACGAAGCCTACCACACAGTATTCTAGCGAAAGGGATGATAATCTGCAAGGCTGACATACCCCGGAGACTTTTAAGTACGGGAAAGTATGGTGCGTAAATTTTCTCTAAAAAAAGATGTGATACCAAAGGGTGGTGGTGAGAAGTTAGGACAACGCATTGTCGGAATTTTGCGTTTGAAGTTGTGGATCTAAGCTCAATAGGACTCAAAATCTTTTCACAGGTTACTTAAATACTTTTTCGGTCTTCACCTTTCGGAATTCTAGGATTCCACGAAAAGAAGAACTCCCACACAAAGTCTTTTCTCACCTTGCCATTGGGAACCAACTGAAAATGGTTGACTTACTCAAATTCTCAGAAGAATAACTGAGACCAATGCACTCCAACCACCTCAAGCTCGATGCCATCAAATATTTGTTTGATTTGTTCGAAAGCAGAAGTCGAACTACCACATACGTGATCGAGTAATACGTGTTTTTGGTATTGCTTCTCACGCTATCGAGCACTTTAGTAGCATAACTTTACATTCTTTCACCAGTATTTGAACGTATTGAACCCGATGAATGAACAGCAGACTCATGTTGACCGAATTTTGAAATAAAAATAGTACTCACTCGCTCGATAACTGATGCGGTAATTCGCCCCAAGTTCAATCACCTTAACGAAATGAACGCGAGAGTGATAAGTGAAAAGTGCCAGTTAGTCTAATCTCTAATTAAATTAGTACCCAGGCAATTGAACTCAAATTATGATCCAGTAATCTACATTTTACCTAGTATGGATTTTTCAAAACATCCAACAATTAATGGATGATATAAACGTACAATGAATGGGGAGGAATCACTAAAGAGGTTTTCTCTCTAAAAATTGTAGTGAATAGAACCACCACGAGAATGTATTTATTTTTCCACTTAGAACGGTTTCTGAACACTCAAATCTATTTCTTTTTCTTTCCTCACCCTTTTATAAATAAAGAAATTTAGTGGCGTTACAGAGCCCTGCACCCTAGCACATTTGTCTCAACCATACTTTCGGAAGGAATGAAACAAATGCTTGTGTGTTCGGAAAGAAAAGCAAACCCCTTAGTAAAAATTACATTATACCCCTGCCAAGCAGGAAGCACATGCTCTGAGTGTTTTTAGTATGCTTCTCCTATATTTCACAAATCGCTATAATGTCGCCTTATGTGAGGAAGATGGGTGTTAATATTGCAAACCTGCCTTGAAAACAAATTGTGGCCATATAACAGTACATTTTTGAAGCCAAAACTAAAAGCTGCAGTGAAAGAAAACACGAACTCAAGGTAAAAGGGGCTAAAATGACCGACTGTAATACAAAAACTAATCAAACTTGATTCCTTATGAGTGTCGTTTGCTCCAAAAGGCCGTTTCAAAATATTTGCAATTGAAGTGTTTTCGACGATTACAAACAAATCAAATCAAATTCCACATAAATTAAAACTAAGCGACACAATCATTTCAGTAAATCGTATAAGTGCCGTAGACATTACTTTTTAATTGTTACTTTTAACAACTCCCAAATAAACCCTTTAATCTATCGAACTAAAGCAAATTGTGATAATCTATTTGATTCAAGCAATGTCCTTCGAGTTTCATTGTCCTACCTCATTCCCACCGATCACTTTGAGTGACAGCAAAAGAATTGGATCAATTAACTTATACCGCCATTGTGTAAAGTGTATATGGGGACAGACAACAATAGAAATGGTACCCACATGAGCCAAAGGCAAAGTAACTTCAACTTGTGCCAAAGTGCCAATGGCGCTTGTAGATGTGGCTGGAAGTATTCGATTGCATTTGCAATTCAACTCACTTACAATGAAATGTACCTACATGAGCGACAAGTTGGTATATTATAGTGATGTCGATGTCGATGTCGACCGACCCAGATTTGATGTGTGGGTCTCTTAGCCATCTCACACGACATTATGCCAAGAGATGGATGTACTTTCGCTTTCGAGTAAAAGTAAATGTAGGCCATTGTAGTACCTACAAGGTATCTCTTTGCTGTGTAGGTATACTTGACAGTATTTCACATTTGCACAGCATCACACGTAAAAATGGAAAGGGTTATCTTCACAAAAACAAAAACAACATCGCAAAGAAAGTTGTTCCTTTGCGCGATCTTCCAAGTAAAACAAATAAAAGAAGAACCCTTTTTATCGTTTTAAATGAGGCAGAGGCAGATGCAGAGGCTTTCCTCTAAAAAAAAACCAACCAATCTTGATGGTTGATGTAATGGAAGCAAAACGGATGTGAACCAACCTGCTGTAGCATCTTCTCTCGACATTCCGGAAAAGCATCGGAACAGGTTTACACCACCACCGCCGACCGTTTATTTTCCCTTTTTTGTTTGGTTAAAAGGCATGCAGTTTATTGACCATCTTCACTTTCTTCTGGCTCAACTTCACGAAATATTTTATTCAAAATCGACCAACTAAAATAAAAAAACGACAAACAAACAAACAACCAAAATAACTTTTACTTTCTACGAGGGGGCCCAGTCTGGTGGTGCAATGGTGTGCACCCATAATGATGGTCCGTCTGGCATGGTATCTTATTGTAAATTGTATTGTATCGTAAATTCCACACACAAAAATAAAACTCGAATATAGAGTTATAAAAAAGAAGAGGAAGAAGAAAAAAAAAGACAGAACATAAAAATTTGCCACTTATCCGTCCCAATGTGGAAAATATAAAAATCGAAAGTTGAAAATAATTTATGATGAATTTATGCTGTAACACACTGCGCGATTTTAGTCTCTCTCTCTCTTCTCCACCTCTCCTGAATTTAGTGACTAAAAGTAAAGATAAAAATGAGCAATAACAAACGAGAAGAAATCACCTCACGTTTAACGACGATCTTTTGAATTCATGAATTCCATGATTCCACACGTTTGTTTCGTGTGCACTCGTAATAGACGGAATCGGAAACGTTTTATTATCTAATTTGGGGTACATCTATCTTCCAATAATATCTATCTAACCTGTGTTGCGTGTAATGATGGCCATTTGACTTTAACTAAATAATTCCGATTCATAAAATTTGGGAATCCGTTTGTTTGATGGTAGCGGGGGTAGCGGAAGGCAACTCTAGTGTTCGCCCATAAATCATTGAGTGATTCTTAATTAATTTAATTTTTGGTTTTCACTTACTTTACACCTTTCTTTTCTTTGGGTTTTCTGAGCTTTAAGTGCTGAGGGACTGGGTTTGGGTTGTTTGTTATTTGGGTTTTTTTTTTTTAATCTGCTTTCGACAACTTCACGTAAAGCATGATGGAATCTCTTGGGTTAAATTTTGAGTAGGGTTTGGGAATTTTTAGGTCTGGGGATAGATGTTACATAACTTTGAGTTTGAATGAAAATATTAGAGCGTACGTGAGTAGCAAGTTTGGGAAAAGCAATTAATGGCTGTATTTTTGGGGGTACTTTCTATAAATGTGCATTAATGTTAGGTCAATAGATCGAAATCTTAATAATTTAAAGCACTTTTCGAACACAAGTCTGTTAGCCTTGTGGCTTACTTGAAGAATCTCATGACATTTGAGTCTATCGAACAAAGATTTTGGATATCACTCTTTTTGAAAGGTGAGTAGTTGGCAGTCATAAACACTGAACTTCGATTTCTTCAAACGAAAAACTGAGCGTTTTCACCTTACCACTGGTGGGGGCGAACAAATTTGTTTAGTGTAAGGAAAAATGGATCAAAATGGAATGAAAATCTGGAATAAAACTGGGTTCATATTAGATAAAGACAATGAAGAACAAATAATAGATGAATGGAATGACTGCGAGGAAAAAGAACAGGAACGGAGGAGAAAGAAAAGCGTGAAACAAACGGAAGGAGAAAAATAAAGAAAGAGAAAAAACCATGAAAAAACGGAAGCAAAGATGTTGAAGCAGGAAAAGAGTAAGAAAAACTAGAAAAGAAGATGAAGAAGCAAACAATTAAGTGAAGAAGAGAAAAAAGCAAAAAAGAACTAGGAAAAGGGAAAGAGGAGAATAAAAAGAAGATAAAGAAGAAATGAGAAAGAGGAAAAAAAGAAGATACAATGACTAAAAACTAAAAATCATGTATTTTCATCTTACCACTGGTGAGGGATGATAAAAAAAACTTTGCTTGGTAAAAAAATGAAGAAGAGAAAAAAAGCAAAAAGGAAGGAGCAAAAAGGAAAAAGGAGAATAAAAAGAAGATAAAGAAGAAATGAGAAAGAAGAAAAAAAGAAGAAGAATATAATGCCTGTCTCAGTTTCTAAAAACATTTACATTTTCATCTTACCAGTGGTGAGGGATGATAAAAAAAACTTTGCTTAGTAAAAAAAAGTGAATGAAAAAGTAGGTTCATAGTCAAAGAAGAAGAACAATTAGAAGAAAGAGAAAAGTGAGAGGAAGAAGACCAAGAACGGAAGTAATAGAATATCAATAAATAGAAGAAGATGTACCAGAAGAAGAAGAATAAGAAAAATATGAAAAAGGAGAAAAAAGAAGAAGAAGATGATTGGGAAGAATACCCATACTCCTTTTTTACATAGTTAACGCGCACATCAAAGGGTTATGTAAATAAATAAATAGGGTGGCAAAATAGAGCGAGGAGCCCCCAAAACTTAGCGTATTTCTCACAACCATGACTTGTGAGGAAATGGAGGGGACCTACTTTTTTGCCAATTCCGAACGGCTAATTGAGAAAGCACTTTTTGGGGCAATGAATTTACTATCGGAGGACTTGCCAATTCCTCGCGGAAGGCGATACCCGTGAAAAAACATTTTTGCCTCTGTTGGGACTCGAACTTTGAACCCCTGGGTGGACATGCTACCCATCACGCCAAGGGTACCACAAGGGGTTATGACTGCACCTATAATGTTATAAGAACACAGTGCGCGCATTTAGGAAAATAGGAGAGGACTTGAAAGGAAGTACCGATGTACGTTGCTTTTGAATTAATGTAAATCGTAATGCAGGTAAAAAACAGGGTCAGGTAGAGCATTCCACATTCGAAAGGTGCAACTAAAATAAGAATCTCTATACTTGGCTGTTCACGCTTCAACTTCAAATTAACCGGCTGAATACGTTTTGTGAAACATGGGGACTTCAGATAAACATAGATAAAACAAAAATAATGATCTTTGAAGCGCGACAAAGAAGAAGACTGCCTGAAGAGACATGGTCGATTAATAATTTACGCATCGAAGTAGTACCGGAGTTTAAATATCTTGGAGTTTGGCTCACCCATAACCTCAATTACTCGAAACATGTTAAAGAAAAAGCCAAGGAAGCTAAAATGGCGATAAGTATGATGTGGCCAACTTTTTTTGGTAACTTAAGAATAGACCATGCATCCAAATACCGCGTATTCCAAGCAACCGTTAACTCATGCCTGTGCTATGGTGCTCAGATTTTTGGATACCACCATCTTGATGAACTCGAAAGCATTCAAAGACATTTTTTCAAACGTTTGTTTAAACTACCTAATTCGACTCCGAATTATGCTATTTACGTGGAATCAGGCATCACACCAATATATATTCAAAACCTGAAAATGAACTATGAATATATTATAAAAGTTATGAAAAGAGATCAAAGAAGTCTTCACAAATCCTTCATGCTAAGATTGCTCCAATCAAACTCGACCCCCTTTAAGGAATGGAGACAGTTAGCTTCATCACATGGTGTTCACTTGCTGCTAACGGAATCTAACGTGAATGAATGGAGGAATATGTTCGGAGATATTACTGCCAAGATTGACGAAAGCATTTACAATCAAAGTATTGCCAGAGCATCAGCATCAACAACCAGAAGCACTTACATACACCTGAACCACCAGTTAACATCAGAAGTAAACTACTTCAATATTAAACTGCCGATCGAAGCAATAAGTTTTATCTTCAGGGCACGAGTGGAATTATTAAGCCTAAACTATATTCCCCATCGAGATGATCTACCAGAAATCTGCAGTTTGTGCAACAGAAGAGAAAGAGAAGACACACACCACTTCATTGCGGTTTGTCCAATCTTACAGGAAATTCGCCGACTACACTTTGATGAAAGTTTCATTACAACCAGTAGACTCCACGACATACTAAATGGAGCGGTTGATTGGTGTACTTTGTATAACTACTGCAAACACGCATTAACTTACCGAAATAGTTTTTGAAATTTAAAAATGTTCACTCAGCCAGTTATCTATTATAATCTATTTCTTTTTGTTTCAAATCATGCCGAAATTGAGACTTTTTTTGCTTCAAATCATATCAAAGCGTCATCTTCTATTGTTTTGTGTTTCAAATCACGGCAAAATCTATATATATAAAATAGGATGTATGTATGTATGTATGTATGTATGTCCGGGGTAAGCTCCTAAACCACCCATCGGATTCTTATGGAATTTTCAGGGTAGACATAGTTTAGTCCAGAGCAGGGTTGGAAAAAAAACATGTTTTTTTTAAAAAGAACAAAACATTATGTTTTTTTTTGAAAAACAAAAAAAACATGTTTTTTATTAATGTTTCATTGTTGTTTTAAATGCATTGTTTTAAACATGTTTTAAACATGTTTTTAAAATGTTTTAATCATGTGTACATGTTACACACGTATGAAATTAATAATTAAAAGTCAAAAAGTATTTATTTTTTATATACATATTTATTATATTATATTTATTTAAAACAAAAGTTTTCAACAACAGTTTGTTTTCAATTCAACCCTCAACTTTCATTTCTCAAGCGAACTGTGTTTATTTAAAGCCCTGTTTTTCCGCCAACTCCAACAGTAGAACTAGAGGCTGGAATTTCTATAAAGTTACCCCAAAGTGGGTCCTTCTTCGGCCCTGTTAACATTGATAACTTTGAACAAAATTCAAAAACACTTATTGAAATAAAAAAAGTACGTATGCACATTACACAAGTACAACATGAATTGAGCGATTTCGTTCGGCTTTCATTTGTATTTACCTAAACAAAAGCAAGCGGGCGGAGAATCCCCGCGTTTCATGAACATTCACCGGCGGTGAATCCGCTTACCACTTGTCACTTTGTCAGTTAGGGGAATCCCATCTAGTAATATCGAAGTTGCCAACTCTTTGCTAAAAAACGTACCATAATATGAGTTTTTTAATGTATTTTAACAAAAAGTATAATGTGTTTTTTTATGTGTTTTAAACATGTTTAAAACAAATTGTTTTTAATTAAGTTTTAAACGTGATATGTTTTTTTGTAGTGTTTAAATCAGTGTTTTAAACAATTGTTTAAAACAAATGTTTTAAGCATTGCCAACCCTGGTCCAGAGATGGTTCCTGTCAAGGTTTGATCCCCATATTCCCACAGGAACGGTGTTGGGCACGGAAAATAAGAAACTACTCCACAGATTTCAAAAGATCTTTCAGCACTAGGGGTGGTACATTATCTTCCTTCATCAGTAACCTTAACTATATTTCATCCCTATAATCCCACAGGAACAGAAACGGGAACGAGAACGGGAACCATAAAGTTACTTGACCGATTTCAAGAATTCTTTCAACTCTAGGATGTTACTTATGCCTCAGTGAGATAGACTTAAATTTCATTCACATATTTCCATGGGAACGGAAGATTCCTTCAGGAACGGGGTTGGAAATGGAAGCTTAGAAACTACTGGACAGATTTCGAAAATTCTTTTAGCGTAGAGTTCATCCCTATAATCCCACGGGAACAGAAACAGGAACGAAAACCCTAAAATTATTTGACCGAATCGAAAATTCTTTCAACTCTGGGATGTTACATCATCATTCAGTGACATAGACTTCATTCACTTATTTCAATGAGAACAAAAGATTCCCATAGGAACAGGGTTGGGAACAGAAACTTAAAAACTAATGGATAGATTTCAAAAATTCTTTCAACATTACGGGTGCTACATTATCCCCTTACCCTTTGTCAGTAACTTAGGCTATATTTGTCATCCCTATAATCCGACAGGATCAGAAACAGGAACGAGAACGGGAACATTAAAGTTACTTGACCGATCTCGAAAATTCTTTCAACTCTAGGATGTAATATTATCCCTCAGTGACATAGATCTATATTTCATTCAAAAATTCTTTCAGCATTAGGATGCCGCAAAGTCCTACAGTAAGAAAGATTATATTTCATCCACAAATTCCCACGGAAGACGGAAAACGAGAACGGGAACCTTAAAACTACAGACCCGAGCAAAGCCGGGCGGCTCAGCTAGTTGATTTATAAAAATGTATATTACAAATAAAGCTTAACATATTTTTTCTTAAAACCTATGTATATCAAGTAAGAATTAAAATTATATTTTATCTTTTAAAATTTTTCACTTTGTATAAATTATTGTTTTTATGGAATGTCAAATCAGGCAGACGGCAGAATGCCAAGCCCTTAATCTTAGATAAATGTAAATATGAATGTAAATTATTTAAGAAAATAAAGATTAATAATAATAATAATAATAATAATACTTGGCTGTACGCCCGAAGCTAGAGCATTCCACATTCGGGTGGTGCGACTAAAATAAGAATCTCTATGCATGGCTGTGGGCTCAAGGTAAAACTGATAAGCGTTCCGAGCGAAGTGGGTGTTGCGGCTAAATTATTTCAAGGGAGGAATGCAGCTTTCTAATAATTTTGCCTCTAAGACGAAAAAGAGTAAGTTAAAGTTAAAACAAATGAGGGAGAAGAATGAAAAGAAAAAGAATAAAAGAGGGCGTAAGAAAAGGAGAAATAAAAAAGAAGAATGAAGAAAAGAGGAAGATGATCACAAAGTTATAAAAAAATAGCGGAGTTTGAAAACAAAGGGAAAAGGAAGAAAAGTAAGAATAAAAAAAATAAAAAAAGCGAAATAAGAGCAAAAGAACGAAAATGATGAAATTGAAAACTGCTGGAAGAAAAGGGTAGCCGACAGGAACAGCTTTAATATGAAAGGTAAATTTAAATTTTTTCTTATTTTGATAGTCTGACATTTGAGCATTGTAGAAGTAAACTGACAAATTATTTATGTAGGAAATTGAATGTTCTACAAGAAAGCTTTTTCTTATTTTTTTAATAGAGTGAGCCGTTCTGAAGATATTCACTGTCAAAGTTGGAAATGTATGGAATTATGACTTCAATTTTATTAAACTCATACTGACAACTTTTTTTGTGACTTTAGCTCCGTTTTATAACTTCCTGAATGTACCTATTTAGCCTGTTCTTTCGTTGAAAAAAAAGATGGCCAACTGACACACCCTAGTGCTCCTAACACAAGCCAAAAAGTAAAAAAAAAACACGAATAAGACAAGAGAAAAAGGTAGTAAGAAAGCTGAACTAAACATCCACTCAATGCAAAAGAAAAAGAGACAGTGAAAGAATGCTGATGCTCAGGTCAAAAATTTGACAGAACTAGAAAATATATTTCAGCATAAACAGCAGGTATCTCTCTCTATCTATCTACCTACGTACATCTTCAAGCATTGCCAATAAAAGTGAACTAGCTATTAAGTCACGTATGCACACTTAACCCTAACCAAAGTATTACAAACGTTGCTAAGCGTAAAAGGTATCAAGAGTTCACCCTCTTTTAGGAAGGATCTAGGCATATGTGACTTTCGTTATCAAGCCTATCCCAAGCTCATTTTAGAAATTTCAATCTGAAAGTTGTGTTTATTCAGCAGAGTTGAAACTCAGGACTTCAAACAAGCATCGTCATTCAAAAAGAAACCCAAAAAAGCAATTGTCAAAAACAAACATTTCAATTCACACGTTCCACTAACTAAATTCATGCTATGTTTCTAAAAATCTGACTCAGCAGCTCATAAAACTATCCTCACAGCCTTGTCCCTTTAATTACCAGACTCATCAAATATTTTTATAATATCGTCCTGTTCCGACTCATGGCATTTACCATTCTTATCAAAATGAAAACAGTGCAATCAATTATACTTTTTCAACATTAAAGCCATCATGATCATTTGAGGAACATACTTAACTGCGTAATAACAAAACCCAGATTTTTTTTAAAAAACTTATCAGGAGTCATAAGCTGCCCTGGGCCGTAAAGTGACCTATCTCAATGGTAATTAGATTAAAATAGCCAACTTGCAAATAGCACTGAACTAAAAAAAAAAAGAGAAAGGGAAGTGATATCCTTTGTCGTTTGGCAATTACCATGAACAACCATTGCTCTCTGTGTAGATACTCTCATATCACTCACTATCTCTACTGTCCCTCAATTTGACGACCATCCGGGTAAAGTTATGAGCATTAATAATAATCATAAAATCCAGCAGAACAAATAATGCCCACAGAACCAAGGGGCAAGTAAAAAAAAAGGGGAAAGAAATTATAAAAGAGCTCAGTGTGAAGAACAATTACTGTTGGCAGTGTTAGATACGGTGTTAGATACAAGAAGTCAAACTTTTCATCGTTTCCCTCCGTTTGTGGATTCATTTAGTTGATCCCTTGTAAATCCTCATCAAACGGGGATTATTACATGTACAATAAGAAGAAAATGGGGAAGAACTTCCAACACGTTTTAAACACGTTCATTCATCAAGTTTTCCTTGTTCTTGACTTCCTTGTTCTTGATTTCCGATTTCTTTATTATTATTTTTCTTTTTTTCTCCTTAAGTTTTTTGTTTCGTCCGTCGTCCTTCCAAGGAAGCGCATTTTTCAAACTTTAAAAGTTTTCACAAACTGATAACGAGGAATGAAACATTAAATTCAATTAAATTGTTTCCGTCCGTTTTTTAACCTCATTCGGAATAGTTTTTTTTTTCTTCTCCTTTTTTGTCCTCGTTATCCGTTTGTATTCAACATTATATTATTATCTAAGATTAAAAAAAAAACTGACGGAAGAGTCAGCGAGTGGTTTTCCAATTGAAAAATAAAACAAAAGCTGTGTAATCCAAGGGCGTAGGGGAGAAAGAGATTTATTTACAAAGTACGCTGGTAAGAGTAAGAAAAAGAACTAGAAAAATGAGTAAAAAAAACCTTTCCGTCCCCTAAAAAGTAGAACAAATAGGACGTAGGGAACAAAAAATGTCCCCTCAAGTGATACCTTCTAATTGCTTAATGAATGAACAAGTGTTTTGGTATTGAGGTTCAGGATTGTGTTGCTTTTTTATATTCAATTTCTGTAATTTTTCGTTCATTGATTGAGAAGCTAACTATAAACGGTTTTTTTTTTTAGCTGTACGCCATCCTATATCATTATGCTGGTCATTAATTAACATAAGAGGATGAACGATATCAATAGTAATACAAGAAAAAATCAAATTGATTTATTCAAACTTTATGAAGAATTGAATGACAACAGATTGGTGGAATACAATAGCAGCATTTTAAAGAGCACGTATCACACTTGGCCAGGTCATACCTAAGTCAGACTTGGTCAGCTCACACTTCTAGCTGGACAGCTGATACCCTATCCGGTCATACCTGGATAGTGCATTCCTAGTCATATCTAGATTGAACATTTCGTACCAAAAAAGATGAAGAAATGGTACTAAGGCAACTTAGACATTTAATGCCGCAACGACCTAATACCGAAACAGCTTTAATCTGAGAGCTTATACCTGAGGAAGGCAACTTAAACCAGTTCGATTTTAGAAAATCGATTCATGCTGCTAATTCTCGTACCTGTTCGGCTCATACCATAACAGCTCATACTTACAAAAGACATTCCTGAGCTGCTCATACCAGGACACTTCAAACCTGAATATCTAGTGAAATCATACTAACTAATGCCACATCGACTCATACCTAGACATTTGAGACTTATTGAACTTGATAACTTATACCAAAAAAGGCTTACGAAGAGCGACTCATACGTCGTGATGTCATAAGTGACCTGAACAGCTCATACTTATAAAAGACAATTCTGAGCCATTCATACCAGGACACTTTATACCTGAATAGCTGGGGAATTCATATCGATGAAACTAATGCCACATCGACCAATACCTTAACATTTGATACCCAACATCTTATACCTGAAAAGGAGAACCAATACCAAAAAGGCTTGCGAACAGCGGCTCGTACGGCGAGATGTCGAAGCTGCTCATACCTGAACAGTTCATACCAAAATACCTCATACCAAAACATTTTATTCCTGGATTACTCGTACTAAGCAGCTTATAACTGGACAACGCGTATCTGGGCAACTTAAAGCTGGTAGATCCACTCCTAAATTGGTCAGTGCTCATCCCAGAAACAGTTGAGCTCTAGGCTACGTGGTCTCAATAGTCGCATTAGAGCCCACATGTTGCTAACAAAACTTCAAACCCCCACGCAACAGTTCGGTGCTCTAACCACATTACTATGTGTTCAATATTCCAAGAAGGAAGAGCCATACGCACACATGTCTGCGTATGCCTACTGGGCTGTTGTATCTTCCAACAGGGATGAGAAGATCGTCTACCGATCTGCGATGTTATACTGGCAGAGCATAATAGTCTTTCAAATAAATAGGACATGCTGTCCGCATAGAACAAAATGTGTATTGTCTTTTCGTAGTGATTGCGCTTGGTGCATATATAATATATAAATTCTTGCTTGAAAGTTAGATCTACAGTCCGCTATTATTAAACACTATGACTATCAATTGAAAGGAAAGCGACCAACTGAATTGAAACCTATCGTGTATTGAAAGCAATTTTGTATCATAATTCACCAATGATAAGTCAACCTATAATTTTACTGACACCAAAGGCGATGAACTTTTACCGGAAACCCTACAACAATAACAAAGTCTTTGTATTACATATCAAACGGATTAAGACTTAAGTCTTACACCTTTCAGAATGATGCAACTCAAGTCTTAGCCAAACAATAATAATCAAACGGTGACTCAATTATGTAACCATACAAAAACAACCAAAGCGATTAAGACATAGTCAGAATAACATGAAGCGCAGATCTTAAAACAAAGACAATAGACGTTGTAAATGCCGCTATAAGCGTGCGATAAATGTCTGTTTTTCGTGAACAATGATGAATGAGTATTCAAATCTGTGAAAAGAATTTATAGCCAACATAAATTAGTAGCATACAAAAAAAAGGTATAGCTTTAATCTCTTGAAAGATCATAAGAACAGACAAAAACAAAAAACACTCGTTAATGATGTTTACGCAATTTTTAAAGATTAGGTCAGCACGATCATCGCGGTAGGCCGATGGCCTGGTCATTTGATGTAGACAATGGTGACATTAGAATTGAGCAACAAAGAACACTTAACATTATTTTCGTTCGTTAAAAGCAGAAATTCATTCGGGGGATTAAAAGGAGAGACAAAAGAATTTTTTGCTAAGAATAAGGAAATAAAGTTGCTGAATTAGTGGAATTATTTATCACTTAACAGAAGCATGTGCTGATTGAATTCAGGTCTGAGAAAAAAACAAGAGTTTTCCTGTCAATAAACCTTGGAAATAGTTTTTTTTTTTTTTAATTTTCATTGGTCCGACGCCGAGCTGTCGCGTCGCGTCGGTTGTTTTGAAAATGAACTTGAAGACATGTGCCTTAAAGTTTTATGATCTAAGTAAGCCCAACAAAACAACGTAATTCATTATCATTAAATTGGGCTTAATAAGCTCGGGATAGCATCTGTCATGAAGATTGATACCAGGGGTGTAATTCATAGAACTTTGCGTCGGACCGTAACACAGGAGGCCGTAGCTCGAATCTTAGTAAAATACAAAACTCTTTTTTGAGACGCATTATCAAATTCTCAGAGAGTAGTACTGCCATTAGAAGGAGTGGCCACAACAATATCTAAGCGTTGGCTGTGCAGAGACTTGTATGCTTGCGGTGGCGCCCGTGAATGTTTCAATGCTTGTGTGTGGCGTGAGAGTTCGAACTTCGATGCCGATATATATCGAACTGTTTATCACTATTATCGAATTTCGCTTGGCATTGACAAGACCTTTGAGAGGATTTAGATTTTTTACCGCCATTTAAAACGCGTTTTCACTCAACCGCTCGGAATCAATTAGAAAAAGAAGGTCCTTAAAATGGGTTCGGTTCTGGGTCAACCTTAATTATAGTGCACTTTTTACATATTTGTTTACGTTCAAGATCTCAAATGAGGTTCTAGTTCATACTCGTTCGTGTTTCACCCGTCTTGTACTTCAACTCTTTTGTTTTTTCTTGGATGAGTTTTAAAAAAGATATAGATGCCGTCAACGAAAACGAGTGAAACCTTTCTTCTTTCCTCGTATGTTATGGATTCACATGAATGTTCTTTGGTTCGGTAGATTTTGAAGAGACGACGTGCACAACATAATTTTCATGTCAATTTATAACGTTTACCTATTCATTTTAATTAGCCAAGTTTTAGTAATGACTCATTTCTTGTACGTCCCTTTCCATAGCATTAAGGTGCTGTTGGCCAAGGAAATCAATATATAGACTGAGACGATCTGAAGATGTTTTGTTCCTAGAAGACTAAAACTTGAAATGCAAGAAAAATGCAAGTCGAAGTTAAGATCATGCCGATGATATGGTGTTTCCCATATCGAATGAATTAGCTTACTATATTTGAGTTTTTTTCTTTTGTTGGTGGTTATTCCAATGCCGAAATGACTACAAAGAAATCTAAGAAAATTGTTTGCCTTAACATGAAAATACCGGGACAGTTACATTCGATGTTAACTTCTAACTTCTACGACATCATTTTTAAGATTAAGGCCTGCACAAATGGTAATAGAAGTGTTATAAGAACAGCTGTGCTGCCTATGACACGCCATGGCGTAAAACAAGCATTCCTACCTGTAACGTGAGAGATTAGTATCTCGAATGTCAGAAATGTCAGGAATAAGAATATATTTTTCACAGGTATCGCCTTTCGCGAGGAGTTTGCCAGTCCTAAAAAAGTAAACACACACTGCCATGAAAATGTTTTCTAATTTAGCACTTCAAAGTCGGGAAAAAGTCTCAAGTCCTTGAAATGCGTTAAGCCCGAGGCTACCATAGTTTTGTTGTCCTAACTTATTTCTTTATTTCCATTGAGAGCTGTTACTCGTAAAGAAACAAGAAGCTTCTTGACAGGGACCCTCAAGAATCTATTAACACGACCTTACAACAGGTGGCGTTATGGTACGCATTTTCACCAGTTACGCAACAGGTTCGAGGTTCGAACCACAACAGAAATCAAAAATTACTTTTTCCTCGGGTATCACCTTCCGCGAGGAATTAGCAAGTCCTCCAATAGTAAATTCATTGCCATGAAAAGCGTTTTCTTGATTAGCCGTTCGGCATCGGTAGAAAACTGTGGGTCCCCGACATTCTTTTACAATACATGGTTGTGAGAAATACGCTAGTACTTGGGGCACCCCGCTCGGTTGCGCAACCCTATTTATTTTAGTTTATATACGACCGGTCTATAGTAACTCAATATGCTGTGGCTAGAGAAGTGTGGTGCTCCTGCGTTGGATTATACCAGTGCTGTTCCTTTAATTTTGCTTCATGTTTAATGCTCTGTAAGTGACCTTCGACCACACAAAAATATTCAGTGCTTGTGAATTGAGATATAGAGCCAATGAAGTAACATAGTCTCCTTAATACTCTGTTAATCTTCATGTCAAGGAACCCAGGTGCTAGTAGCCTTATTTCCCTCAAAATTTTTATCCCGCGTTAGGAGTTTACTCTATCAGTTAACTTAAACTCAAATTAAAAAATTCACTTTTACTCTCATGTCTCATATTTTTAGTGGATTAGGCTTCATCAAGGTCTCATCTTAGTGAAACAAAATCAAATTGTTTAATGAAGTAAGCGACGGACGAGAGAAAGAAAATCGCCGAAATTTTGCTCGCAACTAACCCGGAATATTACTTTCCATTTTATCATTTTTTTTGTATCTTTGCACTCTATTCCTTTTGCACTTGCGTGAGATTGGTCTTTCGAGAAAATACTGAGCCCTAAGCGATGATGATATGGAAATATCAACTGTGTGATAAAGGATTTTAAGTTACGGATACACGATTGGGGGTGCGTAAAGTGTATCGTCACTTTACGTATTGCTAATCGTTGCTCTCTTTTCTTTACAGGAAGAAGGCTTCTGGCAATTGAACTCCTATTAGTCTCCAATGGCTTCCTGAGTCCTATCGCTGAATCATAGTTAAAAGGCTCAAGGCGATGATGAAAAGTACCGGGATGGTAATAATAGACTCGTTTCTTTACTTTGTGTTCCCAAATTAATAATCAGAGCTCTTTTAAGGAGTAGGAGTAAAAATCAGAAGGTTACAAGCTGCTCACATTTCACACAAATTAAGGAAACTAATTTCGCCAAAAATTCACAGCAACGCTTCATTCATTTGTTTGACAGATTTTGTATTTGCTTGACTGTGTATGTGCACCACTTCTGTCGACCGAAATTTTGGTGGAAGAAATTTGCAGTGTGAGGAGGTTTTTCACACTATAGTGGGCAGTCCCTTCCAACAACTAAAAATCTGTATATAGCTATACAGAAACGTTGAATTTCGGGCCATTTCGTCACAATTAACAATCCACGAACATAGTTGATAATATTGTCAAGTAAACATTACCGTCATACTAGTGACTTAAAATATAAAAATTCCGGAATGATTCCAGGCTCAGCTCATATGAACATAACTCCAGCTTATTTTGAACATAACTTTACAACTCTCTCTACCGTTTTTCACCAGAATGTCATATAGACTTTCCTGGAAGAGCTTGTAGTACCTCTAGATACTTATTTTTATCAAACCTAGTGAACCAGGACCTTGAAAGTCATGTGCGAGAAGTCGGTCCAGATCCATCTAAATGCCACTGGGAAGGGCGATCGTGACGTGAATGATGAAGGCTGTTTCATTTTTCTGCAGTTTTTTTTTTTGCGTATTTGGATCTTTTGAACTTATATAATGTCTGAAGACCTTCTGCTAACCAAAGTGTTTAGAATTTGGGTTGTTGGCAGACTTAACGGGTATCAAAATGTGGAGTGTTGTCTATGGAAAATCCTCGTGAAAACCCATAGCTAGGTTTAGATCTTATGATATATTTTACAGTATCGAAAAATTTGACATTATTAGAGCTCGTAGACCATCGAGAAGATATGACACACGTACAGAGAGCCTCTTTGCAATCGCAAAATGGATCTGTCCTAATTGGCCAAACTGAACTCGATTAGATTGATTTTTTTCTATGGGAATTAGCACTTCAATGTCATTGAACTGGCGTGCAATCGTAGATTGTGGACTTAATTTCACTCGTAAATAAATTTATCCAATGACCACGATAACCCTCCTGAACTCGATTGCCGTTTCAATGGACAGAGTGTTTTGTTTTTCACATCAAAACTCAATGAGGAATAATAAAAAAGAACTAAACTCCAACATTGCGGCCATCATCATCGTCTCCACTCTCAAAATGCAAACATTATTTTTCAAAAAAAAAAAAAAAACCTCAAAAATATTTTTCAACTGCCAAAATCCACACACAAAGTTGGATTTTCCATTTTGAAGGGTTCATAAACTATTTCACTCTGTATATTGACGCTCAGTGGATTTCAGTTGGAATTCTTATACAGCTCTCAAATGCATATATCCTATCCTAACCCAGTCCACTCGCTAGAACATTGCAAAACCATAATCCATTTGCATGAAAAGGAAAACCAAAATCAAAACTGATTCGCATAGAGAGATTGTTATGATGTATGAAGGTATAGTTGGCCGGAATGAAGTGGTGGCCTAACACACATTCAAATACTTTCGACTCGTAAATTTGAAATTATTCTGATAACTTTCCACACACAAGCAGCAGAGAGCAGGAGCAAAACTAAAGGCAATAAAATAGCAACAGCAAGCGCACTATAAAATGAATGTTTGATGTTGGGAAAGGAGGAAAAGAACTCCCCTTTGTTTTGCACTAGAATTCGTTTTTGTGGTAAATAGTTGGGATTTATATGGAATTTCACAGTTTTTGAGATAAAAGCCACTTATTATGAGAAGACTGCACTCATTCAGTCTCACACACACACACAATGTTTTTCAAATTAAAAATAATGCTTATAAATTTTCGTCCTACCATGATTTGATTGGGCACTGTTATCCGTTTGGCACTGCTTTGTCTATTTTATATAATTATACTGCCGGTTATCCTGTTTGAAAGGATATTCTCGATGTACTTAATCCACCACTGGCACTGTAGGTATTTTAACCGATTTCTAATGTGTAGGGATGCCGAAAACTTAAATGAAAACGAAAGCGAAAACGGATGCGGAGGTTATTATTTTTAAATATTTTTCGTATAGTCGTATACTCGTAACAAGCTTTTACGAACCGTCGCTTGTCACTTTCAAAATAAAAATGCTGCCTTGTTGATGCCACCGGATGGTATTATATTCTCTGTTTTGTCGTTCCGATCATATGACGAATTTCACATAATGCATCATTGCCGCATCGCATCGCATATACAATAGCAAGTTGCCCGATCCCTACTTCGAAATTTTCTCTCTACCGCATAATGTATATTGGAGTAAGGTAGATAAGCAAGTCCCCCCCACTTGGGTTTTTAGCACTTCAGGTGCGTAAAGCCAACCATCGTCGATATGTCGCTCCGTCGTCATCTTCATATTCAAATTGCGCCAAAAACGGTCTCTCAACTCTGGACCGATGTAAGTACAATACACAATAGTCACGATCATGATCATGATCACATTCACAACCACCGCCGCAGCGCACAAACGCCAACGAAACCATATTGAAAAAAGACTCAAGACCAGTTTTACAGCTTTAATAAGTTGGATCTTTAGCCGAGCCCGAGACCCACCAGACGAAAGGTAGACCAGTTAGGTTTT
Organism: Melanostoma mellinum; assembly: GCA_914767635.1. Classification (NCBI taxonomy): domain Eukaryota; kingdom Metazoa; phylum Arthropoda; class Insecta; order Diptera; family Syrphidae; genus Melanostoma; species Melanostoma mellinum. The sequence continues at coordinate 53,015,095 of OU612059.1, read as the reverse complement.
AATACTTCGGTGTATACCTACGCCCGCCGCCGCGCGCCGCCCGCCGCTAGCCGTACTCAGTTCACAGTGTAGAAAGACTTTTACCACTTTTGCTTTTTTCGCTCTTTTTTTATTTGTTTTTTGTTCACAGTCAGCTTGAATGTTTGATTTCGATTCCGCTTTGGCACTTTGCAACTTTGCCGCATTGAGTCAAGTTGGCCCAATGCCATGGACATGGACAATGATGATTGTATGCTGTGTGTGGAGAACCACAAGAATGATAGTAGGCTGGGGAGGTAGTTGTCTTGGTAATGTTAGAGCTGGCATTGGAATTGGTCTTGAGTTCGTGTGGCGCGCAATATGAAATGACATGGACACACTTGGGAAGGCATGCGGTATCTCCATTTGTGGGAAAGTTATTTTAGCATATTTAAAATATAACAATTAATTATTTTTGTGTTATTGGAATTGAATCTTCGCACGAACTTTTAAACGGCAATTGAATGGTGAAAAGAAGATTTATTGAGATTGGAGGAGTACGGTAAGTTGATGAATAGCACTTTCGTAGCTTGAAAGGGTCAGTTGAGTTTTCCGACTATGGTTGGATGGTTTTATTGAACGTTTGCGGTATCGTTAATTGAATGAAGATCAAATTTTTAAATGAACCTCCTCAAAAATCAGAGCGTCTTATACACAAATATGCAAATATTTGACAAAATTTTGGCATTCATTCTTTTTTAGCTGACAAATGTTAATAGCACAGATTAATGGCCGCCTAATACTTTATTAAAAAGGATCCCTCAAAACCAGCAAATTTAGAAATTCCTTGATTCTATTGGCATGAATAAATGTGGATGAAGAAATAAAATAAATAAATAAATAGGGTGGCGCAACAGAGCGAGGAGCCCCAGGGGCTAGCTCGTTTCTCGCAACCATGCCTTGTGAGGGATCGGAGAGGACATAAAATTGTTTGCCGGCTCCGAACGGCTAATCGAGAAAGCGCTTTTGTGCATAAATAGGAGGCTACAAAAAGCTTGAGAAAGGTTGGAGAATAGAGCCTAGTGCATTTCTTTCAACTATTACTATTGAGGAGTTGAGTGGAACTAAAATTTTTGCATATTACAAGATAGTGCTGGGCGGAAATCTTAGATGAATAAAGAACAAGATGGAAAACCACACTAACACATTGATACCTCCTCACAAGCTGGTGCACGCACTCATTCACAAAATTTCACTAGCCCAACTTTATATTCGGATCCACACACAGGGCTTACACAAAATTGTACCGTAGTATTGGTATTCTCGTCTGGGAACCGGTTTTTGTTTTTTTTTTTTACTTTTAGTCACCTTAAGGCTACGTCTGGCAGAATTTTTGGATTTAAAACTTTTTTTTGGGTTTTGTAAATAAAATTTATTTGTGATTATATACTTTTTAAAGTATTTGGAAATAAAAATTTAAGCATCAAAATATTAAAATATTTTCTTTTTTGTTAAACATTTCTCTGAGTAGTCTCCTCCCTTCTATTTCTTCTTTTTTAAAAAACGTTTCTTAAGAGAAATAGACAGAAAAGTATGACTGTTAAAAAAATATATACTAAAGCAAAACAGTAACCAATAAATATGAATTCATTTTGCATTTGTTTGATGAAAGAGATTCCAACTTAAGCTTTCGATTCTCTTCTTGAAGCTGAGTTGAAAATTTAAGCAGTTAATTAATTGAATAAAAAAAAAAAATCAAAAGTAAAAGAATTGAAAGCGGGTATCAAACTATGTAGACATTTTTTGAAAAACTTATCTCAATCAAAATATTGAAATGCAGCAATCTTGTAGATATTATGGAGAGCTCAGAAAGCCTTCATTCATCTCTGTAGCACAATAACTTACAAAGCGCCAACACTTTAAGTTTTAATTTTTTTTTTGTGTTAAGAAAAATTTAAAACTTAAAGTGTTGGAGCTTTGTTAATAATTGTGCTACAGAGATGAATGATGGCTTTCTGAGCTCAACACAACGTGGACAAAAATTCCAAATTTAAAGATTTTGATTGAGACAAGTTTTTAAAAAATTTTCTACCGAGCTTTTAATAAAAACAAAAAATCAAAACTTAAAGTGTTGGCGCTTTGTAAGTAATTGTGCTACAGACATGAATGAAGGCTTTCTGAGCTCTCCATAATATCTACAAGATTGCTGCATTTCAATATTTTGATTGAGATAAGTTTTTCAAAAAATGTCTACATAGTTTGATGTTTAAGTTTTGGTATTAAAAAAAAAGTTAAGACAAATAACCGAGCTGAGGGAGCAAATCACAATATAATGAGTCCCAATAGAATCAGTATAGTTGCATGTATATGAGTTTTCACATCTTGCCCAACTTTACAAAAAAAATGAGTTTTTAAAAAACTATAACTTGGTGTTGTTCAAATCCTGCCCTTAAGAATTTTTCAGTAGTGTGGTGAAAATTAAATTTCAGGTTATGTTTCAAGCTGCCAAGCAAAAAAAAAAAAAAAAAATTCACCACGCATATACTTCCACAACTTTTTCGCGCCTTTTTTCTGCAGCTCACACGTATTCACAGATGGAGGCTGCGATTACAAAAACAACAATGTAAACAAATGGAAGTTGCGGGGAAGGAGACGTAATGGTTTTCCATCTTGTTCTTTATTCATCTAAGGCGGAAATAAAGCAATATTAAGGTTCCAAACCAAATGAAGGGATTTTTTTCTGTTGGAGGTTTTTAAAATACCAGCTGGAGCCCTTAAACTTAATTACCGCTTCATTGTGCTACCAGATTTAAACCTTCAGGGCGGGCATTTTCTCAGATAAATGTCACATAAATATTTCAATAAAGCTTACAGACTCGCAGTGTCTTCCAAACAGAAAAACTTGCAAAACATCCTACTATTCATCCATAGTCACAAAACTCAAAATAGTTGAAAGGTATTGCTGTAATCTAAAACTTGTCTGCGCCATGAGCATCGTAACCATAATTTGGTTTCCACGACACCGTAACACAATGGCTATTGAAATTCCGAATAAGCTGGCCGAATTTAGGTCATCACTCGAATTTGACAAGACAAACCCCTATACTGAAAATATTAGACTAAAAAAAAATTATTTTCACCAAATTCTTTCTCCAGCTGAGCAGAATTCGGTTCTATACGTTGATTGGCATTTTCAATTTGGGTCACATTCGATCGATTTATGTAGAGGATCCCAGCAGAGGGAGGATCATTCCACTTCCCTTGTGAGAGCTTAAGCTTGTCTCACACTAGATAAAAAAGCCCTCGGAGAACACTCCTCAGACGAACAGAGTGATATCTCTAGCGTCCTACTGAAAGACATCTGTCTGTTACGAATGCGAGGTTCGAGATTCCAATACCAGAAACTAAATAAAAAATTGCCATTCCAGGGGTATCGCCTTGGAATTTTTTCCTAAAGTAATTTCATAAAAATAGTTTTCTTGGCACAAAAAATTCGGGTCCCTTCCATTCCCTCACAAGGTATGGTTGGAAGAAATGCGTCTGGATCTCCCGATCTGTGGAACCAATTTTAGAAATTCTTTCAATTTGAGGATGCTATAGTATTTCATCCTTCAATAACACAATTCAAATTATCATTCCTCTATTTTCACAGGACAAGAAGGGGAACTCAAATACTTCAATCCTTTTGACATGTTACATTATCTCTAATTATTGTATTTCATCCAAATACTTCAACGGAGAGGGAACAAAAAATTTTCGAATTTAATTTACACGTCTAGAAATAATGAAATAAGAAGTCGGTTGACTTTGTTGTCCTTTCAGATAGTTCATTCTTGGTTAACGGTCTCGGTTTTGTAGTTGAATGGTGGGGTTGGGAGTTTACCAACGGTAGTGTGCTGACCCAGTGTCGGCGTAGAACGAAATAGATCACTTGTTACCCTTGATGATATCGTCGTCCACGGTCTCCATCACACTGAGGTACCTCGGGTCCGGAAGTCATTGCTCTGTGGTCTTACTTCTCTTAAGATGATTCGTGTTATTGGTATAACGTTTTGAGTTAGCTTCTTTGTGTAGAGCACTAGGTACCTATCTGCCCAGAGGTGTTATGTGGGCATCTTTGTACAGTTGATGGTTCCAGTGGTGCTTTCGCCACCGCTGCGCTGGCCAAAGCAAAGGCCGTTGGAGATCCTGATTATCTTTCTTTCATAGAGCTGGAGTTCTTTCAAGGCTGTCTTCGAAATGGAGAACCAGACTGAAGGCTGTGAAGGAGTAGTTAATAACAGGTCACATTTTTTGAGAAAAATGAATGTGAACCAAATGCCATTATTGCTTTCACTTAGCACGGTAATATCTACCTGGGCCCAGATTCCGTAACTTTTCAGACGATTATCTTTCAATCGTCTATAGTAGATTGCACGGTAAAAGATTGTTTCAGTTGGTGGATAGCTATTTTACTATCGTCCTTCAAATTTTGCCAACTTTTTGAGGGTCCTAAACACGTTCTTTTACTGGCTAAAATTCAGACGATAGTCGTTTAAAACGTTACAGAATCCGGTCCTTGCAAACACGACTGTGTGACGATAGGTGTAGTTGACCCTGTGTAGTCGGCACAGTTACAAAGGCGTCAAAGCTTCTGGCAGCGCTATTTAAGTATTATTGTTGATAAAAGAAAAATAGAAACAAACACCATTCTAATTTAAGTATTAAGGCAATAATGTCTTTATGTGACTACGTTGTAGGCTCGTGAAATTTCCGATAATTTCCTAGCGTTGCCTGAGATCACACAAGTTTGAAGATCTTATCAATTTTGCAATTGAAATGCAAAGTTAAAAACAAAATAACTTTTTTTTTCAAAACAGGGCGCCAAACATCGAGTGTAGCTTCGGCTGTGTGGCACGTAGCGCCGCGCCGTCCTGTTGAAACTAAATGCTGCCAATATCCTCCTCTTCAATTTATAAGAACAAAAGCTCGTTCAACAAGCCCCATAACGATCGCTATTGAATGTAACGGCCACTACTTGCTAAAAATGGCCCAATTATGCTTCTGGACCAAAATCCGCACCAAACAGTGAGTCGTTTTGGGTGTATCGGTTTTTCAATGTATGCGTGCGAGTTTTCTGTGTCCCAAATGAGACAATTCTGCTGTTTACATACCCGCCAAGATCAAAATGAGCTTCATCATCAAAGTAATGTTGCAATATTTCCCAGCGTTGTTCGAGCGTATACACAACCCTATTCGTTCAGTGGAAGGATAAAACTAATTATCTGTCAAATCAGACATGAGCTAAGTGCTACTATTCACGAAATATGCCACTAGTTGAAAAAAAAGTTAGATGCCGGATCCTTTAGTAAATTTATTTTATTCACACCCAAATTTCAAGCCTTTATAATTCTAACTGCAAATCCGCTAGTGCGAATTTCTAGCCATTAGTTTTCTAACTGCAAGATCCAAGATTATATTTGTTATCAGAGGCTGTTGGTTCTTTCGGAACCGTGCAGTTCTTACGTGGCTGGGTAATTAACCCCACGTACAACCCCTAACCTGTAGGGCCATAAAGAGCGGAAATCAAGAATCCGTCTCGGCAGGTTTTCGAAAGCAAATTGCAAGGAAATCGCTGAAGAGGAAAACTTTGTCTTACGTGGCGAAGACCTCAACAAACCAGCACTAACAACATGCGTTGGAAAACTATCAAAAAGTATTCCGTTCTGTCAAATGTTTTGAGAAATATCTCAAAAATGTGGTGTCAAACTAAACCTACACCAGCCTACATGACCTTTTTTGACCGCATATAGACAGTTCCACGTGCGAATGCGGCTTTCACGGCAGTTTCTGCTCTTCAGTGAAGGTTCAAAGAAACGTATCGTTACAAGAAAGTGGTCACTGAGAGTCTATTTGAAGGATTAAACATCGAGATCAATAGAGGTCTGTTGTGTTTGAACCGGAACTTTGTCAATCTGATTGAGCTGGTGTATTATGCATAGCGAAAAAGCTCAGTAATCCACTAGATGCAGCCATGCTGCAAAATCAAATAGGTTGGGATTGTTATCAAAGTTTTTTTCGCAGTGCCTTAGCTGGCCGAGAACCAGCAAGTAAATGGAAAAGACCAGCTTTATATGCAACTCCTAATGGCTTGGTAAGAAAGTGCATTTCATACTCTCGGAGGACTATTAAGTCTTCACGAGAGGTAGCCTTCCCGAGAAATAGGCTAACACTTTAACCATAACACAACGGTTATGTACCAATTTTTACAAAATTCAAAACTTTCACGGAGGCCAAAAATTGTCTTTTGACTCGCTTCAGAAAAACTTAGCAGTGTTTAGCGAACCGTTGATTGAGTTTTACTTGTTAAGTTTAAAAGAAGTTCCATTAAAAGCAAAAGACTTTTACTTTATGTTGTTTCATTGCTGCCCGGCTACTTTCAGAAAAAAACAAAAAGCTTGTAATTACAAAATAAGTTCTATAATTTATCTAATCACGCTAGACTCTTGGTATGCAAAGCAAATCTCGCCAACTCTCTTTAGTATACAAAACAAGCCTCAAATAATACTGATACTTATGTAAGCTCCTTCATTCAATGTTTTTGGATAACAATCTGCAAACCAGAAGAATTAAAAAAATTACAAGCCACACCACAAAGCTAATTAAAGATTCTGCTCTCGTAATTTAAGTCCAATCCATCCACCGACGCCGACGTAATTTTATTTTTTTCACTTCTTTTCTGTTTCCGACGAGAAACAAAATAATAGGCTTATGGCTAAGTTTGGTAAACGATGCTGATTTGCCTCAAGCACGTGCTCAATCTTCCAATCTTTTTTATCTTCCATTAACCGCCGCATGTTGATGTAGGTAAACGAAAGCAATGGAATGTGCTCCGCACAACAATCATCCAACCACCACCAGCCACCTATTGTCACTTTCTTGAATAATGATTTTAGCGACCGACTAATAAGATTACGCAATGCATCGATTTGCTGCTGCTACCACCCAAAAAAATTAACTTTCTTTCGATGAACAACAATTCAAATGAAATTTTGCGTACGTCCTATGTTGACAAAGGGCTTCATATGGTTTTAGCTTGAAATTCCGTTATATCTTTTCTTTTTTTTTGTGAATTTTGTATGAGATGAAGCGGAAATTAATTAAATTTGTTTAACAAAACAGGAAACTGCCATGTGATTTCGGGTACCAAAAGAAATTTTGCAAATGATTTTCGTAAGAGATTATTATGTCAGAAATTTTTCCAAAATACAATACACATAACATATCGTGAATATTAAGAGAGTTAGTCTAAAGGAATATTACTCATGTCTCACTCCATGAATTTTAAGGAAGAAAATAAATAGGGAGGCTGTTTTGTGGTAAATCAGATTCCCTCTGTGTCTGCTCGTATAACTGTGGCATTGATTCGTTATCCGATTCTAAATTGAGTCTGAGCTGAAACCCTATTTGCCATTCGTAATGGCGTCAATTAACATGAATTATTGTGGTTATATAAGTTGGCAAATTGTAATAACTTTTTTTTTTTTTTTTGTGTGTGGCTGAGTGGATGTTGATGTTGACCGAGAAACAGAAAGTCTGAGTAGGTACCTACATACGCATACGCATTCGAAAAAAAGTGTGATTTCACTGGACCCACTTTGTGACTTTGTGAAGCATAATCACAGTGAAAACAGGTTGCCATATTTGTATTGTAAATTTCCAATAGGTAAGGAAAGGCAATCTACAAACAGTACAATAAAACAAATCAAACAATGTGCAACTTTTTTGGTTTGTCTGAATTGCTGGGTGTGTCGGCAAAGACATCGAATGATTGGGAGAGGTCCTCCATTGTTTACAGATGCTATTAGCAGACGGAACAAAATTGAATCACACTCAATGACGAGATTTCGAATAAAGTAGTGATGACAGTGATGATAATGATAGTCACCCACTTACATGACTGACCAAGTTAATTTATTCAGCTTTACAAGCGTAGTACGTGTCGTCACGCACGAATGAGTAATTTGGAAGTTTTGAGTATCGGGATTCGGGACGATAAAATTGGAATAAACAACGGACATTTAAACCTTGAGCTACCTTGGAAAAACCCTTAACATAAGACGAAAACGTTTAATTTTAAACGAAAAATCCGATAAGTCGTGAAGTTGCACGTTTTTAGAAGTGCCAAAAATGATATTTCAATTTTATTGAACGCTATTTTGTACATCGTACCTACTTAAAATTTTTGCAGTTTTTTTCTGTTCTCGTAAAGGCACGTCAACGTTCTGAGGAGCAAAGTGCTCAGCTTTCAATATTGTTCCAATTATGGTGCTAAGCCGTTTAGTACGTGGCCGTACCCTAAGAGTTGAGGCAGCATTTGAGCGGCTAGATGAGGCCGGCTTTTAGTACTCATGGCAGTGTGGAGACGTTTGAAAAACGTATCTTAATTCATCGATTTCAAGACTTGGTGAAAAATTTTCGATCTCATATTGAACTTTGAATCGCACCGCTTGGGCAATTCACTTGTGTGAAGCAGATAAGTAGGAAAGCTGTGAACTTTTCGAGATCACGATGATCGTGGCACTACTCACTGGTAGGTAGTGGAATTTCCCAAATTCATTGACATACATAATTGCTTAGCCTTTTTCAAAAACTTCAAGCTGCTTACAAATAAGCTCAACAGAGGCAAAAATGAACCATAACACCGCGTGTCTCGCATTTCCTTTACTCACTGGACAATAAATTGATAAATTAGGTCCCACTCTCTTCAAATGAATTCACAATAGTACCGATCACTTGAGTAATCTGTTGATTATGACGACCATAATTATAGCGCAATACAAGAAAAGTGTCTTTGATTAAATTACCAATTTTATGTTCTATTAGTAAAAGATTCATTGTCATAAAAGTCAAACATACAAGCAATATTATGATCATGACATTTAAAATTTTCAAATGACAGTTGATTTTGGCAGATGCCAGATACCAGCGTTACCAACTTAAAACCACGAATTTAAGGACCAAGTATCTACGACAAAAGGAAAGACTTGTTTTTTTTTTTGGTAAAAAAAACTAAAACACTGAAATACAGTGGGTATATACCAAAATAGCAGTAGGAAGATACCTACATTTTAAATTTCTTCTCTTGCTATCATAAAAGACATCAACCGAATTCCAAGCGCTTCATAACAAAAGCTTGGGAAAGATAACTCATGTCAAGAAAAAAAAAAAAAAAAATGGGCACGACTGGGTCGCACGAACTTGCGTTCAAAATACGATATCAAAATCTTAAGGATGAGTGAAAGGTTTTGGAATTCGCTCTTCATAATATAATTTGTGGTACAGGGTTGCAAACCACACATTAATTATGAAAATTGAATTAAATCACGCAAAATAATGAAAAATGAAATTAAATACTCCAAAGGTTTCAAACAAAAATCAAAAAACTCCATTCTTTTGCAATTGCTAATGCATATGCATGATGAAAATTTTATCAAAATCGTTGGACGAGTTTCGTCAAAAAACGGTTTTTTATTTTTCACTTTTTCGAAAATCAGTTTCTTAAAAGTCAAGTATGCGAAGTTTTGAATCTTGCTAGAAGTTGTACTGACAAAAATTTGAAATGAATCAAAGTTATAGTTTTGAAGTTATTTTTAAAAATCAAATTTTTTTTTTTTTAATTTATGAATACATATTTCCAAAACTAAATTTTTTTAAATATTGGTATGCAGTCTTTCTTTAACAATCTACGACTTCTTTAATCCAAAATTTCGTTAAGATTGTGTACCTAAGCCATTAACGAGAAAGTCGATTTTGAAAAAACCGTACTATGGGAGGTACCGTTTTTAGTTTTTTTTTTTTTTTCAAAAAAGAAAGAAAATCCAAAATTAATTCTTCACACAAAATTTTATCGAAATCGTTGCAGTCGTTTTCGAGAAAAATAAGTATTATCATATCGGTTATATGGCAGGTACCGTTATCTCGAGACCTAGAGACTCAGTTCCAGTAGGCTGCTCCACAGACCCTAACTGCAAACTTTGAAGAAAATTGGCTCTAGATCCATATACGGACAGATAGACAGACAGACAGACAACAAACAAAATTGCAGGACCCACTTTTTTCGTATTCTCTCTCGTAATGTCATATTTAATTGTTATCTTAAAATTTTTTTTCTGCACGATTTCAAGACTTGCCTTATAGTACCTATAATCGCAAGTAAAAATGTGTGGGAGGGGAGTCATGCCAGCAAACATTTGTTATAGTGTTAAGTGTGAGCCTTATTTTAATTTCATCAGGGGCAATATGCCACATAAGTGTTTCAAATGCCAGTTGATGTTGATATGGACAGTAGACACTGAGAAACACTACGTATACAAACACATCTTACCTTCTTTGAAGAAACCTACATATATTGAATTGAAAAACCTAAAAAACAAACATTATATATTACACTGAGTTGTACAAAAAGACACTTGGATTTATACTTCACGGTATATTTTCTCAAACGAATTGCTAAGTAACACGCAAACCCGTATGTCTAAGCAACAAAGCGAAACTGAGATAATTGCATCGTCAAAATTGACAATATCGACTTAGAAGTATGTTTGTATATGTATAATATTGAAAAGGGGCATACTAACCAAACTGGCATATTCAACCCTCTTACCCTAAGTAAAAACCCAAAAAAAAAACTTTTTTCTGCACAGAAATTCCTTAAGTTTTTTTTTAATTTCTCATAAACTGATGAAGATTTTTAAGATTGGCTTTCAGTGACTGCCAACCAATAAAAACATTGAAGTTTTGCGAAAATAATCGTTTAAAAAACTAGCGGACCCGCCCGGCGCGGCGGCTTTTATCAAATTGAAAGTTAAGTAAAGCAGTCTCCAAGCTTTCATTCTAGTGGCAGAGTGGGGATGAAGCATAGTCTATGCTGCTCAGGTGCAATAAAGCACTCTAGGGATGCCACATTTTTTGGAATAGGCCACCCGGCGTTACTCGGGTCTGTAGTTTTAACCCTAAGCCCTAAGGGATGAAATATACGCTAAGTAACTGAGGGACGGGTATACTATAATACGTCAAAAATGTTTTGACAAAAATCGTTTTGCGCTGTATCATTTCGCAATTTTTGTTTTGCAAATCATTATTTGGCATATTGTTGATTAGCATTTTACATTTCAGCAGAGCACGTTTTGCATTTTATTGTTTCGTCAAATAATTGCTTGGCAATTTTCATTTAGCAATTTTTGTTTAGCAATTGGTCGATAAGACTTCCTTTGATCCGCAATTTCTTATTTGGCATTTCATTGTTTGGCTTTTTTTTATTTGGCATTCGATTTTTTCGGAATTTTTTTTGACTTGCATTAAATACCAAGCTTTGAAATTTCGCGCGAAATTTTAAAGCTTGTTATTTAATGCAAGTCAAAAAAAATTGCGAAAAAATCGAATGCCAAATAAAAAAAGCCAAACAATGAGATGCAAAAAAAAATTTATCACACATTCATACTGTACAAATCGTTATTTGGTTATGTGGAGGTCCAGTATAACGAATGCCGATATAACGAATGATCGATATTACGAACACTTTTATCAAGTCCATTAGGTATTCTATATAACGAACAAAATAACGAATTTCAGACGAAATGGAAATTACGTACTCTATATAACGAACAAATAACGAATTTCAGAAAATGAAAAAAAAATTACTGTAAGTGTATTAATGTGTCTACTTACATGTATGTTCGTGATAATATTGGAAGATACATACACACAATTGCACGTTTTATTTATTTAAAGATTTGTATGACAAAAAGGTTTCGATATAACGAATTTTCGATATAACGAATTGACTCTGGACATTATATCGTTCGTTATACTGGACCACCACTGTACTTAGCTTTTTTAACAACCAGTGAGATGTCTTATTTTATGGAAGAAAAGTATTTTCTTAGAACTCTCTGAGGATATTAAATGCTTTCCGATAAATACTGAAACTATAATCAAAGAATGTAGAAAAACAAATTTCGAAAGTAGCAACTTCACATATGGTTTAATTTACTTTAATGAAATAACTGGAAACAGATTTAAGAATGTACTTTTTGAAGACAACAAGTTCATGCATAAGTACGGCGAAACAATCTTTTCGCAGAACAATGAAACGGCGAAACGATCATTTGCGAAATAAACACTTGACCAAGTAACTTAAAGCGAAGTAAGTGAAGGGCATTCAACAATTTGCCAAATGATGTTTGCGTACTGTCCCAAAATCATTTCAAACTGAGCCGAAAGAATGAAATGCCAAATAATAATTGCGTAATAATAAGAAGACAAAACCAAAGAATGCAAAGTGTTATTTGCCAAACAAAGTTTGCAAAACAAAAAAAGTAGAAACGACCACGGCGAAACAAAGAAATGGCAAACGTCTTCTGCCGAAATATAGGTGACCCCTGAGGGACTATATGGCATCACAGTGCCGAAAGAATTTTTGAAATCTGTCCAGTAGTTTCAAGGTTTCCATTTCCAACTCCTTTCCTGGAGAACGAAGTTCACGTGCAAATATGTGAATGAAATATAAGTCTATGTTACTCAGGGATAAGTTAAATGAATTTGAATTGATAAAATTCAAACGAAATTAATTCAGAAACAATCAGCATCTAAAATTTTTCTCATTGAACTCTTAAATAAAAAGTGTATTGAAAGTAGTTACAATTTGTTATCGGAATAAAATTAAAAAAAAAAAAAAAAAATAGCACGTACACACCAGAGTCAATAGTATACACTTAAGAAAATGTATCAAAAATGTGTTTTTTGTGTTCTGATAAATAAATAAATGATAAATGCTTTTGCCTAAATTAATTTCAAAATAAGCAAAACAAATCCGTATTTAATGAAAAATTTATTTTTTATGTTCTCCTAAAATAGTGGCTAACACTCGCATGTTATTTGTTTATTGGAGTGTTTTTACGAACCGCCACAAATTCGATGATTTTAGGATTTCAGTTCATCAACTACAGTTCGTAAAGGAATAACCGGAAGAGTCTGATGAAAATCACCTGACAACAGAATCATGGCCCCTCCAAAAATATTTTGGTTGTCACGAAGATCTTTCAACGCTCTGTCTAGTGCCTCCAGTGACCTCTTAAGGGCCACTGTGCATTCATCCCAAACAATCAATTTGGAAATTTGTTATAACTTGGCCATTGCGTTATTTTTGGCGATGTTGCAAATTGGTGTTTCGGTGATTTGCATATTTAGTGGCAATTTTAAGGCAGAATGCGCAGTTCTCCCGCCATCAAGCAGAGTCACAGTTATTCCAGATGAGCCAACGCTAGAGCAATATCCTCTCGCGATCTGATCCTCGCCATTAGCAACGAAATTAAGAATGTTTTTCCGGTTCCTCCGGGAGCATCGAGGAAATAAATTCCACCAGATCCACTGCTCACAGCTTTTATCAAAGTGTCGTACGTAATTCTTTGTTGTTCATTTAATTGTGGAACACTTGAACGAACTGTTTCGGCCAATACTTCAATGTCGTATAATTGCTCTCTTTGCAACTCGTGGTTTAAAGCATCGTGCATATGACGATTGGGTGCTGTCGTTCCCAAACACGACAATATTTTATTTGTTATCATCAGACAAATATCTTCTATCAAGATCAATATCTCATTATAAATTTCTTCAGTCATTTGTAGTGTAGGATTCAAAGTTCGACGGCACACACGAAGCAAAATATCTTCAGACATGTCATATCTATACTTTACCCACAAATCTTTTGGATTCGAGAGGAAACTTGTCGATATGATAATCGCAAACAATGTACGAATTTGATGCAGCGATGAAGATATTAAGGAATCCTTGAGCGTATCATCCCAGTGTGAATCGTTCTCAAGTAAATGTAAAAGTTGACATGCCTCACAGTAAGTCGCACACAGCTGTCCATTAACTTTTCTCAGTTGTTTAAACGATGTTGGACAACAAACATTCACCAACAACAATCGCAAACAATAACATTCATCGTTATTTGGATGTACTGTGTAAATGCGACCCAGAGCGTCTGAAGCAAATACATTTGAATTCCCTTCAACTGGTGTTCCTTGTTTTCGACGCTGAAATGATTTCGATGATTCATTCAGTTTGACTGACTGTGAAGAAGCTAATTTGATAAATTGACTATTTGAGAATGCAGCATATAGTGAAGTATAGTACTCAAAGGGCAATAAATTAAATTCTTACCAGTTAAGAAATTCAAATAATTTTCAAAAACAAACAATCAAATAATCTTATTATTAGCTATTTATTAATTTAAGTTTTTCTTGTCAAAAATGATTAAAATAAAAAACAAAAATATTGTTTGAATTAAATTTTTTATTCATTACAGTTACATTACAGTTATTCCAATTCCTTTTTTTCATAATTACTTACTTTTAAAACCTTCCCTAGACCTCCATGAACATTTCAAAACCAAGATAAGATAAATCCGTTCAACCGTTCTCGAGTTTTAACCAGACTAACGAACAGCAATTGATTTTTATATATATATAGATATAGATATAGATAGATAGACTAATTTGAAGAAAAAAATTCTTTTTTCTTAATTTTTACTTTGAGACCTGATTACTCAAAAACCATTCAGTTTATCAACTTGAACTTAAGCTAAGGAACATAACACAATCTTGTAAAATCATTACAGCACTTGAGAGTAGGAGAATCTTCCAGCTAAGCCGTAAAAGACCACCTTGCCATACATTTTTTTTCTTGTCGCATCGTAAGGAAAGCACTCTGTACAGTTGAAAATTTGAGTACCCTTAAATAGTTTATTTTTATTCAGGAAAAAGCCGGCATTTATGTGAAACACAAAGCGCTTTTCTTTTATTTAAAGTTTATCCATAGTTCTTTTGCATTAACATAGATTAACATTAAGATTTCAAAGAACATACAAAACATTGCATTTCTGGTTATATAAAAACCATCCAAAATTATGCGATTGCAGACAGACTAGCTGTACAGACCTACAACCGTACGTTTCTTATACCGATGATGAAATTGTTCACTAAACTTTATTGTTTGAACCACATTCACGCTTCGGCTCCCACTGCGTTGCGAGTGAGCTCCATTTTTCGGTTTAAATTGACATCATTATTTTGCTACTATTTTTTAATGTCAAAGCAAGCAAAAGTTCAACCAAATCTAAATTTTTGCTTTCAGATAAAGCTACGTTACGCTGTCTTGTACACGAACCAAATTCAAAGCGACATTGTGTGAGGTGTACTGATTTCCTTTGATTGAACTCACAATCGTCTGGCGATACCGAAGCTAAGGCGGCATTGTGATCCAGGCATAAATTTTTCCCGTTCAAAGGATAAAGTTGTCAGTTTTGAATTATTCGAAAAATTTGGTACATTAAAAAAAAAAAACCGATTGGCAGATAAACCCCTGTCTATCCTGGTCTCCAAATAATTCCGTAGCTATAAGTTTCTTAACTCACAGAAAGTACAAAAATGAATTCGTTTAAAATATCAAAATTCACCGTAAAGTAGGGTTTTCTGACTTTGGAAGAGTATACAAAAGTCTCCTGGCCAATGGCCATAGTCAATTGATATTAATAATTGCAATGAAGGTCGAAATGTGTTTCTATTGCCTCAGGACAAATTCACAAATTTCTTATTGAAAAATCGTGTGAAGAGCTCTCCTTTAAAGTCATAATTATCATCAGGGCCAATTTGAACCCACAAACTTTACACAGTTAAACTGTAAATTTATATATTTTTTAAATTTTAATTGTGTTCTACGAAATGCCATTGGGCGTGCAAAAATGGCAAACAAATGTGAAAATATCGAAAGAAGTGAAACTGCATGCCATGGCAATGATGAAGACTCTCGAATTCACTTCGAAAGGGCATTTCAGCATGATGATAGTGCCAGAGACTCTATTAGCCTCTACCAACAACTTCACACTTGGCCTAGCGTTGCAATTAGCATACCCTTAACATATACAACGCTGAAAGTCGTATTCCATATTCGTTTTTTCTCGTTCAGTGTGTTAACAAGACAATTTTCGACCGGTTCTGTTTCCACTTTAATGCACCTATTATGGCAAAGCTCACAAACGTTTCAGCCGGTGAACGGTCTACATTTATCAGAGCCGGAACGAATGCGCGTGGTGCACTTATTTCACGCATCACCTAGCTTCCCGTAGGCTTATAAAATATATTTTTTTTTTTCGTTTTTTGTGCAATCACATTCATGCAGTGTTATGGAAGTTGTGGCATTGGTTTTGATATTATTGACTTTCTTTGGACAGCTCTGATGAGTTCGGTCATCACTTTTTCGAGTTCATCTCTCAGTGTTGGCTCGATGAAAAAAAATTTCACCAGGTAAACAAATTAAATGGTAGGAGAATGTTTTTGTCATCCTCTTAAATTTGTGAACAAAGGCTGCCCTTGCTGTGCCTTGACAAAGAATCGTACGTCTTACTACTAAATAACACTACTGGGTCGTTAAAAAAACTTGATTTGCACATTAAACAGAAGGGAATAGGAAAAATGAGAAAAGTAAGCTCAAAAGAGAATTTCGCAAAGCAGTGAAAATCAATTTTTTTTTTATCATTCAATAAGAAGATCACAAATAAAAAATCTGAAGGTCATATTTTACCAGAACGCCAAATAGGTGCAAATCATAATGATTCCGAAGCTCATACTTTGTCAGAAATTTAAATTTCCAACTTTTTCCTGGTTGAGGTCTGATTTACTTAAGAATCCAAGCCAGGAAAAAATCTTATCGGATAGTCACGAATAGTCGCTTGGAATTGGCAAGTTAACCCAGAGTATATTATGCCATGATAAACGCTTCCTTACTTAACCGCTCGGATAACCATCATAGAATTATAGGTCCTGGAAATGTATTATGCCCGATGTCTCCATAGCTTTGTTGAGCCCACTATTCATTTATGGAAGAAGTGTTTCCGTCTTCAGAGAAAGCCAAGCTATGGCTCCACACAACCGTCTCACTACTGCGAAAGTGATTTCGGAATGCAAGACCTAACTGAATGCAATCGAAAGACATGATTCTTTGAGCCTTGTTTGCGCTCTGTTTTCTAGGCCATCAGAATATAACTACTTTCTAGCTTAGGTGGGCATTACAGTTCGGAATGAACCTGGGCCTCAACCAACACCCTTCTATAACGACTTTGATTTTGGGCGAGTTCTCTCCAGTTTTGAACGCTTAGTCGGTTGTGGTCTTCTTCCACTTGATTGCGCCACCTGATACGAGGTTTTTCCCTTCCACGATTTCCCTGCGAGTGTCTTCATAGCCGTTAAGCAGTCTGCAGAATGCCTGCATTCTTCATCGAACCATGGCATGGGTTTCTTTTTGGGGGTCGAATGAAATCCAGAACCTCAGAGGCAGTGGTTCTGATGGCTTGCTTACATTGCTGCCACTGGTATTCAATGCTTGATGTTAGCGGCATAATTTTCAAGAATAGTTGGAGGGACACTCAATTGAATAACGCACTGGCAATCTCTTGCGATTGTAGCTTTCCAACATCATATCTCTTCACAGCGTTTGCGTTGTCGTAAACAGGATATCCTCATTCGCACCTTGGCTACAACATGGAAGTGAAGTGAGTCAAAGTTGGCCAAAAAACACGAAAAGAGATTTTTAATGAAACTGTCAAGGATCTCAAACAAATTTGTTAGGACTCCAGGTCTTGGTCTGCGAGGGTCCTCAGTGAAGATCTGTCAAAATAAAAAAAGCATCCGTAACATGCCATTCTTGGATGCTCCAACTTTAATAAGATTTCGGACATTTATTTTTGCTAAGCTTGAGCTGCATAATTCTCTGTGAATCCTGTATTGAGAGTAATGACAGCGTGGAGAAATTCTTCAGTGGCTGTTCTGTTTTTTCAAATAAGATAAAAAGACACTGGGCGCAAACCTGGCAGTATCTGGTTAATGAACTGAAATGAAAATAATCCTTATCATGTATATGTAGATACTTATAAGATTCAAAACCAATGTTCAAAGTGTCTAAGTAAATGTTTTCCTAATTTTAAGTAACAAAATGACTGGTGAAATCTACCTCCATGTCAACCTGGTTAAGTTATCTGGTTCGCAAGCACTATGAAGCACATAAAAAAAAGATATAAGAAGCACGTACCAACCTATTTGGTTTGAATGTGCGTCTAAGTGCGTTTGCAGTAATTATGGGTGTTTTTCTTGATTGCGGGTGAAGTTATTATTAGCTCAGTAAACTGGCAACAACCACTTGAATTCATTCGCATCAGGTATCCAATTTAATTGCGATACGTGTTGAATATGATTTGAATGCTTAAGATGGAAGCAGCATATTTCATAATAGTGCGACGGCACTGACATTTTGTTTTTCTATAACAATGGTAAATGACAAAATAACTATTTGATCTAGTATCCCAAATAGATTGAGGTGTTAATCGAATTTTTGGGTGAAGGTAGCTCAAAGTTTTGTAGTCATTGTTTTTAATCTCTATTCATATGGGAGCAATTGGTGACCTGAAAAAGAATAAATTCTAATGAATTACTTTTCAAAAAAAAGAGTTTACTTTAAAAGAATGTCGTTCGGAAAAAATGATCAAAATAGAGCAAAAACCATTCAGCTTGAAGATGTTCTACATTTCCAATAAAAGTGCTTTGAAACATCGTCTTCGTCAGGAGAAAAATAAAATTGCTTGCAAGAAAAACTACGTTGCAAATTGGTCCCATCTTAGATTTTATCTCTTCTCTTCATGAACATGAACAAAATTGTGAAGTTATTTTTACTTTTCCTGATAAAAAAATATTTTTAGATATCAGCCGGCTCTGGCCTTCACGAAAGTTTTTGCATTTTTATGTTTTTGTTTCATATCGAAAGAGTGTCCTGAAGTGGAAAATAAACCGCTTTTTAGTAGTCATTGAATATCTCAAATACAAGTAAATCAGATTCATCGTTTCTCACTTTTCAATGTAAAATGAGAGAAAAAATAATTTGCCAAATCATCAACATACGGCATACGGAAATATACCAATGTGGCGGTGCCGTGCAACAAAGCCGTGCGAAATAAGGCCGAAGGGGCTTTATTTCCACTTAAAATCGGAAATAACGTCGAATTGTAGCAATTTCCTAATTCGACCTTATTTCGCAAAAAAATTGTAATAAGTGGAAATAATGTCGATTTCTGGATTGGGGATATTTGTGTGGTAGGCGTTATTACCCAATGTAAAACACCACATGTATTGTATATTGAAGTAACAAACAAAATTTTATTCCTGTGAAAACAAACAAGAAAGGTATACTTTTGCAATGAAAAGTTAGCATTACATCATGTCATAAGATCTTTATCTGAGATGAGTTGTATTGTGAAAAGTTATTTATTAAGCAGCTGAGCGCAGTGCGGAGGGGGAGCCGTGGCGGCGCGAACGCAACACCGCGCCCGCGGGCCCACGCGCCCGACCCGCCTCGCGCGCCCACGCGCCCGCGCCGCCCCGCGCGCCCGCGCACCCGCCCCGCCCGCACCGCCCCACGCGCCCGCGCGCTCTCACAGGCGCGTGGGCCCGCGGGCGCGGTGTTGCGTTCGCGCCGCCACGGCCCCCCCTCCGCACTGCGCTCAGCTGCTTAATAAATAACTTTTCACAATACAACTCATCTCAGATAAAGATCTTATGACATGATGTAATGCTAACTTTTCATTGCAAATTCTTGAGAGAATTACCGCTATTCCCACCATAAAAACGAATTTTTTTCTCTTTCGCCGCATTTCTGCATATAATATTCCCTGTACAATTTTTTTTTTTTTTTTCAAAACTATTCTACATGCCATATGGGTGCTGTGCTTCTTTGTAGAATTTTTGTTCGATTTCGACTTTATTACCTTCCGATTTCTATCTGGTTTGTGATTTTTCCCAATTCGACTTTATTTCCTCTTTTTCGGCGTTATTGCCACTTCGCTAAGGAAATAGCGCCGACCCTTGTAAGAGGTGCAACTCGACATTATTGCCACATAGGAGTGGTAATAAGGTCGTTGGGGCCTTATTTCGCACGACTTTATTGCACGGCACCCAATGTGGCCATTAAAACAGGGGACTTTTTAAATAGATAGTAAACAATTGGACGAGAAAGTGATTTTCATGGCAATAAAACTCCTATCGGAGGACTTGCTTTAAGGAGTCAATCGTCTTTAGAATATTCACCGTATACGTTTTCATCAAAAAAGAACCAATGACCTCATCAGTATATTACAACATTCCAAAATGCCAGGTTTTACGGACGCGGAAAGGAGCACAGCTCAACAAGGACTCGAAACGCGTCAGCTATGCTTAGTTATGATTCAAGCAAAAATTTTGTTTTGAAAATTGGGATCAACAGACATCTTGTTTCGAGCCCACTTAACCAAGTGTACGGCAGCGCTCCGCACACTGGGGCAGCTCCAAAAGGTCATTTTGAAAGTGTATACAAAGAAAAACTGTTACTTTTCGTTTTCATTAAGTATACGTTTTTTCTGATATTATGAAAAATGCATATTCCTTGGGCTATTATACTTGGTGTCAACTTCAACAGCTGTGGCAACATATAGAACACGTCAATTGTGCTTACTACTAATACTAGTACTCCCTGTACTGACCTCCTACCGAAGATGCAAGTAATAAATTACGGTCTGTATCTCAGTGTTCTCCCAGAGCTAAGCAGCAGCAGCTCTCACATCCCTGCAGCCAAGGTATGACTCCAAAGTATCTAGCTATCCTCCTTGTGGGTTGTGTGCGGATTAAATAACCAACCAGTTAAAAGCTATAGGGTTCCGAAACAACTTACAGCTTCCGATCAAATAATGGTCTTTAAGTTAACGACCCAACCAAACGAAAGAACCTTCGGATCTTCATATGGAACATAATATGATCCCTTAACAGATTATGTGTAGCCGGAGAATAAGCGTATGCCCCATATATGCGGGATCATAATTCCGATGGAATAGGCCGATCATAAAGACGATAAAAACTGCGAAGTATACTATGGTGACTGCTACGGACAACAGAAACGACCCCTATTTGAGTGCGGATTCTGCGTTCGATGAAGAGAGATTCAGTTATCAGCCCAGACCAGGTTGATGAGCGTATTTAACAATCCGCATCAGGATTGAATTCCCGAACATTAGCCTAATATGCTCCCATGAGCTCTCACAAAAGAGAAAGACGATAATTTCAAAGAATGTTTTCACGTGCTTCTTGAAGAAACATTTATGAGCAAGTCCCTAGACAAGACGTGAAAATCGTGCTGGGCAATTGTAACGCAAAACTAGGACAGAGCACGTCTTTGGAAATACAATCGGTAAGCATATCCTGCATGCGGGGCTAGATCTTGTTGTTTGCATTACGCGCTTCCTGCATCTCCAAATCATAAAGGTACATGGTGATCCTCAGATCAATCAATCTTCAACCAAGTGGGCCATCGACGATAGGGCCATTGAAAAAGTGTTTTTAATTTTCAGAGAGGCCAACTTTGACTCGGACAACTAGGTACTTTGTTTTTTCCAGGGTACTAATGAGGATATCCTGTTCACAGGTCACACGATTTTACGCTGGTGCTAGCTCTTGCAGAGTATTAGGTTACTTTTCATTGGACGAAAAGAATTGTCTAGGACCGTCCAGGAGCATTCCAAAACCGTTCCATTTGTGCAAAAAGTATGGGCTGTCATGATTTTAAGAATTGATAACCACTTCTCGATCTGAAGAGGGAATCCACTCAAGAAGCAGTAATAATAATAATAATAAGTCAAGAAGTGTCGACAAAGAAATTTCAAATTTGGAATAATTTTTATGAGCTGTAGGTGTTTCATTCACACAAAGACAATTTATCAAAACTGAACAGAAATAGTTTGAGGTGTTCCATTAGTTTTAAAATTAGTGCTTCCCGAGTGATGTCAATGGAAAGCTACATTTTTTTTTTTTTTTTTTGTTGTTCAGCTATACACGATGTAGGACGTGAGTAAAAAACAAAAGTTCATCATTTTTTCGTGATTTTCAAAGTTTAACCATTGTATATGGAATCTATAGTACTTTCGAAAGCAAAAACTGTAATTTTAAGAGCCCCGGCGCGGTGGATAAATATGTAAATGGCTTTCAGGGACCGTTTTTTGTTTTCGCAAGTAATATAGATTCCATATACAATGGTTTAACTTAATTAAAATGTTAAGTCTTCTATGTCTTCGCATTATGCTTTAAATTTAATTAAAGATTTGCTTTAGCTCACTTTGTGGTTCGACAAACAGAATCACTGGTCCCAAAAATATTGAAAGTAACAGATTATCATAATCAAATGAGAAGGTTATTGGATTATCATTAACTAGTGAAATCAATGCAAGAACATACTTTCATACCATTGCATTCAATAAAATAGAAATTTGATCAAATGTTAAAGCCATCCGCAGATGGCTTCACAGATTTTATTTTTATTCACTCTCCCAACTAATTATTCACATCATACTTACACAATTAAATGAAATACCTTCCGTACCTAAGAAACATACACTTTCGCGCGGCAGACACTTTGACGTGGTGCGGAGGCTTACCTCACTTGGCTCACCTGCTCAACTGATCTAGTTAAAAGCAGGGTGGGATGAGCAATTGAGGAGTTACACGAACTAAGAGCTGCCAACCCCCTAAGCCAGGGTGTAATGCGATACATGCCCATTGGTTGGTTTGCAGTCAGGGGGTTTTACCGACTGTAGTATAACGGAACTTTCGTGACACCGGGTCGCATCACAGAGTAACTTATACCTTACTGTGTTATGCGGAGCTCGGACACAGCTGGCTTATTTTCTTTAGCTAATCGTAGGAACAAATGAAAAATGGTAAAAACTTTAAGAATTTTCATCTTCCGCAGAGTACATCTGCAAGGGATATGGCGGATCGTATGGAGAAAGACTTCCAGGGGTGACAAACCTGTTATCAGAGATCGTGCCGATAGTAGGGATCAACCTAGCAATAGCAAGAGGAGGTCTTCCGAGCTAATACATAGGGTAATCCCAGACACAAGGAAGAAGCCAGTTGGTGCCACCACCGACAAATCTGAGGAAGAAAATGCTAGAAGAGCAATCTCTCAAAGGACACATGGGGAAATCCGTAAGTCCAACACTAATATTCCGAAGAAAATATGGAAGTGGAAGACCATCCCTCGTCCGGCGCTGCGTGAACTAGGCGGTTTGGACGATCCACACAGACAGGGTCTGAGCGGTGCGGGAGTGAAATGGTACCTCAGATTTATCAAGCAGGGTCTGTCGCAGATAGAATCGACACAAGCAGAAGCCAGACCAGTGGAAAGTAGCGGGGGGAAGAGAGACAGCAAACATATATCTCCCTCCCAGCAGCAGCCCAGAAAAGAAGGAAAACGGAGACCGAGTCATATGCCTCCGTCAGCAAGGGCCCGTTAGTAAAAAATAGGGCAGTGTCATATGCGACGGCTGCAAGAACCATACGGGTTGCGATTCTTCCAAAATAGTATCCCCGAATCACTCTCTCGCAGAGCGAACTGTCAAAACTCGAAGACGCCATTGTGGACGAGATGAGAACAGGGTGGGAGACTGAGTTAAAATTTGAAGATATCTCCTTCAAACCAGTTATGATCGTAGTAGACTGCACCAATCAGGAAACAGCTGACTGGATCAAAAAGACAGTCCCAAAGTTGAGTGGTTGTATCCACAAGACAAGGGGATGACATACCCAAGCCGTTCAATATAACGATTTATGTATCCAGAAGCAGTGGACAAGACCACGGCATGGTTTTAGCTCTGATAAAGCAGCAGGACATGCTTTCCGGATACTAAAAATGTGCGATTATCATGTATTTTTAGTATCCGGACAGGGCTTGTCTCTTAAAACTATTGTGTCCGGATACCAAAACTAAAGCGTCAGGATACTAAATTTTGGTGTCCGGATACTAACGAAAATGGAACTTTTCTGAATTGTTATTTAATTAATTTTAACAATGATTCCTTTGCAATTTACTTGAAAGTTATATTATTGAGAAATGTCTTTATTCTTTCAATCAATATAAGTGTCCGCGATAGCATTTATGATTACAAAATGGGTCGCAGTCAAAGTCTAGAAAAAAGTTATGTGTCCGGATACTAGTGCGCTTACCCTATATGTGTCATTGCTGCCTTACCACTGGTGGGGAGAGAAAAGTAACAAGAACTGAATGCCTTACATCGATCATGGAAAAATTTTACTTCTTAGTTCTAACATGAAAGATGAACAACTTTGTTTGTCATCCGACTTTAGAATTTTACTTGAAATTAGACCTTTAGAATACTTGTATTTCCTATGTTTTTAGATCCATAACCCATAAGAACGCAAAATCACTTTATCAAGCAAAGTTCTCTCTTATTTTGTCACCGCCATCAAAGGATTTTCAGTTAAATGCTCCCAAAACCCTAAATATCTGTATGTACTCGTACCTAGGCAAACAACTCAGACTTTTTTAACGATATGATTATTAATAGCACTTCAACACGACGAATTCAACTCAGCCTTCTTTGTCAAAGCTGTTGGTACATCAGAGGTGTAAAGTTGGAGCAAACATTGTATTGTATTGCAAAGATATATGTATACAACTCTATGAGTAAAGTATACACCAGAGTATTTAAAATTTCGCAAATTTCTTAACTCAACTTAGCAAGCAAAATGATCCATCAACACACAGTATCATGGTATCTCCTTGAGTTGGCAATAACCATAACCCATCGCGAGTTATTTTCATTTTAATTTTTGTTTGAGTTTGTCGTTTTCTCCTTTTCATTCTCCGCTTTCATCCTCTTCAGAAAACAAAAATCTCAAGCAAACAAACGAAAACGAAAGTTTTCTCAACCTGTTCGTGTTTTCATCTGCCTGACGTTTGAATATATCTTTAACAGATTATTACATCATGGGAACGTAAGTATCTATAGGTACCTACATTTGAAGATGGGTGAGAAATTATAAAAACAAATAAGTCGAACACACCTGAGTATATATCTGAGGTGTTATGGCACTGTCGTGTGGACATAGACGTGGACGTAGAAAAACCACACCTCAACGCCATCAAATCATAAAAGACACGGAGCCATTTGGATTATAACCAACAATTCTTGAATAAACCCGTGGTGGTGGCTTAAATGATGCGGTAGTAGCTCGATATCTACATAATTGATTCGCTTCAAAATTCCGATCAAGTCGTTTATCCCATGTTCAACGTCTCGATACGCGTGAGGCTTATGTTGACGTCCACTGAGCACTGCCATCAGCCAAGTTATCGTAGACAGACAAGCTTGATTTATATTGGTGCGCACCCAAACCAGTGTTGTCACTTTGTATTGACAGCATTTCCCAACCAAAGTCTAAGATAATGACGACAAACATCAACGGCCTTGTCCTATGTCAACGCTTTATGGAAGACCGTCTTTATTAGCCATCGAGAGGTTGTTTTTTTTTTTTAGAATATAATCTCACAAAAATGAAAGTCCATTTGTAATACAAATTTCCACACAACATGCTTATGTAAGCTCATTTAAATCACTCATAACCGCAGAACCCACCGAAATAGTTCCATGTTTGCGTGGCATTTGCATGGAAATTTTGTTTGCATAGAAAGCCTACGGTTTCGTGCATTTGCTTTAATAAGAGTCCTTCATCCTTCATCCCCATGTTTTGTGTGCTTGCGTGTGACGAATTGCCAACTAAGTAGGTAGATCTATATACAGTAACACACACGCACGTATCATTTATTTTGGGTAATACAAGCAGCAGCGATGATGGATTTACAAAGAGAAGATGAACTTTGAATTACGAACAAGCTATAACGGCCCGTATAGCACTAACTGACCGTGTTTGTTGGTTGCCATGATTGAGTTTATTTGTGTACGCACTTGTGTTTAATTCGACACAAGCAAGAGTCAACATTCGTCTTTGGTTTCGGGCGATTGCGTATATATTCTCGGTTATTACGTTCAGCGGATGAGGCTGTTGTCATACGATTATGGTTTATGTACAAATGACAAATTGCATTCTGTTTTGAGTTATTTTGTACTAGATTTATTATATTGTATTCCTTAGCATGTTAGTTTAACAGCTCGTGTAGATTGAAAGAAACATGAGTGAAAACATTTACACTTCAAGTGGTACAAAATCGTGTAATTTGCTATGAAGGAATGACTTTATTGGGCGTGAAGATTTGAGTGCTTACTGTCAAAAGTTGTTGCGTCCATCCTATAGGAACAAAAATCGGCGGGGGTTCCATTTTTCATTTGCTTTTGAAGGTCGATACCATAAGGCCGATACCTACCAGGCATGAGAAAAAGATGAGCACGACGAAAATATGCACGACTGGTTTTGACAAGTTTTTCAATCGTTCAGAAAAAAGGTTTTGAGATAGCAATAAAATATGACGAAAGAAAAAAGTGGGTCCTGCAATTCTGTCTGTCTGTCCGTATATGGATCTATCTACAGCCTGAACCGCTTGACAGAAGATTCAAAATACGCAGCTAGGGTCTGTGTGGCAATTTACAGCAAAACTGGGTTTCTAGGTTTTGAAATACTTGCAGTAACAACCATATACAGCCTATTTCCATTGAAATCTCCCTTTGCCGACACCTCCTTTAGGCGGACACCTCTTTTAGACGGACATAAATTTTTTTGCACGGAAATTGCTCCATTTAGATTCATTGTTTTCAGTTTCCTTTAGACGGACACTCTCTTGGACGGACGCGGACAGAAATTTCACGTATGAAAGATAAAATATTTTCTCTTAGACGTACACCAGAGCAGGATTGAGCATTGCATCACGCTGAAACTTTGACAGATAGCAGCGGTTTTTTTTTAAGTTGCAGCTTACAGCGTGCATCAAATTCTTTGAAAAATATGTACATACGTGTCAGCTGTTGGTCTTGAAACTCTATTATGTGTGTGTTAATTTTGTGTAACTGTTGAATGTGTATTTGATTTGAAGAATTGCCTGTATCTGTTGGATCTTTATATATTTTCATTCTCTCATTTATGTTGTGGAAGTGATCTTGTTTGAAGGTAAAAAGGGTTTATGTTTTTATTTTAGTTTATTTGCGCTCAGGCAGTTTTGAATTTTTTATTTTTACCTATGTAGATTATATACAAACCAGTTTTAGGATGTCACCAAAAAAAAAAAAAGAACTTTGATTGTGATTGATGGTAAAAGTAGATGTAATTAGTTCTAATCAAAAATGTAAAAAAGCATACGAGAAAAAGCAACAGAACTTAAAGTAGGAAGACCTTAGTTGCTGATCTACTGAAAAAAAAGAACGAGCTTTTGAGTGAATGGAAGTCAAACTACATGCAACTCATCTTAAAAGACAATTTATTTCGTCAAGTGGCTTCGATAAAAATGTTTTCGAGTGGTTCAATGCATCTCGAAACAAAGTGTCTCTGATATCTGACAACAGGCAACAGAATTTGCAAGGCGCTTAGGAATCACAGACTTCAAAGCATGAGCTATTTATTTTTAAAATTTGGTGTTTCGTTTGATTACCCTTAAACGAACAAATCCCTTAGGCGGATAAAAAAATCTGCACCATGGCTGTCCGCCCAAGGGAGATTTCACTGAATTATAATACTTATTTTTGTCGACAGCGATTTTGGTTAAATTTTATATGAGCAAAGTTTTCGGTTGTCTTTCTTCTGATTTAAAAGAAAATTATGGAAGAAGTCTTACAACGGTACCTTCCATGGTACTTACCGTTGTTTTTGAAATCAACATGATTTTTACTGAATTCTATGTAGATGCTCAACTCTTTGAATGCAGTGTCATACGTTTTTGTGCAACACCTCATAGTTCCTCAGAAGCCGCGTTGCACACTTTCGTGCGAAACTTAACAGGCCATGTCGTACCTACTTTTTTGTGCGATAGTATATTGGATTTTGTATGGGTTTCTGATCGTGTGGCTTCTGGTGAACACATGGGTTAAACTTACGTGGTCGTAGGATAACTTAACGTTTTACATACATGTGGCTTCAACAAATGCCACATCGTACAAAAACGTGGGTCATAAAAATACCGTAAGAATTTCACAGTTATGACGAAAAAAAGTCGAAATTGGTTGGAAACTGCTTTTTAAACACTAAGGTACAGGAAATTGAAAAAAAAAAATACTTTGGCCTGGCATAAACCAAAATGTCTTAATGGCTTGGGACTCAAAGTGTTAAGAAAGATTGCTGGTCTACATTTTGAAAATTATACATTTTGAAACTTTAATAGATTTTATTTTAAATGTTGACTTTTTTTTAGTTTTAGAAGCGGTGTCTTTTCTTTTCAAAACCTCTCAAAACCTGCATGTTTCATGTGGTGTAAGCATTTGATGACGCTGGCTGCATGAAGCGCACTTCCGTCGATTTCACATAGACATTTGATGTTGTTCGTGTTGGTTCCAAATGACAGATTTATGTTTACATATGTACTTCCAAGCTGGTTCTATTTTTCTCTTGGTCATGGATCATGACTTAAAAGGGTGCAGATAGTTTTGACATCTGATATTGGGCTTTTGAGCTCCTTTTGAATATTTAACTTGATGTTTTTTTTTTCAATATTTTGTGTGTTTTTATTCAAATTGACTTTTATAATTATCGTATAGATGGCAACCCTGTACCACCAAATATATTATAAAGATCGAATACTGACAACTTGTACTCAGCTTTAATCGCAGGTTCGTGTGACCCAGAGTTGTGCTAATTTTTTGTGGTACACGCCTGCCAACAAAACAAGAAATGGTTACATGAAATTCTCGGCTTTTATAGAAAACTAGCTCAGTCCCACAGCGTTGCTTGGGTCAGTAGCTTCAAGGTTCCCGTTTTTCCTTTTCCGGGAAATATGGGGATGAAATAAAGTCTATGTTTCTGATTGATTAATGAAGCATCATGAAGCTGAAATAATATTTGATATGGTGGCACCCGTGGCTTGATAGTTAGCATGTCCACACTTAAGCCCAGAGGTTCGTGGTTCGAGTCCCAACAGAGGCAAAAAAGTTTTTCCATGGGTATCGCCTTTCGCGAGGAATTGGC
Organism: Melanostoma mellinum; assembly: GCA_914767635.1. Classification (NCBI taxonomy): domain Eukaryota; kingdom Metazoa; phylum Arthropoda; class Insecta; order Diptera; family Syrphidae; genus Melanostoma; species Melanostoma mellinum. The sequence continues at coordinate 52,986,101 of OU612059.1, read as the reverse complement.
AAGTCCTCCGTTGATAAATTCATTGCCTTGAATAGCGCTTTCTCGATTAGCCGTTCGGAACCGGCAGAAAATTGTAGGTCCCATCCATTCCCTCACAAGGCATGGTTGTGAAAAATACACACCCTATTTATTTTTTGTTTTGTTTTGTCATGGGTTATGTCGTCTTAAGGTTCCCGTTTTTGGGAATATATCAATGAAATATAGTCATAGCTACTGAGTGGTGTTACATCCTAATGCTGAAAGAATTTTCAAAACTTGTCAAGTAGTTTCTACGTTTCTGTTTCTGTTCGGGTCACTGTCACTTGCTTTTTGGATGTCGAAAAAGCATTCGACAGCATATGGATTGATGTTCTCATCCATAAACTCCATCTACCAAATTTTTCAGCTCCGCAAGTAAAACTACTAGTATTCTATTCTTTTCTCTCCCACAAGAATTTCTTCGTTCAAATCGGAATCGCAAAGTCAGCCACCAAAAGCATCAGAGCTGAAGTTGCTTAAGGATCGAAGCTAGGGCCATTCTTCTTCAACATAATGACGTCGGACTAGCCTACCCCAAGGGACTGTGAAAACTTGCTTTACGCTGACGGCTCTCTAACATTCTGCACATCGTTTTCCCCATCCATAGCTGCCCGGAGAGTGGAAACTCACATCCACAGACTGTATGCCTATTATAGTAAGCGGGGTTTACGGGTTAACTCAACCAAATCAGAGCTCGTCTGCTTCAAAAGACCTGGATTCTATAGACATAGAGGCTGCCGTACTGCTGAAAGATGCAAAGCAACATCACTATCGCTTCCCGATGGAACCAGGCTGACTGCCTGACTGAACGCGAAGTATCTAGGCATCAACTTTAACGAGGTGCTTAGATTCAACCCGCACTCATGTGCGGCACTGAAGAAGGCCAACTTTGCTTTCCACCGGCTTAACCCTTTGATGCTTTGATGCTGAGACCCGTCATCAACTACGGCAGTTTAGTTTCCAGTCTGGTTTACCATCTCCAAGACAGCGATGAAGGAGTTCCTACTTTTCGAAAGGAAAATTCTGAGACTCTGTACCGGCCTCACTTTCGACCATCTGCGCCAAAGACACTACAGCAGCCAGCTTGTGTACGTGAAAGCCAAAGTGATGCCCTTGGATCAATATGTGTTATTGACAGTAAGGAAAACGGCTGCAGATATCAACTACCACGCGAATCATTTGGTAAGTAGAATGACCAGTGAGGACCAACACCCTGAGCCAAGGTACCTTAGCGTGATGAACAATTTAGACGAAAAAATAATTCTCGCCAACGACAAAGCCACCAAGTTTTATACGCTGACCCTAGTTCAGCATATTTCTTACCACCTCCCCATGCAGAGTGACTCCAGCGACAACCGGGACGGAACATCACGAGATCACCCAAGTCAACAGATTTATAATTAAGATTTCTCTTGTCTTTTCAGCTACATAATGTTAAGTTATTACCTTAATTCTTAACAATGCATTTGGTTAGGCTTCCTTTGTGCCAAAATTCTAACATCATCATTTTTTAAATTTTTTAAGTTATCTATCAATTTTATACATACAACCTTCATTAAAATAATTATTCTTACATAAACGTATTACATGCTTTGGGATGTGATTCTTTGGTCATAATTTTAGAAAAAAATTGAATCGGAAGGGGGTCTATATCCCTTCATTTAAGCTGGAGGGGCAATTTTATAACAGTTGAACTAGTTTAAAAAAAATGTTGAAGCCAATAGTTTGTTTCTAATTTACGCTTTGTTTAACATTTTAACTCAAGTTAATTCAGTGAATGGTTTTGAGTTATTGAAAAAAAATCCAAATATGTATCTCTCTTCAAATAAAATTTTAACAAAATTTTGCCCTATTAATCAATATTTTCATTAGTTTTTAGTCAAAAGCATCTTCATGAAAATCAGGTTGGGAACGGATCTAACTCGAAAGGGAACAGATGAGCAGTACTTCCTGCCAATCGTTGCGGAATATCCAATATCTCTCCGCGAGTTCTTGATAATTTAAATCTATATATGTACATAAATATCTATATATATCACTATTATAATGTAGATAGGAAAGGCTTTTTTCTTTGTTCGTTCGTATTGAATAGACACAAAACTATCGGTTCCGTTGATGATGAATTTTGGAACAGAGATGGTCTTTAGCCAAGGAAATAACATAGGCTTTGTTTCATACCTTTATGCCTTTGGAAACGTAAACGAGAACTTGAAGTTTGTTTTAGTTCCAAAACTACTAGGCCGAACTGAATGAAACTTGGACCAGAAATGGTGTAGATCCTAAGAAATGACATAGGAGACTCATACTGTGACGAAGCGTCACAATTTCTTTTCCCTACCTCCTCCCAAAAAGCCGCACCAAAGCAGTGCAGTATTGATTTCTATTGAAATCACCTCCCACGTAGTTTAATTATAAAGTAAATGCTTACTCGCTGGGCTATGAAGGCCAAACATTGTTTACTTTTCCGTGCCTTGTCACTCTCCCTGTGCATTTTCTTTTTGGAAAATATATTGGTAATATCCATGCAATTTTTCATGCAAATTTATCACTGACCGGTTAGGGCTCATATTCGGTTTCAGTGATAAAGTTAATGAGTAGAGGTGAACTAGTCACCAAAAATCAGAAAAAGACTTATAGGGTTCTGGTTCTGAGTGTTGTGGTTTGTTCTCAGCTGGACAATTGGAATTTTCCTGTTTGTTACTTTTTCTCGCGTCACCGTAAAGGAGATTTAATCGTTGTGGCCTGTCTCCAGCCGGGCATTTGAATTCTCTTTAGTTAATTTTCTTTGACACTGCGTCGCCGTAAAGCCCGTGTAGGAAGTTTAATCGTTGTGGCTTGTTTCCAGCCAGGCGTTTGGACTTTCCTTGCTCGGTCTTTGCCGGCTTTGCACCTCTGCAAAGGAAATTTAATCGTTGTGGGTTGTTTCCAGCCGGGCGTCTAGATTTTCCTTGGTTAGGCATTGCGTCTCCACAAAGGGAGTTTTCATCGTGGTACGTAATCGCAGACCTTTTCTACGAAATTTGCAGCTGCCGATAGAGTGTTCTGCCCCAGTAAACGCAGGCGCTTTTTACGAAGTCCGCCACCGTGCCGCCGATAAATTGCTCTGCCTTCCACGCAACGCATGCACTTTGCTACGAAATCCGCTGCTGCTGATAGAGCGCCCTGCCTAACGCAGATCTAGACAGGAGTTCACCGCCGCCGCCGACAGAAGAAGTAACTGCCGTGGCATATAACCGTGTCTCTAGATGAACCACCGCCACTACAGCCTTGAAGATCGATACCGGCCATTCCGTGGACCAGCAACAGAAATAGACCGTACTCAAGAAATCATAAAACCTGCTTTTTTGTAATACTGAATATAAAATTTGCTAATTTGTAAACCCAATCCTAAGAGAAAATATTGTAATAAATTTCGAGTTAACTAAAATTCAACCTGCCGTTCCGCGTATCATTTTGAAAAGTTGGACCGCCGAAACCCAAGTCTTACGAAGCTTCCTTGGGTAGACCCTGGACACACTGAGTCATACACCCCAGCCTTTGTAAAAGAAACATCACAATACGCAAACGAGAACTTGGAAAATAGTTTACCAATCTCAAAAATATTTCACTGTTGGAGTGCTTCGTGAAACATTTACTATATTTCATCGACATGTTCGCACGGGAACAGGAAGGTTTAAGAGAACTTTCAAAGTTGGTTGGTCAATTTTTGTCTATTGCGAAAAATAAAAAAAAATCATTTTAACGATCAATTTTAGTTATGTAGTTCATTAAATTTATGGTTTTTGGGTTTGACTTGAAATACAAAAATTATATGGCGTAGTCACGAGAAGAAGATGAAAAAACTGTGACATATACTATGGCGACTGCTACAGACAACAGAAACAGCGTTTATTTGGGTGCGGATTTGTCGTTAGAGGAAGACTCAGGGATAAGGTGACTAGCCAAAATCCAGTCAATGAGCGTATAATGACCATCCGCATCAGGGCTAAATTCGCCAACATTAGCCTTATATGCGCCCACGCCCCCACAGAAGAGAAAGATGACGATTCCAAAGACTGTTTCTACGAGCTCCTCGAAGAAACATATGAGCAATGCTCTAGACACGACGTGAAAATCGTTCTTGGCGATTTCAACGCAAAACTAGGGAAGGAGGACATCTTTGGAAACACAATCGGTAAGCATAGCCTCCACGACAAAACCTCCAAAAACGGATTGAGGCTAATAGATTTTGCTGCGGGGCTAAATCTTGTTGTAAGTAGTACACGCTTTCCGCATCTCGAAATTCATAAAGGTACATGGCGATCCCCAGATCATTTAACCGCCAACCAAATTGACCATGTTGCGATCGACGCAAGGCACTCTTCCAGTGTGCTAGATGTCCGAACTTTCCGAGGGGCCAACTTTGACTCGGACCACTACCTTGTTGTAGCCAAGGTACGAATGAGGATATCTTGTTCACGACCAGCACGAACTAACGCTGTGAAGAAATATGACGTCGGAAAGCTACAATCGCAAGAGATTGCCAATGCCTTTTACAATCGAGTGTCCCTTCAATTATCCTTGAATCCCATGCCGCCAGCATTGAATATTGAAGACCAGTGGCAGCAATGCCAAGAAGCCATCAGAACCGCTGCCTTTGAGGTTCTGGGTTTCACTCGGCCACCAAAACGAAACCCATGGTTCGATGAAGAATGTAGGCAGGCAAATGCAGCCAAGCAAAGAGCACGACAAATGCTTTTGCAAACACAAACGAGGGCTGCTCACGATCAGTATAACGAGATTTACAAGGAGAGAAGAAGGGAAGAACACCGACTTCTCAAAAAGAAAAAGAAGCAGCATGAGAAGCGCTCGTTTGAGGAAATAGACAGGTGCCATGACAGGAACGAGATTCGGAAGTTTTACCAAAAGGTAAAAAGATCCTGCCAGGGTGGCAAACCCCGAACTCAAGCCTGTAAAGACCAGCAGGGAAACATAGTTATAGAGTCACAGTCGCTACTGAGGATCTGGAAAGATCATTTCTGCAGACTGCTTAACGGCGATGAGGACACAAATTCCGCTGTCAGGCAGATTGCCGCATTCAGCTTGGACGATGATCAAGAATGCCGTCCTCCCGACCTAGAAGAAGTAAAGCTTGCTATATGCAAACTTAAATCAAATAAGACTGCAGGTGCAGATGGCCTTGATGCCGAACTTTTCAAGGCAGCTGGAGATCAGTTGGAAAGGAGCATGCACCAACTGATCTTCATGATATGGTCGGAAGAAAGCATGCCCGATGAATGGAACCTCAGTATCGTATGCCCGATCCTAAAGAAAGGAGACCCTCACAACTGCGCCAATTATAGAGGGATAAGCCTCCTTAACGTCGCTTATAAGATCTTGTCTGCTGTAATATGTGAACGTCTGAAACCCCACGTCAACAACTTGATAGGTCCTTATCAATGTGGTTTTAGACCAGAGAAGTCCACAATAGACCAAATTTTCACATTACGGCAGATCTTGGAAAAAACCCGAGAACATAATATCGATATTCACCATCTCTTTATCAATTTCAAGGCCGCGTATGACAGTATCTACAGAGACGAGCTGTACAGAGCCATGTCTAGTTTCGGCATCCTTGCAAGACTCGTACGACTATGCAGGATGAATTTGGAGAATTCACGCTGCTCCGTCAAGGTCGGTAAAGAACTCACCGAGACCTTTGATGTCGAAAAAGGTTTTAGACAAGGTGACAAACTGTCATGCGATTTCTTCAACATCATACTTGAACAGATTGTAAGAAACTCAAACGTCAGCACCAGAGGAACAATCTTTCAAAAGTCTGTCCAACTACTCGCCTATGCAGACGATATTGACGTGATGGGAAGAAAAAAGCGTGATGTCATAGGTGCTTTTGCGAGTATTGAAAAAGAAGCGGCAAAAATGGGTTTGATGGTTAATGAGGGCAAAACGAAGTATATGTTCTCATCAAACAAGGACTAGGAACATTGAAGAATTGGACAAAACGTCTCAATAGACAGACATAACTTCGAGGTAGTACAGGACTTCGTCTACCTAGGATCCGCTGTAGACACGGACAACAACATCAGTGCGGAGATCAAACGGAGAATAACTCTTGCCAACCGTTGCTTCTTTGGGTTAAGAAGGCAATTGAGAAACAAAACCCTCTCCAGAAAAACCAAGGTAACCTTGTATAAGACCTTAATCATCCCAGTCCTGCCTTACGGCGCGGAAGCATGGACCTTATCGAAAGCGGATGAGGAAACCCTTGGTCGTTTCGAAAGAAAAATTCTCCGAATGATCTTTGGTCCCGTATGCGAAGGCAATGTGTGGAGAAGAAGATACAACAACGAGCTGTATGAGCTGTACCGCGACATGGGCATAGCCAGAAGAGTACGCATCGCGAGGCTACGATGGTTGGGTCATGTAGAGCGGATGGACCCAAACGCTCCAGCTCGTCGGGTTTTCGAAAGCACATTGCAGGGAAATCGCGGAAGGGGAAGACCTCGTCTTAGGTAGCGCAATCAAGTGGATGAAGACCTCAACCGACTTGGAGTGCGAAACTGAAGAGAGCTCGCCCGAAATCGAAGTCGTTATAGAAGGATGTTGGTTGAGGTCCAGGTTCACCCCGAACTGTAATGCCCACCTAAGTAAGTAAGTAAGTAAGTAGTCACGAGTAAAATCGACCATGGTATTTGACCTCAACTAATTGTTGAACCAAATTCAAAGTTGCAACTGCAACTTTCTGCAACCTTCGGAGAAATGGCAAATTCTTGCAAAAAAAATCGAAATCCCAGTGCTTTTATCTCATTTTAAAATCCAATTTTTTTAATTGAATTTTGTGAGGTCAAAGAGCTGAGGGCGTGAAGTTTGCTTCTTTAATCTTATATTTGTAATGCCAGTGGCGTGATGGTAGGCATGTCTCCCTGTCAACAGGGAGGTTCGTGATTCAAATTTCAACAGAAACCAAAAATGTTTTTACACGGGTATCGCTTTTTGTGAGGAATTGGCAAGTACTCCGAGAGTAAATTCATTGCCAAGAAAAGCGCTTTCTCTATTAGCCGTTCCAAATCGGCAAAATTGAAAGTCCCCTCCTTTTCCTCACAAGATGGTTGTGGGAATGGCACTATAGGCATCGAGAATCCCCGCTCTGGTTGCGCTAATCTATTCATTTATTTATTTATTTAAAAACTTAAGATGTCGGTTTATTAAGTCATTTTATCTTGACAAAATCCGAAACCTTTAATTGTTTTCCGAACTGAACCAATCCATTCAGATTAATGGACATTTTTAAACTGTCTAAAGTCTGAGCTACATCTGCGTCTTCTTTGAATGCAAAAGCATAAAAATACTAATATTGATGATCACTTCATAAAAAGGCAGTCGAGGTAAGTTGGAATCATTTATAACCGTGAGCACCATTTGACGTTCATAAAAGAAGTCAACACTACATCGGTCACACGCTTCAAAAAGTGTCAGGCTAATGGTTACTTGATCTACAGGAGACCATTGTATCCACTTGACGGCTCAAGTAAGTGAAGAGCATGTTGATGGTTGACTGAACTTTCTTTAGTGGCATTTCGACTTTCCACATTTCAGGTATACTTCGTTATAATCCTACCTATATATACTATATGTACATAAATATTTCGAATTCAAGAACTTAAATCTACATTCTGTCACACTTTTTTTCTTTGGCTGGATGCTCATTCAATAAAAATGCTTCGGCTGTCACCGATGTGGACACTTCTCACGCATATAAATGAAATAAAAGAAAATGAGATTCTGATTTGTGACGCAATCTCACAGTGGGCGAACAAATTGGCATCTTTTGCACACCGAAGCATGTCACCCAGTCACAGATAATTCATTTTCTCAAATAGATAAGCTTTCAGATTGATCTGCAGAAAACCAGTTGTATAGGCAGTGTTGTTACGAGTAGTAGACCCAACTCAATTGAGATGAAGTGGATTAATGATTGAATGATTGGCACATGGAATTCAAATGGTTTTATTCATTTATTTATTTTTCTTTTCTTTTTTTTTACATCGTGTATGTCTGTTCTGTTCTCGAAATGTATAAACGTTTTGTCAACCAAGAAGAAGAAGAAGAAAACCTAAGCGAATACATGAAAATAATTTTAACAATATAGCAACGAAAACGGGACCCATGTCTGTTGAAACATAATGGACCTGTCTGTGGTAGACTGGAGAAATATCTTGTCAGTAAAATTTGACATATCGTATGTAGCATAGAATTGGGGTCTTGCAATGGCTAAGATTGGGCTTATCATTCAAGAAATGTCATTCCTACCAGTTGGGGTGCGACAGGTTAATTAAGAGTGAACAAGGGTCTTCCGCTTTCCATGGTTGGGTGCGAGTGTCGGTTGTCGGGGATGATTGATTTATTGATGTGGGAGACAGCTCTCACCTTGTTGATTTTATTTATTTAAAAGTATACTGCTGTGAGCTTCCTTAATTATTTTCAATCTTCCAGATAACAAAAGAAACACTCTCATAGAAATTCGATTCACCCCAATCATTGCTTTTTTTTGTACTCCCCTTACCCTCACCACATTCGACAAAAAGCACGTTTGAGAAGGCAACAAACTCTTCCACGCCTTAGAATCCTCTCTAACTCGCATGAACAGAAAATCCAATTGCTTCACTCCTGAAACAAGCAGTTTAAATACAAAATAGCCATTTGGATGTAAAATTTCTTGGTCGATATATGGCATCGTTTTATAAAACCTTCCCACAATAGTGTCTACAGCAAACAGTTTAGGAATTAAAACCATCTGGGTTGGGTATATCGCTCTATTGCATCGCATTGGATCCTGTATCTATGTTCGGATGTTCAATTATTCTGTTGTTCAATGCAACAAATTGCCTCGATCAGAAATCATAATCTTTTCATGAATCATCGAGAGGAGGTATAAAATTCCTGGGAATGCATGGCTGTGTCGTAGCTGCTGTCGTTAGACCATTTCAATTTTCCGCAATTCAGTAGGTACATCGGACTCTGTTGCTGCTCCAACAGAAAACCATTAAAAGGGTATACCTAGCATCTATATGGACGGAAGGACCAAAGCACTAAGAGCATCAATAACTTTGTCATGTACTATGCGCTCACCTACAAGAGAGTCAGCCAGAAGAATCGTCTAAAGTTCTTTGTGTGCGATTTTGTTGGAAGATGTGCTGTCGGTGCATAAAATCCTCAGACCAAACATCACTATGGTGTTGTAATTCCGATGAAAATATGCAAAGTTTGTATAATGTCGACGAGCGACTGCTGGTCGTCATTTAAGCGCCATCGTTTGAAGTGATGTTAGCCTGTATGAGAGCAGGGTATGTTTTGAAAAGGACAAATTGAAACTTATACATTGAGATGTGTTCTTTGATGTCATAATCGTTGTAGTTTCCTCTGACAGGAAAGTAGCAAATTACATACCAACTTATGCTATAATCAAGTTATATGTCTGGGCGTATTTTTTTTTATCAATTCAAAAGAGGTCAAGGGGTTGAATTCAAATTGATGACATACCTACTGTTTTCTTTATGATTTTTTGTTTTTCAGTAAAAAATTAAGGTTGTTGTTTAGTTTTCTAATATATTTACTAATTGATTGGAGTGAGTTTCCATGGATTGGAGTGTTTCTACAAGCTGGAAACAGTCAGTTGCTTTAATACTTTGTCCGCAAGGAATAGTGACTTCCGGCAGCATTGTTCATTATTCGGCTAATATAATTTTGCAAATAAAACACATACATCCAAATTAACACACAATGACTGGTATGCCGTATGCAGAGTAATAAAAAAACATAAAATCCCAAATCCCGATAATGAGCCCATGAATCATAGAAAACCATAAAACCCAAATAGATTAGATGCTAGATAAAGAATTCGTTTCATCAACAAACGATACACAGCGTCTAAAAGATCATCATGTCCGGCAACGATATCTTCACTGTTTATATTAACGCCTTATACTGCACCCCTTACACTGCAGCGATAAGGAAAAAAGCAGCCACTCCAGTAGGTACACAGTCCACAGAAGTAAAGTCTTCTACGGTACTTCAGTTCTTGCCACATTCTGCGACCACGCAGTTCTTTTTGTGTTTCCTTTTTAAGTTCGAAATAAAGGTTTTTTATAAAATCGACTAATCAGTATATTTTTAATTTGCATTAAAGTAATATTTTATTATACTATTTTACTAAAGTACATTTTTGTACACGAATTTCTTACTTTTCGATGTTTGGCCAAATAAAAAGGTTTTGCGGGTTTGATACACGTGGGCGTGCCACGTGTATCTTGGTTCCAATCCTAACAGAGGCAAAAATGTTTTTCTACTGGTATTGCCTTTCGCGAAGAATTGGCAAGTCCTCTGTTAGTAATTTCATTCCCATGAAAAGCGCTTTCTCTATTAGCCGTTTGGAACCGGCAAAAAATTTTAGATTCCCCCCATTGCTTCACAAGGCAAAGTTGTGAGAGATGCGCTTGGCACTTGGGCTGCTCGCTCTGTTGCGCCACCCTATTTATTTATTTATTTTGAATCGAACGAACTTGCGATTGTGTGCTAAGTTCAATATCAAAATCTTAAGGCTGAGTACAAGGTTTTAATATTAGCTTTTCATAACTTAGTTGGTGGTACATGTTTGCCTACTACACATTAGTTATTTTTTTTTTTGTCAGGAGGAAATCTTCAAAAGACACTTGGCAGTATTCGATACCAAGTAGTGTGGGATTTTTACCTCACTTAAAACTCCTCGAAATCAGAACCAATCTATGAACGATCGACAACAGGCTTTTCTTTCTCAATAATATAATCGCTTTAAGGGAAGCTTAAACTTTTAATGCTTCCCATGACTTTTAGGCCATTAGCTCGTGTGGCCTGGTTCTTCTTAATCTCCGAACATTGCCTCTCGTATTTAATACGGACTCCATTTCAGAGTTGATATGACTATGCAGTCGCTGATTGTGTGATACAGCATGTTTTCTTACAACTTCTGTAACCGTTTCTATTTGTAGGTCACGAACACGATGCAAATCGCTATTTCTTATATACCATGGTACATTTACTTTTCCACGAAGGACTTTGTTTTGGAACTTTTGGATGATTTCAGTATTTGTTTTCTTTGTACAGCCCCATAATTGGATTCCATAGGTCCAAACAGGTCTAAGTACTTGTTTATAAAGCATTATTTTATTTTCGACAGATATGTCCGAATTTCTACCGAGTAACCAGTACATTTTTCTATATTTCAAGTTGAGCTCTTCCCTTTTCTTTTTGATATGTTCTTTCCATTTTAGCTTTGCATGCAAATTCATCCCAAGGTATTTGGCCGTATTGGCGTAAGGTACAGCTTGATTGTTGATGAATATTTGACCGTAGTTTAACTTTTTATTTGTAAAGTTTATATGTGCAGATTTAGCTTCATTGAACTTGATACGCCATTTTTTGGTCCAATCACTAACGGTGTCGACGGCATTTTGCAATTTCTCAGCAGCCTTGACGACGCACTTACTGGATGCCAAAATTGCGGTATCATCAGCAAAAGTAGCCGTAATGGCGTTGTTATCCACTGGAATATCCCTTGTATATAGCAAATACAGGGTAGGTCCTAGGACGCTTCCTTGTGGAACACCGGCTTTAATTTTACTTAGCTTTGAATATTCTTGATCACACCGTACTCTGAAGAGCCGTTTTGAGATATAAGACTTTAGTATTTCGTAGTACTGCCTGGGTAGGTCCCTTTGCAGTTTGTACGCTAGCCCCTCATGCCATACCTTGTCGAATGCTTGAGCAACATCTAAAAATATAGCCGAACATACTTGTTTTTCTTCTACTGCTTTTTCAACTGCATCCGTTATTCTATGAACTTGGTCTATCGTGGAATGTTTATTTCTAAATCCAAACTGATGATTTGGGATTAGATTTCTTTCTTCTATGACTTTGCTCAGTCTTTTCAGTAGCAATTTTTCAAAGACTTTTGCCATTA